>JAEQBH010003364.1:0-120250 GCA_016808115.1 Tetrastigma voinierianum
TGATAATTAGCCCAAGTGAGCTAATATTTTGTGTAATGGTTTGTGAACTTACATAACATGTTGTGTGATTTAAATTATGCAACGTGATATCATGCGGTATATTTGCATGTGTTATATATGAACTCGTATTGAATTGGTATCATGCATTCCATATGCAATTGAGCAATCTTCTAGAACGATTGGAGTGAGGCGGGAAGTGGTTTTATTGAGAGAGTGGTTTCGAGGGTTGACTACACAATAATGACTTGATTGTGTCCATTATACATCGGAGGGTAGTCCATAAAATATCAATCGTCTGAAATGCTCAACTTATTACATCGGAGGCTGTCCACCAAAAGATCATCTGTTCATTCACTACTTATTATCGAGGGTCATAAATTAAAACAAATATCTCTTTGTTTGAAAATAATGTTTCTCATACTGTAGCCAGTAAAGTGTGAGGGAGTCGGTGAGGACTCGGGTATAAGTTGATCATGTGATTATTCAAGTAGGATCACATTTACTTTAAATGTGTGTTTTCATTAGAGCATCGTATATACACTTAGGTGGAGAATAGCCAATTTAGGTGATTCCACTATCGGGCATTGTAGCTCACCCTCATTAGGAATTATATATTTTATGGTACAGAGCACAAGAGACTCGCTCATCTAGAGGTCGATTTTGAAGAAAGCCGGTTGTGGCTTGGTGTTATATTGTATACATGTATTAAATTTTAAATTTTAATATATGTTGTATAAATAAATTATTAACTATTGACCATGAGATATATAATTGGTTTGGATGTATTATGATGAGTATTGGTTTATGGGCACAGAGTAGTTTTTACTCATGTGATTGATGTTGGGACAGGGTTATGTATTATGGGTAGAGCTAAATCATTACAAAGGGAGACTCTACAGATGTTCGTGGTCAAGTGGGTTCACGGCGTTGATGTCCATGAGGATTGTGAGTAGTCAGCGGACCCCGGGTTTAAGGCGTCACGGCACTTTTCGTTAGTTAATTGCTTAGAAGCCCTGAGTACACAACATAAGTTGGTAGGTGGGGTATTTGCTTTTATATACCAACAATTATATAATTTTATGAAAGTATAATATGAGTGTGCTGTGTGATAATTGGAAAATCAAGTAAATCAAAGAAACAAAATTTATATGCATTATTATGTTTGGAAAAAATATATACATAAACGAGAGGGAATGTCTAAAAGGGAATGAAAGTAAATATATCGTGATAAAGAGAGTGATGAAGTGAGAGCCATATGCATGAGTTAAATAAATAAAATAATGATGAATATTAAAAGCAATTAATGATGAATGTTAAGAGCAAAAACGAATATTTAAATAATAAAAAATAAAACTTTAGAACCTGTGTCGAGAATGAGTAAGCAAACATGAGAGAATGAAAATATGATTAGACATGAAATCTCTTAGGCGAGAATGAAAATGAGAAATAACATAAGAATCAGAATTTTGGAATAACAATCTCATAAAATCCAACTAAAATATACGTAGAAAAACATATTGCAAGAAGAATATTTTCAATTTAAAATGATATTTATAAAATTATTTACTATAAAATATAAGTTGTAAATGTAAAGTTATAATTGTAAATATGCTTTCCTGTTAAATATGGAAGTAAACACAAAGACATTTGAAATTAAGAATAAGTTAACTATTTTGACTTACTACTTAAAGAATTATTTTAACTTTAAATTTGATATTAAATTATTTGATCAAACATACTTAATAGGTATTTGGTAAAAAATTTAATACTTATTACTTAATAACTGCATTGACTTTAAGTTAAATTATTTTTTAGTTGACATGTACTTATTACTTTTTTTTATTTTAAGTATTAAAGTCATTGTAAACCTATCATTTTATCATATTGCTTTATACTTTCAAAATCTATAATATATGCCTTATGTGTGGTATAAATTTGAGGAAATACTATTTTTATTTATTATGGAACTCAACTCATTATTTTTATTTTGTGGTACCTCTTGAAGGATAAGTTATGGAACTCTTGTTATTGACTTATGATTCTAATTTAGAATCCTCTAATTTTATTTAAGCTTTTTTATATTTCAATTTATTTAGAAATTTTGAAGCCTTAATTTTATAAGACAAATTTGTAATTCAAATTTATGGATAGAAATTTTTGGATCATGACAATCCAATATGTTAGTCTAATTTAATAATAAAAGAAAAACATATAAATTATAAATGAAATAAATTTAGAAAAATTACTTTAAGAAAAGTAACTATGACCATGTAATGATTATTATTCTTTAGGTATAATGAGAATTAAATATGGACAAAAATAAAATCTATTATAATTATTATTATACTTAGAATCTACTTATTTGTTGCAAACATATCGTTTAAATAAAAATAAATATACAATATAAATTTTAGTGAATTGATATATTTTGATGTGCAAATAAATATGAACTTCTCATTTTTTAGAAATTAATTTATAAAATTTAAAAATAATTTACTCCCATGAATATTTATTAAATTACTAAATTAGGATTTGTTGTATTATAATTGTTTGGTTTAGGTTTAAGATTATAAGAATAGGATGATACTTAATTTAATGTTTATAAACTAAAAATTAAAATTTTTTAAGTTATATAGATTATAAAAAATGGGATAGTTGAGACAGTTCTTCCTTACATGCACAGATACATCCATCAACCTTCCCTTCCCTTTCTCTGCATCTCTTAAAATTACGATTGCCAGCCCATTACCCCCAGGAGAAAGTACGTTATTAGGTTCTCGAAATCCTTGCTTACTTAGTGACCTACTTACTCCTTTCACTATCATCAAAACCCATACTCCTCCATCACTTCACCTTTTTAACAATTTTTTTAGTGTTTGCTCTGTTTCCATTCGCACAGTCCCTCACACCCATTGTAGGGTGAGGCTGCCTCAAATTTGGGCACGAGAGAGAGATACAGTGTTGATTTTCCCAAGGGGTTTTATTGCGATCCGACATTTTAGGATAAGGTGCAAGGCTTGTTGAGGAAGATATGGCAACAAATGAAGTATTTTTAGGTAGGAGCTGTGTAAAAGTTAGCATTAAGGAGAGCCTTTTTTAGAAAGAAGGGGGAGAGAGTTAACAGGGGGTTGTGGGAGTTTAAAGAGAGGGCGAGGTTGAGAGAGGGAAGCGAGAAAAGTGGAGTGGAATAGAGGAAAGCAGGAGAAAGATTCAAGAGTCTGAGAAAATGAGGCTCAAATGGTTGTGATAGTTCGGATTCATTTCAGTTGTCGTCACTTTTTCTTCCTTTTATGCTTATTCTTGGGTGTTGCTTGTTGTTTGGTGTGAGCAGCTGACCATAAGATTATTTAAACGAATCAGTTGTTGCATGCTTTCCATGTTTTAGTCTCTTTGGTTCCGTTTAGGAATAAATGATGTATAATTCACCTCGATACTTAAGAAGCATGGTGTGATGCCTCTGAACTTGATTTTTGATAAAATACAGTTATGATTGCTTTAAATTTGTGAAGTTCACTTTTTTTATAAAAGTTGGTCAGGAATTATACTTCTTTGTGGGCACAGGACTACCTATGGATTGATGCATTATTTGATGTTCTGATGGTTTGAGATGATAATTCTTGCCGCACTTAATATTGAAGGAGCGCTTACGTGTACGTCTGACTATTGAAGCACTATCAGGCTCTAAATGGAACAACCATTGGTAGTTGAAGATCTTCCCTATGCATCATCATAAATTCACCCATGCACGAACCTAAATTCGTGTGGATCTTATGGGCATCATAAAGCCATCTTTAATTTCTGATGGACCCGGCATCTCAAAGGGTGCGGGCGGAAGCGTATCTGTGGCTATCCCATTCCCATGCCCGATGACATCTAAAAATTGATTTTCTAATTGGTACCACAGAGGAATCAAGAGCACTTTCCAATTTCCGATTAGTACATACGCTCATTACTTTGTATATGTCGTTATGTATCTTGTTTTTATAGCTTCATTTATTTGTACCTAGTTTCATTTCTTGTACCTTTATCTTATTATTTATATTTTATTGAATGTCCTTTATTTTATTATTTATACTTTTATTGAATGGCCTAGATTTAATTTTTGAAGGAAGTTTTCAAGTTTGAAGGCTTACTTTGATGATTGTAAAGATCCATTCAGGCACTTAAATTATAAATATAATGAAAAGACCAAAGAGGTTCAAATTTGAATCCATATTTTAAATTTTTTTTTTAGTGGGATATGAAAAAAAAAAATGGTCACTCACTTGAAATTGCATCTCATTGGAGCATTATTTTATTGAGGCTAATTGAAACTAATAGGGCTGTAAGATATTATCATTGAGTATGGGTCATATATTAAAAATTCGGGCCCTGTTAGAGTGTCTCATAATGCATATAAATAACTGAGATAAAAATGCATATAAATAATTGAGAAAAATTGATGACAATGTAATAATGGGAAAATGGGTCAAGAGACAATAGAGAAGAGAGTATTTATTCTTTATTTCAATCTTTGGGTGATAATAATATAATGATTATCCATCAAATAAAACATATGAAGATTACCAAACAAGGCTTGAATTTTCTATTTTCATTTCTTCTTTACTAGAAAATTGAAGTGGTGTGTGGTGATAGATGGGTCCCCTATGTCTGGTAGCGTTGTAACGGCTATAGTCTTTGGAAGACAATGTGCTGGACTAGGATTTTGAGAAACGAGTTTAAGTCTCTTTGCATGTTCTCCGCTGGCAGGTATAAACCACGTGCATGGCCACCTTCGTACCATACCAATGTCGATACGTGAGCCGCTAACCCATCACGATTACTATCGCCACGATCATAACGACGTTGCTTGCTTCAAAGAGGGTATACCTTACAAAGAAAGCTGAGCCTTGGGATTAAGTGGTCACTCAATACATTTTTTGGGGTCGCGGGTTCGAAACATGGGAGTGGTGCGAGCAAGTTGGGAATTTGGTGAAGGCTGTTCGAGAGTGCAATTTTATATAGTAAGGCCACATGCTGAGGCCACGTACGGTTGGATGGACAAGGCCCGAGATCACCACTGCCACATACGATTGGGAAGTTGTTTCATATTTTTGGTGTCTCTCTTCTATACCCGATGTACACATGTGTGCCTCCTTTTTGTCAGTAACCTTTAGTTAGAGTTTTTGTTTACCTATCCAAAAAAAAAAAACAACTCATATAAAAGCTATACCAATGTCAATAGACTTGAATGTTGATAAATCTAATTTCTGTGTGCCATGTTTTCTATGAAAAAATCATGCTATCATGAATCTTTGGATCTCCACTTGTCCACACAATCTTGAAACTTCTTATTGAAACCAATGATTTATAGTGCACATGAGCCTTGAGAAAGCAAGGATTTCATCCTCGATGGCGACTAACACTCCGGAAACAAATCATAATTGAAAAGCATGGAAACCTATGATTAGTGCCAAAAATGCTATTTTGTAGGTTTGACTATTTTTAGCCCTAATTTTATGTATTAATCAAGCTGATTAACATGAAGCCCGATCGGCATTCTTACTAATTTTGTTTTAATCTATGCTCCAGAGCCACGTGAATCAGGAGTCAAAACTAGCTTTTGAGATATAAAATCGGAATCGGAGGGTGTAGAGTGCGAAATTTGCGAACACCGTCGAAGAATTTGGAACACGGATCTGAAATTTTTATACAAGTCACGTAATTTTCGCATTAGTCATTCGCCGCGGTCTGAAATTCGCATGGTCTGAAAATTTCCACCAGCCGGTGGGAATTTTTCGCACTAAGTGCTGAATTCGCACTTGTGTGGAATTGGCAGTGTGAGAATTTGCACTAGTCGGCAATTCGAACTGTCGCGAAATTACCATGCGAGTCTTCAATTTTCCCTGCCGGTCGCGATTTTTAGCCTCCTCGAGAATATTATTTTTGGTTTGTTTTCCTTTGTCCCACTTTGCCTGTATATATTGCCTTTTGAGGGTATGTTGGTATTTAACACAGGCTACATATAAGCTCTTACTTGCCAAACCAGTTACTTTTGAACTTTGGCTTTTAATTGAAGAAACAAAGAAACCTTTAATAAGTTCTAAGTTCTCAAACTTTTCTTTCTTGCATTTTTTTATTTGCTTTATTTTGAATTTATTTTATTTTATTTTCTTGCTTTCTAACATCATAGCGGATGGTTGGCTAAAACCCCCTCCATCCTTAATGGACTCACGAAGTCGGTTCTCATATATTAGTATTTATTTGTATTTCTTGTAATAGGTTTAAATCTCTTTGATGTAACCCAGTTAGCAGCAATAAGCTTTATGCTTATTAGTTGTCATTTATTAGTTAATGTAGGGTAGATTTTTAGGAGATAGATTTTCATTTATTTTATTTTCTTGGAGTCTAAACATCCTTGATTATGGTTGGCTAAATCCCCTTCATCCTTTAGGTGGAGGGATACGGGGCTAGGGTTTTGAGGTAAAATGACGGTTATCATATATTAGTATTCGTCTTATTATTTCTTATAATAGGTTTTAAATATCTTTGATGTACCTTGGTTAACCTATGCTTAGCAGCTTTTATGCTTATTAGTTGTAATTGATTAGTTAATGTAAATTAGATTTTTAGAAATAGATTTTCATTTATTTAATTTTCTTGGTTTCCTAACATCCTTGGTATGGTGGCTAAATCATAAATGCTTTTAAGTGGAGGGATAAAGAAACTAGGGTTTTGAGGTCGAATGGCGGTTCTCTTATATTAGTATTTATTTTACGTATTTCTTATAATAGGTTTAAATCTATTTGATGTACCTTGAGATTCTTTGTGCCCATGGCTTTTATGCTTATTAGTTGTCATTTATTATTAGTTAATGTAAGGATAGATTTTTAAAGGATAGATTTTCATTGTTTTATTTTCTTGACGATTGGCTAAATCCCACCATCACTTTAGAGAGCTCTGAGGGTTTTGAGGTCAAATGGTATTTCTCATATATTAGTATTTATCGTATTTCTTATAATAGGTTTAAATCTGTTTGATGTACATTGGTTAACCTGTCCTTGGCAAGCTTTTATGCTTATTAGTTGTCATTTATTAGTTAATGTAGGGTAGATTTTTAGGAGATAGATTTTCATTTATTTTCTTTTCTTGGTTTCTAAACATCCTTGAGGATGGTTGGCTATTATCATCCTTGAGAGGAGGGCTAGGAGCTAGGGTTTTGAAATTGAAATAGCGGTTCTCATATATTAGTATTTATCGATTATTTATTATAATAGATTTAAATCTCTTTGATTACTCTTATTCTTTGTACTTGGCAAGCTTTTATGCTTATTAGTTGTTATTTATTAGTTAATGTAGGAGTGAATTTTGGAGATAGATTTTCAACGTCCGGAACATTTTATGTCCATTAAATGTATATTTGAAAAGGAAAATTATTAGGGTTAGTTTGATAGCAAAATGAAGAATGAATATAAATATAGGTCATCCTTCCCAATAGAAAGGACCTTGAGCAACCTCTCATTTGTCCTGGGACCACAACCTCGTGTGATGCTTCAAGGAGTTCTTTTTATGTTTTCTTGTTTATTTCCCGATTTTTACCCCGTCAAATAACTATTTTTACAAAACCCGAAATCAAGTGAGTTCCATTTTTTAGCCTTCACTATAAATCATTTTGCGAAAACCCATCCCCTAGATTAAAGCTATATCACTTCCTCTTTGCGTTAGGAATTTAGGTTTATAAATTTGTTGATTCTGGAACTGTTGTGACACAGATGAAATGGCATCGTTAGGATGGTGCTAGTGTAAGTGGCTTGAGTTGTTGAACTTGTGATCCTCATCACAAGTGTTGGTGAATTCAATCTCTTTTGCCTTGCCCTTATTTCCCTAGCGAGTTCCTTTCTTTGGGTTGATTAATTTTATCTTGTCCATACATTGAATTTCCATTTATTTCCTTAGCTAACATTAACCTTTTTGGTAGCCCTGCTTTCTTTTTGGTTGTTATACGTGTTTGCTTGTCAGCGACTTATGCACCATTAGGGCGGGAACACTATGGGCGAGTTAGAAAACTGATGCTTCATGAAACGAGGTTGTGAAGTGAGCATACACGGTGGTCGGATCGGCCTACAGGCGAGAGCAGCAAAGCCGCAAGAGTTCACGAAATCGTGCATACAAACAATGAGGACCATATGCATCATTACACCCGCTAAGGGTGAGTGCACCACCTCATGTATTGTCTTGCTCACAGTGAGGATCTGAAATGTTAGGCCTTATCTAGTGCCCCTGCTCCCAACTTTCCATGGTATGGAAAATGGCGAAAATCCGTGCGCCACGTGGGGAGTTTGAGAAGTTGCATGACTTTGAGGAGGTGCAAGTGACATGGAATTGCTAAAATGCGAGGCTACGCTTATCGGATGAGTCCTCTTGCCTGCGGGAGTTCAGCCTCAGCCTGAGATTCGGGATAAGAGGATGCTTGGAAAATGTTGTAGTCGATCATCTTTCCAAACTAACAGCACACTACACGACCCTCCGATCTATGATGGATTCCCGGAGTCTCTACGACTATGGGCCAGTGCTCCTTGGTTTGCCCACATTGCTAACTTTTTGGTAATAGGGGAGTGCGGCCAGAATGGAAAGCAGGGACAAGAGAAGTTCTTCCATTCAAAAGTCCCTCCTACTAATGGGAAGAACCACATTTATTCAAATCTTTGTGCTGATTAAATAATCATAAGGTGTGTGTCGGAGAGCGAAGGGATGCTCGGCCAGCACATGCGGTGCATGTGGTCATTTGCTTCCCGAGCAGTGATGAAGGTGTTGCGGCGGTTTTATTGGCCTTCTTTGTTGAAGAATTCCTATACCATGTGCAAACAATGACAAATGCGAAAGTTGGAAATATCTAAATAGTCACATGATGCCACTGAATAGGACCCTATTCTGGTTGTTGAGTTATTTGACGTTTGGGGCATCGACTTCATGGGACCATTTCCTACTTCCTTCGGATATACTTATATTCTCGTGGGAGTTGAGTATGTGTCGAAATGGGTCGAAGCAATGTCGTGTAGAGCAACTAATCACAAGGTCGTATTGAAATTCTTGAAGGAGAACGTTTTCTCTAGATTCGGGGGTCCCAAGCCATGTCGGTGTTGGGGTCCACATTTTGTAACAAACTTTGTACAAAATCCTCTATCTTCTCCCCATCCAAGTATGGTGTCAAAGCGCGAGGTGGCCACCTTGTCGGGGGGGACGAGTCCTACTCTACGAGCTCAGGCTCCACCTTTTTCTAAGTAGGCTCGAATCGAGATGGATTGGACCGTTCATATTAAGTCAGCGTACGATGGTTGATGGAGCCTACTCGGCCTAAATGATAAGTGTTCAGGTCA
Source organism: Tetrastigma voinierianum (assembly GCA_016808115.1). Classification (NCBI taxonomy): domain Eukaryota; kingdom Viridiplantae; phylum Streptophyta; class Magnoliopsida; order Vitales; family Vitaceae; genus Tetrastigma; species Tetrastigma voinierianum. The sequence goes on from JAEQBH010003364.1 coordinate 9,357, forward strand.
ATGGGCGGAGTGAAGCCCATGCTGCGGCACACGGGAGAGATTTCCCTCCTTGGCCCAGTCCATGAATCCAGAAAGGGTTTTACTGAAGGGAGTGATAACTCGATTTTAGTTGAATTTTGTTTGATTTATTTATTTAATTATTTATTTATTTTTAGTTTGTTTTGTCACTTTCTTAACTTCCTTAATTTGAGAACACACTCTCCTTGGTAGAATTTTCTAAATAACTCTTGCACATTCTTACAAGTTTTGGTATTTTTGTTGTCACTGGAGTGTGCGATGTCCGTCCACCTCCATCTCCTCCCTTATCGGGCATAAATTTGGGGCAAAGTGGAGGATACAATTTCGAGGCCTTGGGTGCGCGTTCCTCCCCACCCCACACTTGCTGGACATAGCTCTACTCCTACAGCTAATGCTTCGTATCCACAACCATTCCTCTGCTCCACGTACATGCACGAACGACACGAAGTTTGGTCTTCTCTACACCATCTCACCGCCCATCGCGCGTCCATCGAAGGCGGACATTGGACGGCGAGTCATCTACCTCGAGGTCGCGAGGCCCATTCGCCCACATGTCCGGGGGCGGTTGGTATTCAGCATCGGTCCCTGCTTCTATCGTCGGTGCCTAACCATTTGCGGCCCCATTACGAGCGATTAGGATTGTAGTAGGCGATTACCTTTGCGAGACATATTATGATCGCTGCGGCTTTTCTTGCAGATCCGGCTTCGAGGATTCATGAGAAGTGTCACGGTACTCACAGAGCTTTTTGACTCATGACAGTTCTTACCCGGTGGTCATTGAGTTCTACCATACTATGACATCCAGGAGAGTGCCTAATCCTACTGTTATCCACTTCTCGATTGATGGCCGTGAGGGGACACTATAAGCCGCCGATATTACAGCCGCATTCCATTTCCCTGCTGCCCCAGCCAACTCGGCTATTCTGACTGCTGGCCCACACTTATTACCTAGGGATCGTTCGCATTATATCCGGAAGGCAGTAACGGCGGGGTCTATTCTCTTCGGAGCGGCTTCCTCTAGCATGCTCCTTATCGGCCATGTCTTTGCGATCTAACATCTTTCCCTCCGGCATATTGTGCGACGAAGAAGACTATCTGACTCTCTTGCATTTACGAGGTTATTGGATTCCCCGATACAGGAGCTCTTCATGACATCCGCACTCCACTTTGGACAAGGTTCCTGTAGCTTTGACCGTGAGGCCGCTCGTGTTTCTAAAGGAGTACGCTGCGAATATTAGAGCATTTGGGTTTTCCTGAGGAGCCCGATTGGAGCGCCGTCGAGTTTGCGAGGACATCCTTACTATTGACAGGTGGCCACGTGCCCCGTGCTCGGCATCTCTCGCCTCGGGGACGTGGTTGAACACCGGCGCGGGTTAACCATCGATAGAAGATACAAGAGCCTCAGTTGCATTATCGGTAGTTCGGTAATCCACTCTGAATCCCTGCACCTCGACTCCTCTGACAACGGAGGGACTGATGCATCAATTTGCACCACCGCCTGCATGACCATATCCACCCAGCCACGGGATTTTCTCTTCATAATGGATGCGATCCGCTCCTTCATTCACGTCGGCATCGTTCACAATTTGCCCATTACAGCTTTATGAGAGAGGATAGCACGCCTGATGATCGTCGCACAAAACCATGCCATCCTCGTGCGATTCTGCGATTAATCACATAGGCACCTCCTATTCCACCATGATTACCTACTCGAAGCCTTTTTACTTGGTAATCAGTTTACCTCCGCCTCTCCTGCCTGGCCTTATCGGCTACCACAGTTGAGATATAACATATCTCCATTGCACACCGAGAGTATCATTTCCCTTCTATAGCTTTCAATCAGAACCACCTCTAATTGTAGACGATATGATGACATTTTATTGGGAGAGTTAGAAGGAAGTGGCTTTTATACTTATGCTTTTGTTACTATTTTGAAACTGACACATTTTGTATTTATTCGGTGGCTTCTTTGTTTGTCTTGTTTAATGAAGGTATTAGTTGTTTTCTCCTTGTGAAGCTATCATTGGAGCCCATATTTTGACTTTTGATTTTGTTTTCTCTTTGTGCCACTTTTGCCCTTATAATGCCTTTTTGAGGGTATGTTGGTATTTCTCATTTGGAGCCTTATATAGCTCGAACCAGCAAATGAGGGACTTTTGAACTTTTAGTTTTGGTGAAAAGCAAGCCTTTATGTAGGATTCTCAGGAACTTTTCTTTTCTTGCATTTTTTTTCTTTGCTTTTCATTTATTTTATTTTCTTGGTTTTTAAACATACCTTGAGGATGGTTGGCTAAACCCCTCCATGTCGAACTCGGGGCTAGGGTTTTGAGGTAAAATAACGGTTCCTCATATATTTAATGTAAGTATTGATGGGGTATTTATGTCTACATTTCTTATGATAGGTTTAATCTCTTTGATGTACCTTGGTTTAACTTTGTGCCAGCAAGCTTTTAGGGTTGTATGCTTATTGCTAGATCCAGTAAGTTATTAGTTATGTTTATTAGTTAATGTAGGGTATATTTTTGGAGATAGATTTTCATTGCTAGGAACATTTATGTCTAATAAATGCTATATTTGAAGAAATATTATTAGGGTTAAGTTTTGATATATTTAAATGAAGGTCGGTTCGAGAAATGACTATAGGTCATCCTCCCCAATATAAAGAGAAAGGACCGAGAGCCTCTCGTTTGCCTTAGGACCTGACCATTGATTCTTCGAAAAGTTCTTTTTATATTTTTCTTTAATTTATTTCCGGGTTTTCTACCATAGACCTTTGTTTTTACAAAACCCCAAAATCCAAATTCAATTCCTACTTTAGCCTTAGCGTAAATCATTTGTCTGAAAGAACCCATCCTTATAAAGTTCAACCTAGGCAGATTTATACTACGGTAGCTATGCTCTGACGGTAGGAAATTTAGGTTTATAAATTTTGTTGATTTAACGGAACAACCCTATTGCGACCACGAATCACCTGCCGTATCGCCCGAAATCGTCTTCATGAAGTAGGTCCTATTTTAGGATCAACAGCTTGCCTCATGACCAGAATATCATCTTTTCGTACAGTTAGCTCACGATCAACAAAATCTGGACTTATTATGAATCAATAGGAAGAATGGTTCTCATGGCTTTCCTAGAACAACCACTATTTATTATAAAGTGCGCCATCATTTGGGAGTGATGTGATTTTTTGTCTGAGAAAATGGCTTTCACTGGACAACCACTTTTCTTCATTATAAGGGCTTGAAAGAAGTTGTAGAATATCTTGATCATCTTAAAGGTCACAAAGGCTCATCCCCAATATATATATAGATGTGAAGTTTTCATATTTTTTGTAATTTTTTTTTTCCGTTTTTTTAAAAATTATCTTAGAAATTATTTAAATCCAATTGCTCCATATTTAAAAATATAAGTGAAGCCCTTGAAAGATATATATATATATATATATATATATAATATCATGTGAACATGCATATAACTATTTAATATTTAATCATATAAATTAAGTAAAAGGTGAAAAATGCTCTTTAGTTATTTTAGTAATTTTTTTAAAATGACAATAGTTCTATTAATATTATTCTGTTAAAAATGATTTTCTAAAAAAATTATTAAATTTTAATAAAAAGCAAAATAAATAAGTATTTTAATGGTCTTTTTTGAAGATAATCAATTCCTATAATTCATAGTAACATTTATCCCAAATATTAATCTTGTTTATACCTAATTGTAAACATAAAATTATTTGTAATAAGTACAATTTTAGAACTAAGTTTTTTTTAAATATTATAAAGACACAGAATAAGGTGTACAAAGAAGTAAATAGAACTCATAAAAGGTGAAACAATATATCCTTTTAATAAAACCTCAATTCTGTTGATATTATATTCTTTAATAAAACCTTAAGTGATATTAACATTAATATAAATTATTAATATATAATCCAATAAGCTTTCATAAATAATTATTTAACCTCCTGTTCACAAAAATTTTCAAAATGATGTTTGAAAAAAAAATTAAAAGTAAAATTTTCAATATATATTAAACTCAATCTTTATAGACTTTAAAAATAATAAACACTAAATTCACATATGAACATATTAACTATATATAGGCGATATGTAATTTTTATAAATGTTGTATAATTATAAATCACTCCAAATTTAGTAAATTCATGTGTTATTATTTTTTCCACGTACTGCTTAACATATATAAATATTAGCTAATGAACGACTTATAAATTTTTGTCAAGGTTCCATCTCATCCCAAATCATGGAACTTGCCAACAAATTGTAATATGTCATTTATTGCTTTGAAGTAAGTTGTATATGTCATAATTGCTAATTTAAATACACAATGTTGACATATATTGTCATAAGTCAGATAATATATCTTCGAAATTGCATTTTCTTGTAGTGGGATGTCTGAAAATTGAAATAACAAGTTAGGATTGAAGTTTCATAGAGCAAACTCAGCACTAATAGTAATATTCTGAAATATTATAAAATGCAAATTCAAGATAAATATATTTTCCTCTTGTATATTTAAGAGAGACAAACTGAAAGAGGAAAAGGAGATATATAGAAAAAAAAAAAAGAAATAACTTCTTTTCTTCGTTCTAGGATCTCAGGATGCCAATATAAAATGAGTGGAGAGCCTTTTATAAGCTTCTAAATGGCCTTCCATTTGCTCACTCTTTAATGTGTGTAATGAAGGTACATGCACATAACTCAATAAATGAACCTTAACATGGTCATTCATTACCCATAAAGCTTGCATTTACAACAGTATCCAAAAGACAAAGCTAGTTGTTTTAAAGCTTAATTAAATATATTTTCAATTTGTTTATTCATAAATTTCATTTTTTTTATTGAAATTATGTCTTAATTTTAAAAATAAATAAATAAATATTTAATAATTTATCTTGGCTTATTTAAGTAGCCATTTTCATGATAAGGTGCATAAAAATGAATAATTACGTTTTAAGAAAAATAAATATTCAATGGATATTCATCATGCCTAGCTCTAGTGGAGCGTTCGTAGTTGAAGCAGCGAAAGGGCGTAAAAGAGAGGGTTAAGTCATGTGGGGAAAGCGTTCTTATCTTGGCTAAAAGTATATTCGAAATAAAAATATTTGATGGGCGACTGGATTATACATTTATGCTTTACTGTTTGTGTTTCATTTTTATAAGAAATATTGTTTAAATACATCGAATAACTTTAAATTTGTAGATTCTTAGATTAAGTATTTTATCAGTGGTAAGCGTTTACAGTTTAAAACATATATAAGAAAATTTTCTGAGTTAAATCACAGGTAAAATAATTTCTTACTTAAAGCCCAAATATAATAAAAAATTTGTTGAAATCAATCCAAAAATTAGTAGAGACAAATTTCGGAAGTTAGGTTTTCAAATGTGTTTTAAACAAATCACTTTTTTTGTAATGGGTTTCTAAAGTATTTTATCATCCTGGGCTTGGTTATCCGATGGATATGTGCTGTCTCCTTTTAATATGATGACCGACGGAGCTGTCCCGCGCCTTCCTAGAGATTTCGAATTCATGAGTATGCCGATATTGTACTCGCCACAACCCCAGTTTACATCCGATCCCTCTAGATGTTTCTCTATCTTCTTGAAGTATCGGAATCCACTAAACAATTTGGCAAGAACTACCTCATCTTCCTATACCTATAAATATCTGTCCTGAACATTCCTATAACTTCCGTAACAAAAAAACTGTCTTTTTCTGATAGCGATCCATTGTTCCAATTCGAACTCCCCTGTAAAAATTTCAGAAAATGTCTCTGATTCCAACTTCTTCGACAACGAAACACACGTTAGACCTGTGGGATCCATTCCAGGACTTCCCATTCACCGGCGGTGCTCTGTCGGTTCCCGGAGAAACGGCGTCGTTTGCAGACACTCGGATCGATTGGAAGGAGGCCCCGGGAAGCCCACGTTTTCAGGCGGATCTTCGGGGTAAAAGAAAGGAAGTGAAGGTGGAGGTTGAGGAAGGAAGGGTTCTGAATGAAATTAGGATCAGGGTGGAGAAGGAGGAAGAACATTAGGTAGCCGGTGGTGAACGGATGTGGCGAGTTCCATTACGTTGGGTTCAGGTTATGAGAATGAGCGAGTGAATGAGTGAGAGAACGCCCATGGAGAATGGGGTTCTTACTGTTACTGTTCCCAAGGCCGAGTCAAAGGAAGCCTGATGTGAAATGCATCGACATTTCTGGCTGAAATTGCATTTTTACTTGGATTTATACGAATGACGTGACCGACGGTGTTTGAGGGTTTGTGACTTTTGGGCTGCTGTAGTGTGATGGTCATCAATTATGTGATGGTTATAGTTTTCGGTTAATAATAAAATGAATAAAAGATGGCAAAACCGAATTTGAGGTATCTGTACTTTTATTGTTTTCTATTTTTCGTTTTTGTATTTTTATTTTGAAACATTGCAACCTTATATTTTTATTTTCATATATCCTCATGGCTTAAAATCGCGTCAGGGTTTTTAGTTGTTGACATTTATCTTGTCTTGACTTCGCCCAGTGCTTGCGTCGGTAGTTGTTGCGTGACTTTTCTTGTAGTTTTTTTATAAGTTTGCTTAATGCAATTAATTAACATGTCTTAATGAATTAAATATATATTTTTATTTTTATAGTTTTTATTTTTTAAAGTACCGCGTGTCTGTGTGTATTTGCGGCGTCGATGTAATGTCGGCGGCGTTACGGCGAAGGGGCGAAATGCATATGAAAATAAAAATCTGGATCTGATGCCGAAATAAAAATCTGAAGCGAAATGTGGAAAGCGATAAAGTATAGGGACCTCGAAATTGGTTTTGCCATAAGATTGCCTTGAGTTGTTGGGATGAGGCTGGCCGAGTTTTTAGGAAATGCTTGCATTATTAATTTGCTTGCCTTAAAAATTTCCCCTTCATTTTGTGGAATATCCTTCAAAAAAAAAGTGAAATTGAGATAAAGTTGAATTTATCACTTTAAACCAAAATCTTGACAACATTGATTGAAACTTTATGCTGTGTTGTCTCTAAATTTACTCATTCATTTGTAATGGGTATGTCCTAAATATTTGTGCATTATATAGGACTAAAATTTATTGAACTCCTCCCTGTAAATTTTATTTATTAAAATTTGTTTTGATGCCAGCTCTCAGATTGCAACATGATGGCTCTTAATTGCAGCTTGATCTTATCTTGAACTTCCCAAATCATGCTTCTTGAGTTTAAAATATAATTTGAACATTTCTGAGAATAATAATTAATGAAGATCAATATATATCTTCTTTCACCAAGTGATACAACTTCTGAAGAACCCAAATATCCAATTGGAATTTTAAGTGTTTTCTAGTCTTATGTGAATAACACTTTATATTCTTTCATCAATGGGAATGGTCTTAACTCGAGAATCTAAGACCTTCCAAAGAATTTGTAATTTCTTTACTAACCAACCTTGTTGAAAAGATTAAAATTCATTGACTTCCTTGTTACAAGCCTGCATTATATTCAATCACAGGGAGCGTTACATGGCGGCTATCATTGCAGTAATTCATGGGTGTCTCATCATGATGGATAATCACGTCATGGATGATCGTGTCAAGGGACTCCATGATTGCCCACGTGTCCCGATCTACGCCTTTCAGTTCTGTGCTTCTTTGGTGGTGCCGAGTGACTTAGTCGAGTGCTTGATCTTGTTTGACGATGTGTCGATGTGAGCCGACATGTGCCTATGTTTGTGGTCGATTTACAACCCAAGTTGTGTTCAAGTGTCTAATTGTTTTCAGGTCATCCATGTGGTAGCCATGTGAGATAGGGCTTATCCCGTTCCACTAGCCCCCCTTAGTGTCATTGTAGGCCTTTAGAGTTGGGATGGCTAAGCCTGCCCCAGTTTTCGTCGTCATCTAGGCCGCTTGATTCTTCAGTGATCCCGATCTCTCTTATAGATGGTAGTTTTCCTCATAAGGCTTTGCGATGGCGTCTTGCATTAGTGAAACAGTTTAATGCTTATTTTGAATGTCTTGCCCACAGTGATGAATTCTTAGGGTTTAAATATCTTCCAAGTGCTTCATTGGGGGAATTTCTTAGCCTGTACTATCCAAGGTCCTCGAAGTGGCTCAGACCAGTCGGAGAGGCCCGAGCCAACTCGTTTTGGAAAAGATATTCCTTTCCACCCAATGTCTGGGTTTCATTTCCTTCCTCATGGCCTCATTTCGCAGACTGTACGGAGGAAGACCGAGGGGGGATGAACTTTATGTATTGGTCGAGAGTTCATGGCGAAGGTTGAGGTACCCTACGCGATTGGGCGCACAATTTTGTTTCTCATCTTCACATTATCCATACCCAAGTGAACATTATGTGTGTTCTATAAGGGGTATGTGTATTGAATCATCAATACGACGTGTGCTTAGGTTTGGAAGAGGTCCTGTATGGGTATGCCATAAAGCGACGCAACCAGAAATCTTACTTTGATCTTGAGCTCAGTCATTGCGATTGGTGACGAACTTGCATGATGCCCGGCAAGAACGAGCCTCGAACGATATCTTGTGTTTAGTGCTTAAGAGTGTCTTGAAAGATCCACATGCTCTAAGGACTCGGATAAACATGGTTCTAACAGTGCAGTGCGGGGAAATAAGCCACTATTCTATTTTTGTCTTGGTTGTTTGTTTATAGGAAAATTACTTACCACTATTTTTTACGTATGTATGTTTGTGTTAGCGGGTGATGAGAAGTCGAGGAAGGCTCGTTGTGGATCTCGGCTAGTCGGTTTGACTTCAGCTGGTATCAGATTAGCTTAGATCACGATGCTAAGAAAGATTTTTACACCTATTATGATGAATCTTTAGGAAGTCTTTGTCTGACCGAAAGGAATTTATCCTTCCAAAGTCAGAGGCTAAACTCTGGAGTTAGGAGACACTCGATCAAAGCAGGTACAAATTATTCTTCTTGGTCACATTAAAGAAGCGTCTGCCGAGGAGATGGTCGAAGATGACTTAGGCGACATGTACCCTCTCGCTGCCCCTCCATCCAAACCTTCTTTACCGCTCGGGTCAAAACGACCAAGGCATGGAGGGTCAGCGTCCGTGGCAGAGCTGCGACAATGCGTATACTCCCAGCTGAGCTGCTTGGTAGGGCGGGCCTTTTCACTCCCTAGACAGGGAGGGGCTCCATCTTGCCACCTGCCCCGAGGCTCGTAGAGCCACGACCTCGGAGGCGGAATAAGGTTCACGAGGAAGGACCTGAGACTCGGCCTCCTAGTGGCCGCGAATTGGCACGAAAGGAAAGGAAAGTTGTGGTGTCCTGAGGGGCTCCTCGTGCAGTGAGAAGCCGATGTCCCCCTTCATGACTCAATGTCGACTATTGCTTGGACCAAAACACATGTACAAATTTATAACACTATTGCCAAAGACTATTAACTAATCATAAACAGGCATATAAAACTTGTTAGCAGATAACACATGTACAAATTTATAAAACTATTGCAGACTATTAACTAATCCCAAACAGCGCCACATAAACTTGTTAACCTTCGGAGTCATTTATGCAAGAGTTGCTGACACTGTACAAAATTTATTAACTAATCCCCAGCAGCTCATAAAACTTGTTAACCTTGATCATTTATGCAAAGTTATGACCTTATTACCAAAGGACTATTAACTAATCCAAAACCTTAGCAGCGCCATAAAACTTGTTGACTTTATACTATATAAACCAAAATCTCTTAGAGTAAATCATTTTCAATTTTGGTTTTTAGCACAATTTCACTGCAAGTCACCTGGTCGACAAGTAATAAAATGGATATAAGTCAGATACTAGTCCCCTGGAGAGTCTCAAGAATTCTATATCAACTTCTACGACTACTCGAGCTCCATACTATTTGGACTATAACGACATTGTGATCGACTTAGAAATGCAAAATATACAAGTATTAGGAAAAAATGAACAATCAAATAGACTGGAATCTAAAGAATAAAGAATAATGAATAGTGAAGAAAATAAATGGAAACTGAATAGTTATCTTTTAGAGGACACATCAAGATCACTTTATATATTAATAAATAATTCTGTAGTTGTCTTGGTAAAATTGCTTGTGTATTTCGAGGTTTAAAAATCACGTCGAGGTCGTTTGCGATGCAATTTGGATCTCTCCGCTCCAGTTCATGATCTAATTTTCTGATTCTTCGAAGGCGAGGTGAATGACTACTTTAATAAGTTTCCTTAATACGGGTCATATTTCTTTTGAAATACTTCATACCCATTTTATGGTTGTAAACCGCTCCCGAGTTATCGGTCGAGCAGGATATACAACTTCTGGTTACTCTTCCTCTAGAATTAGAATAGATCACCCTCTCCTTGATTAGATCTCGTGCTCAGGGATTGGCTTCACTATTCGGGTGAGGTGAACTCTCTGCTTGTTTAAATTGATAATTCATTCCAGCTCGTTCTTGATTTCAAGTGAGAAGATGGTTATCTAAGTAAACTTACAAAGCTCATTAACAGATCTCTAATAAGCGAGTTAATATACCTTCAAGAAATCTTACTTAACTCTTGAAATGTCTTCTGTGTCACTCGGAGGACCTCCTTGAAATCGAGCAATGAAACAAATCTTCATCGAATTATAAAGAGCGATATTCGGTCAAAAAACATTAAACCACGTAACAGTAAATTCATAATTTGAAATTCTAATTTGTTGGAAACAACTCACGGGAAAGATCAGAATTCTGCCTATAACATTCACTTAATGGAAGTGGGTTTCTCAATTACTGAATTACACCTCTGACATTCCTGCGATCATAAGAACAATTGCAATTTGGAAGCGGAAAAGTCCGAATTCGAAATTTTATCTGAACTTCAAACATTCAATTAGTAATTTGAAAAGAATGGAATTACGCATTCAACACGCTCAAAGCGATAATCCGGATCCAGAAAATAAAAGCAAATAAAAGAAAGATGAAAATAATCTAATCTACTTGTGAAATAGAAAAAAGAAAATAAATAAATAAAATGAAGCCTTAAGTTACCAGTTCTTAGTTAAGCTACTTTCTTGCCTCATATTCTTTTTCTCTTGGGTAAATTTGCTTGTTATAGGGTTTCTCAGTTTGACCTAATTCGATATTCTTTGTGGATTTCCAGTGGGTGCCCATGTTTTTTGTTAAATTGACATAGTGTATGCGAAACGCATTAGTTAGTTTTGGCGCGTTTGCGTTTATCAATAAGTCGCGACATTCCTTTTGTTTTCCCAGAGAGGCATCTTATGTCGCGACATCAACTTAAGTCTGCGGCTTTGAGCTAGCGTTCACGATGTCGCGACATCGTCGCGCTCGTGACGTCGGCTCGTATCTTTGCGACTTTCAGGCGATGGTTCTGATGTCCGCGGCAGCCGATCTCTTGTCGCGACATCAACTCGAGAAGCGCAACTTTGAGCGGTGTCTTCTTATGTCGCGACATCGATCGCTGTCAGCGACATCACTTTATGCCCTGCCCGGGTTTCATTGTTCATTCTGATGTCGCGACATGATCGCTGTCGACAGCCGACATGTCTTCGCGACTTTGGGCCGGTATATTTGCCCATGTCGCGACATCAATCCTTTGTCGCGACATCACTTTGTCTTCTGCGGAGTTTCAAGCTGACCGTTCTGATGTCGTGGCGTATCCCTTGTCGCGACGCCGGCTCATATCTTTGCGGCACAGGCGATGCGCGTATCGCGACATCGATCTCTTAATCGCGACATCACTTTATCTCTGCGGGTTTTGAGCTGTGCGTTTGGTATCGCGACATCAATCCTTATGCGACATGACTCATGTCTTCTGGCTTCCAACTCGTATTTCGCGATGTGCGACATCGATCTTAACCGCGACATCAACTTAAGGCGCAACCTTGGTGACGCGTCTTGTAATGGAAGCTGGCCCAGTTGCTTTGGTGTCGCGACATGGAGTCTCTTATCAGCGACATCAACCATCTGCAGTTTCATCTTTTCAAACATCATAGCGGCGCTTCTCTTGTGTGACCTCCATCCTTATCGCGACATGACTAACTGTCCACGACATCACGCGATGTTGTCGCGACATAATTCCTTAAGTCTCACAGTTAATCTCGGTACCCGAACATGATCCTGTATCATGTGACACATCAAATTCATTCAATTTTCGATGTCGCGACTGTATAAGCGGACTATACAAGCCCAAAGCGCAGCATTAGTTAACGGTTGGCTTTCATTACGCCACTGTATTTACAACGTTTTTACTCTGCGATTCTTTGCATTTTTACTCTTCCTTTTCTTCTTTCTTTCCCACACTCCCTACTAATAACAAGTGGTAGGTTTCTTCATATTTACTATATTAATTATTCCTTTTCGGATGAATCAAACAGAAAAATGGATTAAAAATAGATGACTTTTAAAAGCTCATCAGCTCCCCGAACTTGAGATTTTGCTTGTCCTCGAAGCAAAGGAAAGAAAAGAATTGTTTGTCCTCGAGCAAAAATGACATTTTTCTGTTCCGTTTTGCATTGCTTGATCAATTTGATTGAAATACAAGGAATGCATTGTTTTACTATGCATCTAGCTTCAAGTCAGTTCAAGGTTAGTTTTTAATCTTTATAGTATACAAAAAACTAAGCATTTGAAGTGTTTACAAACAACATAATCATTAGATCACATTGAATAATAAATTATTTTCCTTTCTCATCTTCATAATGAGTCCTTCGCTCCCTAAAGTCCTTCACAGTTTGATTGTTTCCCATATTTTCCAAATTCCATAGGTTTGTTGTTCATATTGATCTCGGTAATGTAGGTAATTCTGACCTTGAATCAATTCAGGTCTTTAGGCTTATATCGTTAGGCTTGGGTAATAGGTAGGATGGAAGGAATTTTTAGGTTAAGATTACCTGAACCTTTTCTCTCCTCTTTACTCTTTGCCCTTTCTTTCTTGTAGTTTCTTTAATAAACTCCATAAGCTTCATGTTTGGGACATCTCTTTGATTGCTTCAATTGAGCCCCTTATGCCCTATTTCTCCCTTGTAATTCAAGTGGGGGAAATTTCTTTGTTTGTCACCATTCGGGGGATAGTGCAATGTTTTACCTTTTTAGGCTTTCTAACACTCTTAGCGAACTTTTGGGTTAGTAGCTCCCATACCGGATAGCATTAGGGTGCCTAGGTGTTGAAACACCCCTAAGAACTTAATTGTTGAGAGTTAGGCCCACGAGATAAAACTTATCCCTAAGCTTTCATTACATTTTCTGCTCTTTGCCTTTTCTTTCATTTCCCTTTTTCTATAATTTTTCTCCTTGAGTTCCTCGAAGCCTCTCTCCCAAACTTCATTTCTTTCTTCCTCCTTGAAATTCACGGGTAATCATGGGTTCTTCTTGAAGGATTAATTTTTTTAGGATGGGTTAGGTTTCCATTTGCTTATTTTTGAAAAATAGGCTTGTTTGGCTCGATTTGCGGAACTAAGGTATATGCATCGACATATGAATAGGGATCATTTGGAATGGCTCAAACTATCGAGAATAACATCGTCTCTTGTCCCATTTGTATCACACAGGATTTACGCCTCGATTAATAAATACAACAAATTCTAGAATTTGGATTGAACGATTGTGACTAACCATAAGGATTTCCTTGACTCATTTTTTGTTGATGAGTAGTTAGAATTAATTGATATTCAACAGGTTCAGCAAACTTCTTGTTCGTACCCTGAGCTTCGAAAATATGTTTTGTTCCTTCTATTACGCCCTCTATCTGGACTTATCGGTTAGACTTAAGTCACTTTTGCACTGTGTTTCAATTCTGCTTGTATTCATTTGGCCCCTTATTACGCATTTTGTGCTTTTGAACTTATTCCTAATCTATTGCTTCATTTCCATTCGACTTATTACATCTCGATTTTTATTCTTGAACTAATTCCTACTTTTATTTTTCTAACATTGCAATCACAAGCAACACAAATTCTTTTTAAACCAATGCTCCCTGACAAATTAATTCAGAATTTATCATTTTATTTCTGATTCAATTGCAAATGTTGAAGGATACCAGTATAGGCTTTGGAGAATAAGGAAGGTCGACGGAAGAATATCTTTCTTTTGGAAAGTGACGAAGATATTAGGGATCGAGGTCTAGAATTATTCAAATGAGAGTGGGAATGGAGGAATTTCATTTCCCTTCTTTCCTTTCTCTTCTTAGTTTCTTGCTTTCGACTTGATCTTCAATGAAGATCTCATTGGAAAGATCAACTTCTTGTTTAGCTCATCTGTCTCTTCCCAAGCCAAATTATTGTGTTTTCTTTGATCATTACCCCAAGAATTTGGAAAGATTATTTGTTAATCAAATCCAAATTTTCTAGCCATTCTCTGCTGTAGGATTCAGCATCCTTTTGCTTCTTGTCTCTATCATCCAACTTATTCTCAAAATCTTTTTGTAGAGACTTGTATAAAAATTTGAATCCCTTGATTTGTTCTCCTAATTTGGCTTCCTGTTCTACCTCCTTTTTCTTCATGATGGTTATCAGCTGAGAATCACGCTCAAACTGATTGTTATAAAAAGATTCATGACTCGACAGGTTTTACGTAGAATATTGCGATCCTCTTTCCTTCATTTCTTTCTTGAAGTCCTCTCTTTTCAGCTATTTGAAGAACCTCTTTCACTCACATTCTTCTCTTCTTTTAGTTCTTCTTCCATTGTGATCTCTTCTTTTAACTCTTTCATAAGCTCTTCCACAATTCTTGTTGCACGTCCTCTTTTTCCACTGCCATCTTCTTACGTATGGCATTGAGGACCTCCATTATTGCATTGTTCTGCGCCCCCTTGAGCTTTCTCCGCGCTCTCACGAATGTGCATTTTGCATAGGGGAGAACTTAAGTAGGGATGGAGAAAATCTAAGGGGCTTCTTTCATCCTGCCTTTCATTGTCTGCAAATGTGAAAGTATTATTTTCAGGAGGAATTTCTGGGTTCTCTTCTTCTTGGCGGCCAACCCCAAGTGCTCTTCTTGTCTTGCAGTGCAGGGCTTCTTCTCTTGTTTCAATCGACACACTGCTGCTTTTGGTTCACGGGTCCCTTGCTCCTCCTGTCAATAGGAATTGGTGATGTCCTGGAACTTCTTCTTAACTCTTCCCGGACTCCGCTTCACCCACGGCGCTTTAAACGTAAAAGCGAGTTATTGTTGTAGCGGGTGAAGCGATCGACCCTCTCTTATTTCCTTAATGGTACCTCATTATATAATTTTCAATTACTATTCCTACATTGAGCTTGTACCCCTTCGAATATAGCATACGACATAATTGCTTCACAGCTCTCTCCAACGGCACACATGCTTGGTTGGGACAAAGCGAGAGGCGAGAAATAGAACCATACCTTAGCCTCCTCGGTGAGAGCTACCACGATCGGGGTTTTGGTCCTCCCCTTCCCTTGTCCCGGTTGTGCTCGTCAGTGGAAGCTTTTTGGCAATTTCTTAAAATTTAGGTTAAAGGCTTTTTGAATTTAGACCCATGCTTGTGCCCCGCCATTCCATAGGCTTCGTTAATGGCCTTGGCTCCATATGGTACCCACACTCCTCTGACGAACACAGTGTTGTCTTTCCTGCCTACCAGATTTGAATAAAATTCCTTCACCTCTTTGTGTAGCGACTTGATGTGCGTAAGCTTGACCTCTTTGTTCAATCATCTCCTTGAAGAAAGGGGTAATAGGGTTTTACGCATCTTCTTTACGATCTGTGAACCCTTTATTGGCATAGTGCTTCTTCCAGTTGGAATAATCTTCCTCTGACACAAAATCTTCTACTTCTTCTTCTCTTGCTTTTCCCTTTCTCCTGTCTGTTCTTTCTTGGCTAGCGGTGCTTACGGGTATACATGGGCATCTCTTCCATCGGTTCTTCTGCCAGTTTCTTCTTGGTTACATATTCCTCCGGCGATCTCTCTTCCGGAGTTAGGTCTGAGTTTGAGGTTTCGACCATTTGAAAGCGGAAGGAAAGTTTTCTGAAGATTTTGAGAGCTAGGGTTTTCAGGAATTTAGAATCAGAAGGAAGAGAGGATGAACGGTTTCTGGAAATTGGAGCGGGAGTGGGAAGAAGTTCTCCAACAATTGCAATTCAATCAAAATTTTGTGGGCTAATTATTATTTCATTAAATTCGATTGTCGCGACATCCTTTAAATACTCACTTTATTTAAGAACATTAATTTTAGGGCATTTAAGAGGGTGAGTAGGCGCCGCGAACCAACACATGTGTGACATACTAAGTTTGTCGCGACATAAAATGGGTTTTAGATATTGTGTTTAATCTAGTGTCGTGACTTTTCATTTTCAAGTTTTTGTTTCTGTCGCGACCTATGCCCTTAGTTTAATGATCTCAAAAACTTGAATTCCTTTATTAATCCTATACTCCTTTAGACATTTATTCAGGCATCTCAAACAGAAATTCAACAAGATATTCACTCATATTTCACGGGTTTGGTTTAGGGAGAAAGTTACCCCCTTTGTTCATGTCGTGACATTTACGAGGATTCTTGGAGGTGTCCACGGGTTGCTTTCTCACTCATGTCTTTCAGCCTTGTAGACGCATACTGCATGATTCAA
The DNA here is from genome assembly GCA_016808115.1 of Tetrastigma voinierianum. Lineage (NCBI taxonomy): Eukaryota > Viridiplantae > Streptophyta > Magnoliopsida > Vitales > Vitaceae > Tetrastigma > Tetrastigma voinierianum. The sequence goes on from JAEQBH010003364.1 coordinate 25,949, forward strand.
GAAAATTTAATTAAACTACAATTAACTTCTCAAAATTAAATCTATCTTTATAAGAACTAATCAAAACGAAATTACTGCAAAAAAAAATTCGAAATCTAGAAGCATAAACTAAATTTTCTATGGTTTGCCTCCCATCAGCTGCTCAGTTTTGAGTCCTTAGCTGGACTTGTTGTTTTGGTTCTTCTTCTTTCTAGATAACCTGCTGGAGCTCTTCCATTCCTTCCTCCACAGCAGATAGTGCTTGGTGTTTCATTGACTTTGAATTCTTCTCGATGCTCAGTCCTTAATGTCTTTGCTCCGAATGTATTGCCCGGCACTGCGCTGTGTATGGCGACTCCATTTGGATTTCAACTCTGGAAACAATTTCGATCCCAGAATTAAGCAGTAGAATTTTGTTCCCTGCTCACGAACTCTTTCTGGGATATTTTTAGTCATGCCATTTCTTTGTCTTATCGCGTAGATTCTGGCAGCTATCTAGGCTTCATTTCTCGATTCTTCTAGTTCGAACGGTTGGAGCAATCTCTCTTCACACTTGCGTTTTAAAATCGAAGTTCAACTTCTTGATGGCCCACATTGCCTTGTATTCCAATTCGGTGAGTGACATGGTTTGCAACAATTACGTATGGGGACATTCGATGGGAGTTTTATCACGATCCTGTAAGCCCGAAGTGCATCATCCAAGTTTGGAAGACCAATCTTTCTGCTTGAGCTCACAGTCTTTCAAGTATTCTTTAATCTCTTTGTTGGAAATTTACGCTTGTCCATTAGTGCAGGGGATGATAAGCTAGATTTCATTCATTGTTGCTTTGATCCATACTGCTCATGAGATTTCTGAATATTTTGTTTTGCAAAATGGCTTCCCCATCACTAATGATAGTTAAGGTGTTCGAATATGCTCGAAAATATTTTTGCAAAAGCTCCTGGCTGTATTAGCATGTTCCTTGGAATGAGCCAACTGCTACCCATTTAGAAACATAATCAAGCTGACAGCGGGGTAATATCTGGGGTTCCCAAAATGATGGTGAGAATGGTCCCATAAAATCTATTCCCATACATCAATTTGTACCATTATACCTCTTGGGGGCATTTCATTTAATTTGGTATTTCCCCGATAACGGCATGTATCTCTTGCTGCAATTTTATTCCTCGGCCACCGATCTACGAAGATAGTGGGCGATAAAATCAGTTAGATTATCTTATGAGCTGTTCTTTCTCTGAAAAAATGCCCCCACCATATGGTGATGCATGGCATTCATTCGAAATTTTGCCTTGTTCATTTTACGCACACATCTTCTTATTATCATGTCGACACCTCTTTTAAATAATAGTGGATCATCAGATATAATACACCAGCTGTCGATTCAGGTTTCCTCTTGTTGGTAAAATTTGAATTACGAAGGAATTACTCCACAAGTTAAATAGTTCACAATATCGACATACACTGGGGTGGAGAAGCTTTTAAATGATTGCTTTCATCCCAGGAAGTTCTCTGTTAATATTACTTTCTCTTAACGACGGTGCTTCTTTCTACTCTTGTAGTGATCGGCTATCATTGTCACACCTTTATCCTTGATCTCAAGTCAAACTCTTGCAATATGACACCAACCTTATCAATCTTGGCTTAACCTTCTTTGACATCAATTGCCAGTTCTTGCATAGTCAATTATGAATAATAACATGGGATCCCCGAAATGTATTGCTGAATTTTCCTGAGAGCAAATCTTATGGCTAGCATCTCCTTTTCGATTTGTTAAGTAATTTTCTTGTGCTTCGTGGAAGGTTCTACTAGCATAGTATATGAGGTCTGAATATTTTCTCCTTTCTTTGCCTAGGGCGACTCCCATTTGCAAAATCGCGGCATCACACATTATTTCCAAATCCACATGATCCGGATTAAGTTAAGCCATTATAGGTGCTTGAACGATTTGATCTTGATTTCTGTGGCCGACCACTTGCGAGAGTCATCAAAATTAAACCTTGTATCCTTCTCAGTAATCTGCATAATTAGTGCGGCTATTTTGAGTCTTTGATGAATCTCCTATAAAATCGACATGCCCCAAGAAGCTTCTTACTCCTTTTCTTGTGGTAGGTGGTGCGAGAGTTTTGATAATGGATACCTTAGGTTATGGTCTACTTCAGTCGATGCTTGAAATTTTATGCCCCGAAACAATACCTTACATTTACCATAAAATGGCATTTTTCCCCAGATCGATTGCTAATTTGTTTGTCTTAGCATCTTTGAAGCCTTGTTTCCGGGTTCTTCAAACAACGATCAAAAGCGGATCCATACAGGTGATCATCCACGCTAAAAATTTCCATAACCTCTTTAACCAAAGTGAGAACATTGACATCATACACTCTAGAATGTAGCGGGAGCATTGACCCGAATGGCATCTTACGAGAGGCAAGGTACCATGGGGCATCGCCAGATAATGGTCTTATCTTAGTCTCGAATTCTGATAGCAATCTAATTGTAGCACGAATGCCCACGACCAGAAGCAAAAATGGGTGTCACCGCTGTCTGACCAACATAGTCAATGAAGGGCAAGGGAAATGATCTTTTACGGTGGTTGTGTTGACTTCACACATGTCAATGTATACCCTCCGTCACATCCTTTGTTCTTGTTGGAATCAATTCATTTTTCTCATTGCGGATCCACGATAAACCCTACTTCTTTGGAACCACATGGTGGGCTCACCCGAGACTATACGAAGTACATAGATAAAACCATTCAGCAATTTGAGTACCTCCTTCACGACCTTCCTTCATCCAGCAGTTGAGTCTCCGCTTTGATGTTCTGAGATGGCTTTGAATTTTCTTCTAAGCGAATTTTATGCGTACAAATTGATGGTGATACCCTTTGGCTTCTCCTGATGGACCAAGCTATAGACTCTTTATGCTTCTTTTAAGATTTTACGGCAACCTACGTTTCTCGGCATCAAGTCTAGCGAGAGATAATCAGCGGTTTTCTCTTTGGTGATTCTAAGTAAGCATACTTAAATGACTTGGCAACTCTTTCATAGCCCTATTTCTTGGTTTCTTGATGAACACATTTTTCATTATTTTCCCCTTTGTCATTTACATTTTTCTTGAGGGCTCAACAGTTTCTATAGAATGGCGGCTTGTATGAATGATCGAGTAGTCATCTTGATATGCGGGGAATTTATCTCTTTTTCATTGATAAAAATTTGAGCAATTACAATCATTGTGAACATCGGGGTTGTAGGTATAGACATCATCGACTACATTGCGATTTTCTGCAATACATGTCACCGTGCGCATGCGCAGTCAAGGATTGAAAGCGTGACTTCCTCTCGACCCTGGTGAACTCCTTTTTGCATGTCGATTAGGGCGGCTCGGGAGGCTAGGAATGGTCTCCCCCGATGGCGGTACTTGTGAATCTTCTTCCATGTCGAAATAATGATCTGGGAAAACAAATTTCCCGACGTTGGCCGACACATCTTCCATGACTCCTCCGGGTTTTACCATCAATGCATGCGCCTGTTTGAAGAGTAATAGTGGTGGGGAATAACTCCCCTGACTTAATTGCTTGGCAACGGAAAGAGGCATCAAGTTTATACTGGCTCTGGTCGGAGGCTTCGTAATTGACTCCTCGATGATGCAAGGAATTGTAAAACTCCACCGGATCCTTCATCTTTTAAGCAATTCTTTCTCACGGCACTACAAGTAGCGGTGAGATTCACAATCCTTCTTCTACTATCTTTCTTTTCTTTCGGCATGTCCTTGGGAATTTTGCATAGAGAGTGGCATACGAGTCACCAACACTTCTTGTAAGGGCATGCGATCTCTAGCTTACGAAGGTTTCAAAGCCTTTGCAGCTCCTCTATCTTTGATTTCTGCGGTCTCTGTGGAAATGGAATTTGCGAGTTTAAAGCCTTGGATATCAGCTACATCCACTCCTTCTTTCTTTTCTCCCGATTACTTCTTCCTTTTAAAACCTTCTTCTTTGCTGCTGTCATTTTTTTCTTTCATCTTTTCTAACTCCTTCCCACTCCTAAGCTGCACAGCCATGCAATCTTTTGGATTCTTCTTTGTGTCACTTGGGAAGGCATCTTTCCTCGGCTTTGCGGGGGTTAGAGTGGCCCCTTCTGCGTCTCCCGGGTTCTTGAGGATCGTTGGTGGTGTTACGAAAAATTTGAGAGCGGTAGCAGTTGCTGGTGAACTTTTGTTCATGGAGGTTCAACGACTTCTTAATGTCCCCCCCCATGACTGCGAAGTCTGTTCTTCAAAAGATTGGGCCACTTCTCGACCACGATATTCATTTCTGTGTTCGGTTCCTTCTTTCTTCTTGCTGGAACCTTGGTGGCTTTTGATAACCACATTGAGTGTTAATCGTCGCAGGGGGCCTTGTGAAGCCCCTCCGCCCAGCATATGAAATTCTCATGGTCCCTGATCTTTGGGTGATAATGTACTTGCGGAGTTAGTATTGGTTTGAAATGGTAGTTTCTTGGCTCACCGGATAATTAACCTCTTGACATCATAGAATTGTTCTTCGACTCTCAGCACTTCCTTGATAACTCTCTTAAAGCTGCTCTATCTCATGAAATGATGTGTCTTCCTTTCTTGCTTGTCCATCCTGTGCATAATGGCATCCAACAGCCTCCATGGGCTGTAGTCTTCTTCGAGCTTTCAATGATCCTTTCTCTGTTGTTTCCTCTTGAAAACTCAGAAGGAGTTTTCACTAATACGTCTGCTTGAGGTCTTGATCGGCTCTTTTGCCTCTTGACACTTTTAGTTTGAATGCTCCACTGACACTTAGTATGACAGTCCTTGATATATCATTTCAAGGCATGATATACAATGTCCATACGAGTCTTCAAATCTATCCCGTACATTGGACATCTTCGTAGCCGTTTGGATTTCCCCGAGCTACATCAGGGCTTCGTCTTCCCCTGTACGAAGCCTTGATGATTTATCCTTCTGCACGAGGTGAGAGTTTGGGTAGAGTCTACCTAAGTAGGCCTCTACTAACTCTCCTCCCGATCAACGAACCATATGGTAAAGATTCATACCATGTAGCTGCTTGTATCTCTTAGAGAATGGGAATAGATGCGGGTTGATGATACGGGTCTCACCCATTCAACTTCAGCGTATTAGCCATCACGAGAAATCTTCCCGGGTGCTTTCGTTTGGAGTCCTCGATTAGGATGACCGGTAAAGCGATCTGTTGGATACATTGTAATTAGTCTTTGGTTTAAGTTCGAAATTATTTGCATCAATAATTGTTTGCCCCGATTCGCAGTACTCATCTTGAATAATAGGCTTAGGAAGTCCTCCATAGTATAAGTAATTGGAGGCCTTGGCTATTTCTCTATGTACTTCATTCGATCACATCTTTCATGCCATGGTTGAGTTTTACTTGCCTTCTTTATCTTTCTCGAAGCCGAGTGTTCTCAGTGCGTATCTGGCTGGAATCGGATCGATTACATTTCCTATGCATTAAAATTTTGTCCTTAAATCAAAACACACTTACATTAATAGGATTAATTAAATTCGACATATATTTTCCAATATTGTTTGTTAAGGTTAGTGGCTAAATAACCCCTTTGTGAAAAATTTATTTTGTTCTTTTTCTTCAAAATGTCCAAATTAGCATTTCCTTCTTTCGTGCGGATATTGATTTACTCATGATTCCGATCCCGACAAGCGGTGCCATAAAACTTGTTAACGGACCAAAACACATGTACAAATTTATAACACTATTGCGAAAAGACTATGCTTAATCCCCGAACCGCGGTAGCGTAAACTTATTACTTAGGACCCAAAACACATGTACAAATTTACTAACACTATTGCCAAAGACTATTAACTAATCCCCGACAGCGGCGTAATAAAACTTGTTAACCTTGATCATTTATGCAAGGTTATGACTTTATTACGAAAGGGTATTAGCTAATCCCCGGCAATAGTGCCGTAATAAAACTTGTTAACCTTGATCATTTTATGCAGGTTGCCAGGCACTGTGCAAGGACTGTTAACTAATCCCGGCAGCGGTATCGCTTGGCTCGTATTGACTTTATATCTTATATAAACCAAAAATCTCTTAGAGTAAATCATTTTCAATTTTGGTTTTTTGGCACAATTTCCTTCAAGTGCATGTAGGTCGACGAGTAATAAAATGGATATAAGTCAGGATATCGTCACGAGAGATCTCGAGAATTCTAGATCAGCTACCACGACTACTCAAGCTCCATACTATTTGGACTATAACATGACATTGTGATCCCGGCTTAGAAACAGCCAAAATATACAAGTATAAGGAAAAAATAATGAACGATCAAATAAGTGGAATCTAAGAATAAAGAATAATGAATAGTGAAGAAAATAAATGGAAACTGAATAATTTATCTTTTAGGACACATCGAATCCTTTGCTATTGTGAAGTATCAATTCTGTAGTTAACAACGATAAAATTGCTTGTGTATTTCGGGTTTTTAAAATCATCCCAGGTGTTTAGCCGATGCAATTTGGATCTCTCCACCTCCCACGATTCGCAGTCTAATTTTTGATTCTTTCGAAGACGAGGAATTAGATGACTAGCACAACCAGGATTTCCTTAATCTAGGTATTTTTCTTTTGCAATACTTCATACCCATTTTATGGTACATAAACCTTAGCTCCCAAGTTATCGGTCAAGCAGGATATACAACTTCACAGTTCTCTTCCTCTAAATTAGAATAGATCCTCCCTCTCATGATTAGATCTTAGCTAACACGGGATTGACTTCACTAGTGATTAGAGTGAACTCTACCGCGTTTAAATTGATCAATTCATTCAACTCGTTCTTGATTTCAAGTGAGAAGATGATTTGCCACAAGTAAACTTACAAAGCTCATTAGATCTCTAATAACGGGTTAATATACCTTCGAGGAAATGTCTTAACTCTCGGGAATGTCTTCATGTCACTCGGAGGACCTCCTTGAAATCGAGCAATGAAACAAATCTTAAATGGTCATAAGAGCGTGGTCGAGGATCAAAAACATTAAACCCATAACCAAAAGTAAATTCATAAAGCGAAATTCTAAGTACATTTGGAAACTGGCTTCACGGGAAAGATAATTCATTATAACATTCACTTAATGAAGTTTGGGTTCTGATTACTGGAATTACACCTTCTGACATTCCTCTGATCACTCAGAATAGCTGCAATTTGAAAGCTTGGAAAAGTGAATTCTAGGAAATTTATGCGAGACTTCAAACATTCCGGTAGTAATTTGAAAGAATGGAATTACGTGAAACCTGCTCAAAGCGATAACATCGGATCGGAGAAAATACCATAGCAAAAAATAAAGAAAGATGAAAATAATCTAATACATACTTGCGGAAATAGAAAAAAGAAAATAAAAGAAATGAAAGTAAATAAATGAAGCCTTGACTACTGATTCAAGTTACGCTTCACCTCTTGCCTCCTCTTCTTTTTCTCCTGGGTAGCTGCTTATTTATAGGGTTTCTCAGTTGGGCCCTAATTCCAATGCATTCTTTTGTGGATTTCAGTGGGTAGCCCGTATTCACTATTAGTGCGAAGGCTTCGAATCCGCCTGTCGTGACATTAGTTAGTTTGGCACTTGTTCTGACATTTATCAATAAGCCATGACATTCCTTTGTTTTCAGAGCATCTTTATGCCGTACATCAATCGCATCGCGACATCAACTTAAGTCTACGCGGCTGAGCGTTCGTTCACGATGTCGCGACATCGATCCGCCCTGTCATGACATCGACTCGTATCTTTGCGACTTTCAGGCGATGGTTCTGATGTCGCGACATCAATCTCTTGTCGCGATCTCCAGCTCAAGGGCGCAACTTTGAGCGAATTGTCTTCTTATGTGGCGACATCGATCGCTGTCGCGACGCTCACTTTGCTTGCGGGTTTTGATTGTTCGTTCACGATGAGCATGTCGATCCGCTGTCGCGACATGAAACATGTCTTTGCGGCACCCAGGCGGTGTCTTCTTATGTCGCGACATCAATCCTTTGTCGCGACATCACTTTATCTTGCCGGGTTTCAAGCGTTCGTTCACGATGTCGCGGCGACATCAATCCCTTATCGCGACGATAGCTCATGTCTTTGCGACTGGTGATGTCTTCTTATGTCGCGACGTGATCTGCTGTCTTAACATCACTTTATGCCTCTGCCCGGAGTTTGAAGTTTGTTCGTTCACGATGTAAGGCATCAATCCTTAATAGCGACAGCCGGCTCATATAACGCGACTTTCAAGCGATGTTTCTGATGCCGAACATCGATCTCTTCTCCAGCGACATCACTTAAGGAATTCTGAGCCTTCAACTGAGCACGTCTTATGTCTCTGGAGGCTTCAACTGGTTGCTTTTGGTGTCGCGACATCAGTCTCTTGTCGCGACATCAACTTAAGTCATAACAGTTTCATCTTTTCAAACCTGTCATAGCTTCAAGGCGCTTCTCTTGTCGCGACCTCCATCCCTTGTCGCGACATCAACCTTTGTCGCGACATCAAATCGATATCGCTGACATAATTCCTTAAGTCTACGGTTAATCCTCGGTATAGAACTTGTGATCCACAGTCGACACATCAAATTTCCTTCAATTTTTCGATGTCGCGACACATAAGCTGGGTGCAAGCCCAAAGCGCAACATTAGTTAACGGTTGCTTTCATTTACCTTACTGCCATTTTAAATTTTACTCCACCGATTCTTTGCATTTTCTCTTGCTTTTCTTCTTTCTTTCCTCCTGCTAATAACAAATTGGTGAGTTTCTTCATATTTACGCATATTAATTATTCCTTTTCGGATGAAAATCAAACAGAAAAATGGATTAAAAATAGATGACTATTAAGCTCATCACCTATCGTTGTTTGATGAGCTGCCCCTAGAAAGACCAAACGAGGAGTTAAGGCAATAAAGGGGGTGCAGGACCTTTGGAAGGATGCTACCCCCTTAAAGATGGTAACCTCCGTAAGTGTCTCTCTTATTCCTTATTTGCTTAATATTCTTTTGCATCCAAATTAACCAGTTATCCACGCATATGAGTATGTTTAGCGCCTACATGGCGAAGTATTGCAATAGACATCAGCATCAGTTAAGTCGTCTATCTCATCTACGGGAGGGTGCTCGGGAGCTGTACAACAAGTTGCAGGTAGAGTCTCAAGTGCCCTAATTGGAGAAGATGCGGAGGCAGGCTAAAATGGAGTTGAGTTGCGAGGCGTGTCATGCGGACTCACAAAAGTGAAGAAGGTCTGCGACAATTGGGAGGCTTGATGTGGCTCGATTTGAAGAGCATCTCTCGATTGCGCTGACATCAAACGAATATAAAGGAAGGATGCTTTTTGTGAATCAAAGAAGGCACGAGTTGCAATGGAACTGTAGGTTTCCTTTAACACCAAGATGCCTGATCTCTATGCGCAACAGTATGAGTATGGATATTAGGATGGCTACGTGGAAGTTGAGCGACTCGTAGGTGGTGGCCAGTAGATCACCAGCGAGGGGTGTCGAGCCAACTCCGACATGGACCTGCTGCCTTAATTTGCTTAAAAGGAGGCCGCAGGTCCGCAAGAACATATGGGAGAGTGAACATCCAAACCCGCAACGGATGGAGCACCCAATGTGGAACCAGATATCATCATAGTGCAGGATTCTTTGGTTGAGGCAGTTGCACCATCAGCACCTCATCCTAAAAATGTATCTTCACCACCCACGGTGGTTTGTGCCTGGTGAATTTTTGTTATTTTGAATGAAAATTTAGTTTTTTTTTTGCATTAATAGTTGTTATCATTATTTTTTTCTTAAATCTGGAGTGTCTACCATTGTCGTAAAGGAGCCTAGTGAGACTTATCTTTGCCACAAGCCTAGGGTCATCAAAGGTGAGCCATCATAGGTGTACAGGGGCATGTTGGGACTTATGCTGCTCAAGGCCCCAGGGTGGAAGTCGAAGGTGTGGCTTGCCGTAGGCCGATAAAGACTGTTAGGACTTATGCTACACAGGCCCCCAAGTCTATCGAAGGAGCTAGCTATATGGGCATCAAGAGTGCAATTGGGACTTATCTTTGGCAATTTTAGAGCCATTGAGCGAGCCACCTTAAGGCGTAAAGTGGTTTTGTTAGGACTTATGTTGTCAGGGGCCTAAATCGTTGAAGACAATTTTGCCGTAGGCGTAAAAGGAGCACATTGGGACTTATCTTTTGCCGTAGGAGCTGGGGTCGTCGAGCAAGCGCCGCAGGCGTAAAGGAGCATGTCGGGACTTATCTTTTTGAGGCTGGGACCTTGTCGAGAGGTGGCGTCTAGGAGCTGGGGCCATCAGTGAGTCGCTATAAGCGCAAAGAAGCCTATTATAACTTATGTTGCCCGAGGCCTAGGGTCATCAAAGGCGAGATGCCATAGGTGTAAAAAGTTCATTATGATTGAGAAAATTTAGGATACTAATGAAACAATGCAATCATTATTCGGTTACCATAGTGAGGTAAAAATAATCATCTCATGAAAATGGAGAATATTGATACTTTTTCAAATAAATCGGGTTTGGAGATTCCATCTTTGACGAGAGATTGTGATACATCGAGGCCCTTAGACCCATCATCAATGATGATGAAGGGACCCAATTAGTCTTGAGGCTCGGCGATGATATTCGGCCATTCTAACGACTGCCCAATTTCTCCTTTCTTTGAGCTCATCTAGTGCTTGAGAGAGTTCAGTGGTGTCGCTAGTGCGTAAGACGTCTAGCCCAAATTCTACAAGGATTAACGCTTTGGCTCCGAAGGCTAGGGAATATGGAGTTTCACTAGTAGGTTGCTTTAGAGTTGTGTGATAAGCCTAGAGTGCAATGGGGAGTTCATCAACCCACTTTCTTTTGGCTGATGTCAGTCTCCTTTTTAAGTAGTTGATTAGCGTTTTGTTTGTAACCTCGTCTTGGCCATTCGACTAATTAATGATCAGGGGTGGGTAGACATTCTTTATCTTGTGTTCAATACATAAGCGTGGAGCGACCCTGGCGATAAATTACGGCCCGTTGTCAAAAATGATAGCATGTGGAACTCCGAACCAACATACAATGTTTCGTTGTACGAATTGCATTAAGTGGTTCACCTTAATATGAGCATAGGGCTCGGCTTCAGCCCACTTTGTGAAGTAATCGGTGGCCACTAAAATGAATTTCCTTTGCCCTATGTCTTGAGGTAATGGTCCAAGGATATCGATTTCCCACATGTAGAAAGGCCATGGACTATATACTAAGTGGAGCGTCGTGGCTGGAGTATGAATAATATTATCGAACTTCTGGTAGGTATCACAATTTCTGACAAATAGCTCGAACTCCTATTTCACGGTCAAAATTTAGTAAATACTATGTCATAATCCATGTGGATAAACGATCATCGCTAATATGGAGTCTTAGGAAATGCCTTCGTGCACTTTTTCTATGATATGTTTGGCCTCCTCGGTTATACTTAGCATCTTTGGTATAGTCAAATGATCGTCGTATAAAATGTTGTTTATCAAGGCGTATCTACCTACTCGGACTTTTGTCTTAATAACCGGCCTTTTATCCTCGAGCAGGATGGTTTTGGATATTTAACAATCAGGGATATCGGGTTATCATCTTGGTGTTTAGTACATGGGATTGCAACATTGGAAATTGAAGGATGGGTCATGCTCGTTCGACTTCCGCGTGTATGGGTATAACATGTTGGAGGCTAAGTTTGCAAGAGGGTCGACCATTCGGTTCTCTGATCTGGGGACTTGGGCTATTATGAACTTCGCGAACCCAACAACCACGGAACGTGCTAAAGTCAAGTATTGTGCCATTTGATCATTTTTAGCCTCGTATTCTCTCCGTAATTGAGATCTTTATAGCATTAATCTGCAGAGAAGCTCGAGTTAAATGACTAAGAGTTCCTTGGCTACCCGTAGCCCGAGTAAAATGGCTTTGTATTCGGCTTCATTATTGGAGGCAATAAATGAGAACTTGAGTGCCTGAGCAATGGACAAGCCCTCTAGAGATTGTAAAACCATATAGGCTCCTCCCCCTGCTGCTTTGGACAAGCCATCGATTTCTAGGATCCATAATGGTTAGTTGATGTCCCGCAGGTCGTCAGGCATTTCGACTGATGAAATCAGCCAAAGTTAACCCTTAAAAGGACCTCGGGCGGCATATAATATCAGTCACTTAAAATACAACCCATTTCAAGAGTGGAGTCGGCGTCCGGTTTATGGAGTATGGCTTGGATCGAATAGCTAGTGAGGATGATTATTGTGTGGGCTTGGAAGTAAAGGAGCAGTTTCTTCGCTGCCATTCTAAGGGCCAACGCGATTAGTTCAAAATCGGTGTACCTAGTTTCAGCATCTGTTAACATCTTACTCATGAAGTAAGCATGCCTCTACTTGCCATCCCCATCTGACCTTACCAAAGCCACACTTACTGCCATAGCTAAGGCTATTAAGTATATAGATGGAGCTCGCTGCGATGGCGAGATAAATTTGAGGGGAGGTGGTATTCTTTGATATTATTAAACGCCTTATCACGTGCAGGCCCCATCCCCGATGAAGCACTATTTGTAGTGCTTTGAAAATAACCGAAGATGATCGAAATATACGGAAATGAACACATTGGCGCGATTTCCACTATCAGCTTGGATTTTATTTTTGGTCTCGGGGTCTGGCATCCTATGATGGCCTTGGACTGGTGGGGCCATTTCGATCCCCCTTCTACTAACTAAGACCTCGAGGAAATTTTCGGACTCTACTAGCGTGCATTTTATTGGGATTTAACGACATGTGATTCGATCTCATTAGAGTGAAAAGCTTCTCGTAATAGGGGTTAGATGGTCATCATGAACTTTGATTTGACTAGCATGTTGTCAATATATGCTTCCATATACTTTCCCAACAAGGGTTCGTATGTGCGAGACATCATTCCTTGGTAAGTTGCCTTGACATTCTTAATACCAGGCATGACATTATAATTCATCCCCACAGTAGGTGTTATGAATGTTATGATACCTCAAGCCCAGGGAATATCAAAGTCTAGTATAGCTCGGTATGCATCTAGAAAAGATAACAGGTTCTTGCCCTACGATGGCATCCCTACTATACGATCGATGTGGGGGGGAATGTATTTTGGGTAGGCATCATTTAGATAATTTCGCGAGGACTCGAGGAGAATCTGGTAGTTCCATCGATTGGTCGGATCTTGCCGGTATGTGAATTTAGAGACCAAGGTGCGCTCGGTGTGGTGACCTTAGTTCTAAGGGTCGTCGTGCCCAGATGAGGATTGTATTGATCACTAGTTGAGAGTTTGTAGGCGTTAATGATCAAGGGGTCCTTGCAAATTATCTAAATTTTTATTGAGACCATCTCCTCAATGTATTCCCGAAGATGTCCTCTTCTAGCCAAGAAATTTAACAGCCATCGGAGTCTATAATATTCATTATTCCGATGTCCCACACCCACTGGTATTCGCGATGTCTGGGTTGTCTCTTCTATCTGAATCACTCCTCTGTGGTTTTGGCCATTCGAATCCCTCCAGAGACTTAACAATCAAGAGGAATTTAGAAGGTGGCAACTTGACCTACGTATGTTCCGAGTCGCTTTCCTGCCTTGGATTCTCCCTGACTCGTTCTCCCATCCTCCTAAATACACTATGATGACTAGTACGTCTCGAATCTCTATATTCATGTGTGCCTCTCCTATCTTGGCCCTCTCGAACTCTTTTTTCCTTGCTTCCTCCATAGTGCCTAGACTCTGCCGTTGTGCCCACTATTCATTTGGTTCCATCGATCGTATCGTCCTCGAGCATGGCATATTAGTTTCCTCTCTAAAACATCTCATTATAATCACGAGGATTACAATGAAAGAAAATCAGAATAGATGATGGGACAGGATGAAACACTTTACGACTGGAGCCAATGTGATCTTATGGCTTCGAGCTAGAGGATTGCGACCCCAAAACGGTTCATAAAATCTCTGATAGATTTGGATCGTCCCATCCCAGGCGGTAAATCGTTGTGACGGCTTTGTTCCTCTAGCGAACACATGTATTGAGTTCTGAATTTTTATATAGACAATAGGAGGATGTTACCATGTTAGGAGATAGCGGTGGAAACGGACAAGTTTGGGCGAAATTTGAGTGGGTGGGAGAAGACTTACATAAGATAGCGTCATTTCCATCTGCAGCGTCATGATCAGCGAAAATCGTAAGATGGTAGAGAGGTCCTCGAGTCATCTTACATTTGAAACTTTGGTAGAACGAAGTAGGGCTAAGCATCTTGGTGTAAGATGGCAGGACCAAACGAGTAGATGACATGTCATCCAAAGCTCATAACATAGGATCTAGGCTTCTCAATGGGGAAGGAGACCTATTTGTTTGGTTCTTGCTAACAAGGGGTTAGTCCTAGCGGGGCGGCAGGGAAAATTCATCTATGGATGGCGTCCCCAGTAGGGCTTTGGAGAAGCTGACTTCTCTGAGAATCACCCGGGTGAGGAGCATTATGGTGGTGATGCAGGTGGCGTTTTCAACCTCCACAAGAAAGAGGCTAAGCCTTGGGTGGGACTCTTCTTGATCTTTCGACATTTGTTCAACTGACAACAATCAACTGCTCATCCATTAGGCTCGAGAACTAGAAGGGGAGAGATCTCACACACATTGGGTACTTGAAAAAAAAGCGCTACAGTCATCTTCTGATAGTTAAAGAAGCATGGGAGTAAGCTTTCCTACGCAGGCGCCAAATGGAATCGTTTAACTGAAGTATAAGACCTCCTAAAGAATTTGTAATTTCTTCCCTTAGTAACACAGTTGAAAGATTAAAATTCACTACTTGTAAGACCAGAAAATTCTAATTTTTATGAAAAATGGTAAAATAGTAATTTTGGTCAAAATCTGGAATTTTCTAGATCTCGGATGAGAAAACGGACTTCCCTTTGTTGGAATCGTCTTTGCAAAATCTAGCTTCTACATAATTTCATGGTCGGAACGGTCGAATTTCCGTTTTTCGAGACAACGGGTGATGCGGGACACTTGGCACATTTGAGTGGCTCGAGGTGCCACGTGTCAGCTGTGTAGAATTATTCAAACATGAGCTCAAGTGTGGGCCATGGGTAGACACATGGCATGATGCCATTTGATGAAAATCCCAAATTAGAGGGATAAGTGGATAAGGAAATCATATGAGCCAATAATAGGTTGACATGTGGCAAGAGAAAAGACAATTCTCTTGACCCATGCCCATTGACGATTTAGGAGAGGAGATATGGCCAGGAGAGAGAAAAGAGAGGATGTTAGAAGAAGCTTTACCTTCTCTCTAGAATTCCGATTGATCGGATGTCGAATCCGCGCGAGCGAGAGGCAAAGTTGCTCCCCAGCTGCCCAGGCTACGTGTGGATCTGCAGGTTTTGTGGAGTTTCGACAACTCCAGGAGGTAAGGGTCTTCTCCTACTTGATTTAATCCTTATTTAAGATCCTTGTTGATGGTTGGAGTGTTTTGGGCCGAAATGGCCGTGAGTTTTCAGTCCTCCGGAGTGGGGCCCGAAGAAATTTGAAAATTACACCAGACCAGTTTGAGACCTAGGAGTTTAATACTTGTTCACGTGATCTTGTGTGTGGTTTGTGTTGCTTGGGTAGTTCAAAATGAATTGCTTGAATTGTTTATTAGCCCTTGTGAGCTAATTTTGGTGTTATTGTTCTGAATGAATAACATGTTGTTGTGTGTTAATTTTTGTTAATATATGCATGCTTGATATATTAACATGAATTGTTCGGAAATGGCATAATGCATTTCATTATGCATCGGGGCACTCTAGAATGGTAGGTGTGAGTGCATGACAAATAAAATAGGAGGGTTGTCCAAACGATGAATTATTTTGTAAAATTATTAAAATAGAATTTTATCGGAAAGTTGTCCGAAGAATTGTGTTGGGAAATCGTCCAACAATTCATGTCGGAGAGGCCCATGAATTGTTTCGGAGAGTTACCTAACAAATTCACCTCGGAGGATTGTCCAACGTATTTATATTGGAGGGTTGCCCACAATTAAAACAAATATTTTTGTTTGGAAACGGTTTTCATACATGGCATAAGCATGTGTAAGGGAGTCGATAAGGACTCGAGACATGGGATTGGGCATGTAGACATTCGAGTAGGAATCATGAATTCACTTGAATGTGTGTGTTTTCCATTGCATGAGCACTTAGGTGGGGAGTAACCCATGTAGGAGATTATCACTACTAGCATTGCTCACCCCATCGTGGGATCCCCCTTTCAGGTACAGGGAGTGTTCGAGAAGACGGCTCTCATTAAAGGCCGCTTTTGAGAAGAAAGCTAACATGTGGCTTTGATTACATTTTTATAAAACGTGTATGAAATGTTACAATTGAAACATGTTGTATAAGAGTGTAATTAACTCTTGAAACTATTGTAATATGGTTGGGTATATTTTGTGAGTATGGATGTATGGAATTATATTGGCCATTTTTACTAAATGTATGGGTCGTGATATGAGACACACAAGTTTCCACGCCCAGTTGGCGGTAGTCAACGGGACCTGAAAAATGAAATCCTGACTTAGTATCGAGCCTAGGTTTATAAATACCTAGATTTAGATGTTGGATACTAGATTTATAGCTTAGTATCAGTAAGTTAGGTATACGATTTACCTAGGACTTGATGGGCACGGGTTAGATCATGCATTCATTGTGCATTATGATGATTATTACTTGATTATGTGTTGTATGTGTTATGTGAAATTGTATGCTTGGTGAATAGCATATAGGAAAAATGTTGAATACTAGGGTTGAGGAAATATAACCCCTAAGGTTTGAGAAAAAGGTTTGTTTGAGGAATTTTGGGCATAATGGTCCAGAAATAAACGGAAAAAAAAATTTTGGACAGTTGTTCCGAGTTTTGAACATGAGCGGGTGTGTTTTGTGAGTGCGGAAGATTATTCAGTTTTGAACAAAGAAAAAGGGTTGTAATTAAACCCTTAAAATTTTGAATTGTATAAATAGTAGTTGTTTGAGCTCACGCATCTTAAATAACGGGGAGGCTCTTAGAGGAATAAAAAAAGCGTCTGAGAGAGGAAGCTAGATGAGCTCGCCCCATTTCCGATTTGGAGTCCGACACACGGCGTGTTATCTCTCGTGTGCCCGAGCGCAACCTTAGCTGGAGGCTGCGGCGGGCGGCGACGACTGCGTGGCGACCGTTACCCGGCACACTTGATAGGGTTTGTATGCATTGACCACGATTTTGTGTCGCGCGATAAGCGAAGCGGCGACACGGTCTTCTTGACCTGCGGCCGGTCTTGCTTGGCGACAACTGCGCGCGATAGCGTCGGCGTCTTGACCTAGGCGCCGCGATGCCGCGCGCGACCTGGTTCGCGGGTGTCGCGCCGTGCCATGACTGATTTTGGGACGGTGCACTATTTGAAGTCCTTGTTTGGATCCTTTGTTCATGGACCTTATTCATGGACCTTTGTTCACGAGGTTTTCAAAAAAAATTAAATTAATTTATTTGTGTATGATTTGATATATAGGATGTTTATCTTGCATTACCTATGAATGCATTGACGTTGTGTATGAAAAAAAAAATTTCGGTATGTGAATAGTGTCTCAGGGCTGTATTTACACCTTAGAGATACTTCATTAAAACTCAACTTGCCATTTGACATGTGTAAACGGCTAGTCGCGGAAAGGGACGTAGAGTGCGATCCTGGTGCCTAGTCGAGGCACCATTAGCACGGCTAAGCGGGGCCTTTCTTCGGCCGTGGGGTTGCGACTCTTTGCCTTTGCAGAGGCTAGCACGAGTTAGAGGCGAGAGTCAGTCACCTCCAAAGATTCTGGTCCCATCATCCTCCTACGTTCATAGGCAGAGGAGATCCGATGGTGGTGGACCATTGGTTTATGCAGGCTGAGAAGATATTGTAGGCGATAGAGATTACCTCCTATACGACCAAGATCAGACTAGCTGCATTCGGCTAGAGGCGAGGCCCGAGTGTGTGAATTGGGCGGGCGAAGACCTCCTAGGGACTAGAGACGATGACATGAGCGAGGAATTCCATGAGAGTACATTCATGGCGAGTATTTCAGACGGGAGTTCTAGAGGCTGAGAAGCATAGAGTATGGCGTGATTGAGTATGTGGCTAGGTTCACGGAGTTAGCCTTATTTGCGACTATATGGCCATAGATGCGGCCAGGTCGGAATTTGAAATGGGCAGAGATTGTCCATTCGAGCCGGATTGCAGGACTCCGCTGCAGGCATAGACCATGGTTGGGGCGGCCATGACCACGAGAGGAGATGGAGGGCCGCACGGGCACTTGGGATGCGGGTGCCGGTGGCAGAGGAAGGAGAGTCGGTCTTCTTCCGGGTTCGAGGAAGAAGTAGAAGGCTTCTAGTTCACGCAGTTCTGAAGTCGCGGCCATCAGACGAGACGGATCGGGTTGATTAAATTTGGGCCAGATGGTGTGCTTCCATTGTCCACGGCCCGGACATGAGGAGAGGGATTGCCCCAAGAGCGGGGATCCTGGGTTTAGGTGCCAGTCCGGTCGGCGGTGGGACGGGAGGCGGATCTGATATATTCCTCCGCCCCCCCAGTATGGTTCGAGGGGCGGTATTAATCTCGAGGGGGCTATACGGGCACCTCCGTTACGGCGAGCCCGGAGGCCGGGTGCCCAGAGCGAGCGAGAGGGCCAAGGCACGCGGGCGGGACGTTGGGATTCGAGGGCGTGTCTGCCGTCCACATCACCCGGTTGAGCCCTTAAGCTGACCCGATCATACGAGTCGTCTTGTATCTCACTATGGGCGAGGGTGTTATTTGATTTTGGTGCTTCGCATTCATTCCTTATTGCATCAGTTATGATAGAGTTGGGCTTAGAGGTTGTGGAGGAGCCCATGTATGTGAGTTCTCCCCTAAGGACTAGGGGGAGAATAGGGATGATATGTCGAGGATGCGAGTTAGAGATCTCGGTCACCTCCTGATGGACTGAGGGTCATGGACATGTCGAGTTAATCCATCCAGCCCGGGATGGATCAGTTATTGACATCTGATCGTCATCAATTGACGTAGGAGGGTTATAAACACACGGGCCGGTACTCGTGTTCACGTTTCGGGAAAAGCATGATATTTACCCGTACGATTGTCTGAGTCTAGGTGTCATGGACAATTGGCGGGTTGGCTAGCAAGCCTTACCTGGAGAATGAGTGAGACCGGACTTAAGATCTACCTCGTGAGTGTGAGTATGAGGATGTTTTTCGGATGAGCTCTTAGGGATTGCCTGGTAGAAGGGTTGTAGACTTCTTTTATCAGTTACACCACAGTATTTCTCTCATCTCTCTATATGATTTCTGCATAGGATGGCATCCCGGTCGAGTTGCGGAACTTCGAGTCTAGCTACAAGAGTTACTGAAGCGAGGATTCATTAGTAGAGCACTTCATCATAGGGTGCTCGGTTCTATTACCGAAGAAAGAAAGATCCCGCCGGCGTGACTAAACCGATTGAACGGGGTTTGATCGAGAATCGGTACCCATTCTGAAAGTTGATGACTTGTTTTGATCGGTTGAGAGGAGTGCGAGTCTACTCGAAATAGACGCCATGGCCCCGGTTACCATCGAGTACGAGGGTTAGGGAGGCAGTTATCCACAAGAGCGACGTCGGGGCGCGTTATGGGCACTTTGAGTTTCACAGGTGATGCCCTTTGGATTGGCGAATGCTCGACCATTCATGGACCGCATGCGTAGGGTATTCGACCATTTGGATCGGTTGTCGTGGTCTTCGTGGATGACATTTAATTCTCTAAGTCAAGGGAGCATGGGATCACTTGAGGATTGTTTACGGTTGCTAGAGACCATTAGGTATGCGCGAGTTGATAAGTGCAAGTTTTGAAACTGCGGGGTGAGATTTTTGGGACACGTGGTGTCAGCTTCAGGCATGTCAGTGGACCCAAAGAAGGTCGAGTCCATGATGAGTTGGGAGAGACCGAAGTCAGTCTTCGAGATATGTAGTTTCTTGGGATTAGCTAGGTACTAAGAAGATTCATTGAGGATTTCTCCCGATTGGCAGCCCATGGCCGGATTGACCGGAGGTCGAGGATTTGATTGGGATGGCCGTGTGAGGAGGCATTCAAGAGTTGAAGAGGAAGCACTTCAGCTCCTATCCTGATAGTCCCGAGGAGAGAGGGACGGGGGTATCTGGGTGTATTGTGATGCCTCGGCCGGGTGGGATGTGTTTGATGCGGTCAGGAGAGTGGTAGCTTATGGTTCCCGTTAGTTAAAGAATCATGAGCAGAATTACCCTACACACGATATGGAATTGGCGGCCGTAGTCTTCGCCTTGAAGATTTGGCACCACTATTTATATGGCGAGCAGTTTGAGATGTACTCAGAACACAAAAGTCTGAAGTATATTTTCATGCAGCGGGACATCAATATGAGGCAATGCATATGGATGGAGTTCCTAAAGGATTATGACTTCACTTTGCATTACCATCCTGGTAAGGCAAATGTGGTGGCTGAAGCACTCAATCGGAAGTCATGGGGAGCATTGGATGGTATAGCTTCCCGGGAATGGCGGATGCTCGGGGCGTGGGACGAGTTTGAAATTCTGATACGTGAGTAGGCTCGAGAATCGTTGGGAATTTAGTAGCTACACCGTTTCTATTTAGCAAAGTGATCGAGTCCTAGGGACAGGACGCGGAGATAGTGTCCATCAGGGATCGGGTACATTCAAGTACAGGTGACGAGTGCTGGACCACCCACGTAGATGGTAGCCTTCGGTATAAAGGGCGAATGATGGTTCCCGGTTGACGATTTAGAAGGAGATCCTCGAGGAGTTTCCACTTGCTCGATTTGCGGGTGCATCGGGTGGCATGAAGATGTACGGGATCTTCGGTAGCGGTACTAATGGAGCGGGATGAAGAGACACGTGGGGACTGTTCGTGATGTCTCACGTGTCAACAAGTTAAGGTTGAGCACCATAAGGCTAGCGGTGCCCGGCCATTGGAGGTGGGTAGTGGAAGTAGAACGCGTCGCGATGGATTTGTGACCCACTTGCCACAAACACCACGGGCATGGGCGGTGTGGGTGATAGTAGGCGCTCCGCGAAGTCGGCACATTCCTAGCCTTGTGGATGACCTTCACATTAGGAGGTGTCGGTTCAGCCTATTCGAGAGATCGTCCCAGATTTACGCGGAGTACTAGTATCCATAGTGTTGGATAGGGACCCCAGGTTTACGGCGCACTTTTGGAAAAGCTTCCACAAGGCTATGGGCACATGACTAACCATGAGTCTGACCTTCGCTACAGGACAAATGGTGATGAGGAGAGGGACCCGTACGGGTGTTAGAGGGCGTGCCTACGAGCATGTGTCTGGAATCGCTAAGGGTAGGCGGGAAGAGCATTTGCCCTTAGTAGGGTCGCCTCTGACAACGGTTATGGTGATTATACAGTCTTCCATATGAGGCATTGTATGGGAGCCATACACGAGATCACCGATATGTTGGTGAGGTGGGAGAAAGCTCCATCCAGTCACGATCCCGATTGGGAGCTGCCTCTGGGGTGAGCTTAATCGGCAGTCTTCTCATGGCTCAAGACGGAAGAGCTATGTTGATGTACGTCGACCCTTGGGATGAAGTTGATCAATCTTCTTGAAGGTGATGCCTAAGAGAGGAGTGGTCAGGTTTGGCAAGCGCGGGAAGCTAGCATCGAGGTTCATTGGACCCTTCGAGATAGCCCGGAGGGTAAGCAGCGTAGCGTACCCAGTTCTTTCACCTTGACATGTCGGGTGTCCATGAGGGTATTTCACGTCTCCATGCTCGGTGCCTCCCAAATCAGGCACATGTAGTGGATTAGGGAGAGATTGAGTTGACAGGATGGGGTTTGGGCGGGAAGACCGATGTATCGGATAAGATTCAGATTACCAACGGTGTGAAACTAATCGAAGTAATATGTTCGTGACGATAAGCAAAGATAATCGGACTTATCTTGATTGGATGAAGATGTGGTTGTTCGTATAATATAAATAACCGATGGCGTGTAGTATCGTTACACGTATATCCGCATGTTGCATCGACGTGTTTAGACGAAATTATTTGAAGTGGTCAGAAGATAAACAATGAAATTGCGGATCAAAATCGAACGATCTGAATGGCGAGACGACGTTGAATAGTGCGTGATCTAGCTACCGACCGGTACGTTGAATTGAAGGAACGTCAATTTCCGTTTTTAGAACAAACGAGGTAGTGCGGGACATGGCACATTTAGTGGCACCGAGAGGTGCGCGTGTATGTGCGAAATTAGTCAAACATGGGCTCGATTGTGGGGTATGGGTGGACACATGGCATGATGCCATTTGATGAAAATCCCAAATTAGAGGGGATAAGTGGATAAGGAAATCCTATGAGCGATAATAGGTTGACATGTGGGAGAAAGACAAAATTCTCTTTGACCCATGCTTGACTTGACCAATTTGGGAGAGGATACTCATGAGCCAAAGAAGGAGAGAGAAAAGACAAAGTTTTGGGAGAGAAGGCCTGCATCCTGCAGAATTCCGATGATCGAGACCGTCGAATCCGGTGAGCGAGGAGCAAAGTTGCTCCCATTCTGAGCTAAGCGTGGATACCACTTTTGTGGAGTTTCGACAACTCCGAGAGGTAGGGGTCTTCTCCTACTTGATTTAATCCTTATTTAAGAACCTTGTTGATGATTGGAGTGTTTTGGGCCGAAATGGCCGTGAGTTTTCAGTCCTCCGGAGTGGGACTGAAGGCTGAAATCTTTGGACAATTTGGAGACCTAGGTTTGTACTGTTCACGTGATCTTGTGTGTGGTTTGTGTTGCTTGGGTAGTTCAAAATGAATTGCTTGAATTGTTTATTAGCCCTTGTGAGCTAATTTTGGTGTTATTGTTCTGAATGAATAACATGTTGTTGTGTGTTAATTTTTTGTTAATATATGCATCGCCCGATAAATAACATGAATTGATCGAAATGGCATAATACATTTCATATGCCAAGGGCACCCTAGAGATGGTAGGTGTGAGTGCATGACAAATAAAATCGGAGGGTTGTCAACTGATGAATTCTTTATAAATTATTAAAATAAATTTTATCGAAAGTTGTCAGAGTATGTTGGGAGAAATCGTCCAACAATTCACGTCGAAGAAGGCAGAGTAGATTGTTTGGTAGCCAGCAAATTCACCTCGGAGGAGGATTGTCAATGATATTTATATCGAAGGGTTACCTGACTAAAACAAAATATTTTTGTTTGGAAATGGTTTTCATGCGACATAAGCATGTGAAGTCGGTGAGGACTCGAGACATGGGATTGGGCATGTAAACGTCGGTAGGAATCATGTGAATTCACTTGAATGTTTGTGTTGTTTTTCCATTGCATGAGCACTTAGGTGGGAGTAACCCATGTGGCAAGGATTATCCTCTGGGCATTGCTCACCGGAAGTCGTAGGATCCCGCTGAAATACGAGAGTGTTCGGGAAGATGGCGCTCATTAGAGGCCGCTTTTGTGAAGAAATCCGACATGTGGCTTTGATTACGTTTTTTGTAAAACGTGTATGAAACGTTACAATTGAAACATGTTGTATAAGAGTGTAATTAACTCTTGAAACTAATATGGTTGGGTATATTTTGTGAGTATGAATGTATGGGCCCAACGTGACCATTTTTACTCATGTATGGGTCTCATGATATGAGACACACAGGTTTTCCGCAAGTTGACGGTGGTCAACGGGACCCCCGGGAAATGAGGTGTCACACTACCCTTCCTTGTTACAAGCCTACACATTATATACTAATCTTGATGGCACTAAATGGCCAACTATCAGTAGGCCGCAATTCATGGCGTGGTGCTCATCATGGTAAGATAATGCATCGTGGACGATCATGTCAAGAGACTCAGTTGCCGCGTGTCCTAGTCTCCTTTTTCCCATTATGGCCAAGCTTCTCACAGTGCCTAAGGTGACTTGGTCAAGTGTGTGAATCTTGTTTGAACTATTAAAAGTGTAGTAGATGTGGAACATGCCCTGACCTTCCGCAGGCTACTACTTGGAGCATGTGCATATTTTTTTCGGGTGAGTTCTGACCCGGGGTTCGGGTGTCATTTGTTTTTGGGTCATCCATGTGATAGTCATGTGAGATATAGCTTATCCCACTCATATTTCATCAAATACGGTCATACTTTTTTCATTAAGAAAACTTCATTCATTTAAATTTGTCAATCTGCTTTTGTATATGCCCAAGCATTAGTGTCAAAGCCAGAAAATAAATTCAAGGGACATAATTTTGCTCGAGGGCCATGATAAAATGTGGGTAATGTGGCTTCCTTGTGAATTCTTGGTTTCGTGTTTGATTACTAATAGAGATTTTTTTTTTTCAAAATTTCAAGATGAGCCACGTACTAGTTTCGTCAGTGCAAGCCATATCTATGATGTGCGATTATTATAATGTGCTGTTATCACAGAATATCATTAATTTTCTTACTACTAAATGACTAGAATTTTATGGCGATTTCGAGATTGTGACTCGGCAGAAAAATTTTTGTGAGATATGTGGTAGTAGTGAAGGGTGAGGGTCATGAGTCCAAGCCAGAAGGCCAACATACTAATCTCGTGAGTTTTTATAAATACGGACTGACTGATTGGAGTACTAACCCGGTTTGATCTACGGTTTTTACATATATACTATATGTGGGTGTCTAGGGTTGTATTATGTACTTGAAAGTCACAATCAATAAAAGAATCTTCATGTCCATAGACGTAGGTCACATTGACCGAACCACGTAAATTTCTTTATTCTCGTGATTTTTCTTGCTTATTTTATTTCTATTTATTGTTTATTTTGCAATGCATACCTTTCATTACAACATCCTTTGAAACTAATCCTCCTAACCTTACCTTTAACCTTATATGTACATCCCTTAAAATCAAGTGTCCTTACAAAAATTAAATTTTCTTTAACCTTGCAACATGCATTACATCAATTGTGTCATTACAATGCCATCATGCATCTTCATTCAAGTTTGCGTTTTTCCAAACAACTTTATTAGGCATGTCATTTCTACTATTACCATCTTATTATCTATAAGTTAGTGGATATTTAACTAATTTCTATTGAAATAGATACAATAGGCATACCTCAAATCAAGAATTCACTCGTCACCATAGTTATTGACATTTGCAATACCTAAAATTTCGTCTATAATTATTGTTGGGAACCTTACATTACTTTGTTTTTATGCCTTGGATTTCATAGAGAGTATGAAAATCAATTCTAAACTCTTTAAATCTATCATAATGGAAAAATAGATATTCAAAAATAACACTGATACCATAAAATTTCTAGATTTAGATAAGTGTTATATGCCTTTGATTTGAATGTTTCCAAATCAATTCCAATCGTTGTAGAATACTCCAAAGTAGTCATGGGTTTCATAAACATCATAACCTTCTGTCTAATGACCCTTCTTTATCTTTAGGCACAAAGATGGTGAAGATCTCAAGAATAGAGGCTAAGGGAAAAGGGCATGACATGAAAGTCTTACTCTTAAAAAAGCTAATTATAACCTTCCTATTGAACTTAAATGACATGACCCTATGATAGACTTAGGTCACTTGATATAACTTCAAAAGCTTTTTAACTAGTTAATTAACCCAAAATATTCTAGTTAATTAATTGGCTAAATCTAAAGATATCACTCACTTATCCTTATGAAACTTTGAGTGATTATCAAATGCCACTTATACGTAAAGTAAAATAAAAGCTAAATGCAGCCTCGTAAACCATGTAATAAAAAGATAAAGTTTAAAACATGGACCATTGAGGACTCATTAAAGTATTAGCTCTTTTGAAATTCAATTATAAAGTTGATTCGACATCTCGATTACTATAGAGTATTAACTACATTCCCAGTACTCATTATATATGATGATGAGGTCTCGGACTTGGATTCGCGACCTCTTTATCGCTATATATAATCTCTTTCTGACTCATATCCATAGTCTAACAATGTGAAAGTTGTTAGCCTTTCAAAATTAACTCTACAATCTTCAATCACAAATCCTACCATTATGTCATCAAATGACATCTAATTCAATAAGATCATATGTCAAATTTCATTAAAGGATTAATTACTATGGGCTCACAAATATCATGATTATACATCCTTATGATCATAGCGCACATGATCTCAAAGTCTATGAGATATCATGATGCATTAGCCCAGCTTTGTCTTCTTAGCCAACTCCCATCAACGTTGACGATCTATAAGATATATAGTGCATCTCGTACAATCTCACCCATAGGTTAAAGTCACCAATACTTCTACAAAAAAGTTTAATATTTACTCAAGGTTAAGATATTATACCTATTCAATGATGAGTTCTTATTTACCCAATAGTTTTTATATTGTAGATTTAACAATGGTTATGTTGTTGTGTGTGACCATACACGGTGCACTTATCATGGAAATCCATCTTGATAGACAACACTAATCATCATTCCAATTAGGAGGTAGTATGTTATAACCTCAAATGGATTGTTTAATTCTATGAACTAGTTGTGAATAAATCATCAACTTACAAGAAACTTATAACTTCGATCTTTCATGCAACTCCTAGTGTACTCAAATCAGGTATAACGTAAGAGATGTTAAGTCAAAATGCTTATAAAGTATAGTTCATGAAACAAGGACAGATAAAAGTGAACTTAAAAAATTATTAAATGAAGAAAGAGCTCTAAATATTATAATGTAAGAGATGTTAACTCAAAATGCTTATAAAGTATAGTTCAAGAAATAAGGATAGATAAAAGTGAACTTAGTATATTATTAAATGAAGAAAGAACACTAAATATATATGGTATATATGTCATTTTTTGGGGTTATATCAAACGGTACTACATCTAAAAATAGAAGTTCTTTTCTTTTCTTTTTTTCTTTTTGTGATTTCAGCGATTTTTCATATTGCCTCCTTTATTCTCAACTACTTAGAATTATTACTTTTCCATCTGATGAGTTTGAATAGTAAATTGTTTATGGATTGACCTGTGAACCCCCTCTCTACCACTTGAGCTAGGCGGGATAGGCACTTAAACTATTACTTAATATATAAGACTTGTTTTTTTATTAACTTGTTGGTCTTACACTCTTTTAAATGTTTTTTGAAATTTTCTTTGATTTGATTAGGGAGGCATGTTCCTCGTCGGTAAGAGGATGCCACTTTTTATTGAAATACTTTTCCAATTAGGAGCGGGATCTACTTGTTATAATGGGGTGTCAATTAACACCAAAAAAAACCTTATAACTCTTCTTTTTTTCCTTTAAAAAAAAATTATTAGCTACAACTCCAAATACCAATAGCTGTCAATATGGAGCTTGCAAACACTAATTTTATCACTTCCAAAAGCAACAACAGACAAATTCAAAGAATAAAAAATGTTTTCAACTTCTAAATTTGTTAAATTTTTATGATCTATCAAATGACAAATGTGATAAATGAAGTGGGATTATGCAATTTTTTCTTGTAGACAATAATATAACATAATGCTAACACCCACAATAAATCTAGATCCGTCCTTGTTTTCAACCACATTTAGTTTCTAGCATAAAAGTTAAAATTTTTAGGAAATAAAAAAGAAATTGATGACAGTAATATTTTCAAAGTTTCTACATTAATTGTTGATAAAAGGTGATAAGTATTTTGATAACTAGTTTTAATTAATATTTAACCTCACATCTACATATAATTCAAGAAAGTTTAGAGACACTATAATGTATGAGTTAAACACATTTTGAAATTATAAACTTTTGGGCATAAAATAAAATAATATTTACATGGTTAGGTATAGATTATTAATGTAAATAATAACAAATTTCTTATATTTTATGTAACAATTATTATTGTAAAGTAAAAAAATGCAACTAAAATAACCAAGTATTCTGTTTAAACATATTTCTCATTTATATATATTTTAAAATAAACAATACTAGTATAACTCCACATTTTTAAAAAATAAATAAATTTTAAAATCTTTAAGTAGTAAAAAATTTTACATGCTCTTTAAAATAGTTTTAAAGTGATTACTTTTAAGATAGATTTACATTTACAAGATCATGAGCAATATGGTAATTTCATTTCAATTTCCAAAAACAAACAAAATAAATGTATCAAGACAAACTAGCTTTTTTGAAACAATTAAATATATATTTTCCAAGTTGTTTATTCATAAATTTCATTTTTTGGCAAATTTCTATCTTAATTACAAAAAATAAATAAATAAAATTTATGTTATCTTAAAAACTTTTAAGTGACCATTTCAATGGTATGAGAACATTATTTTAAGAAAAATAAATATTTAATTAATGACTCATCATTCTGGGAGGCTTAAGTGGTGGCTATTTCCTTGGGTTCAAACAATGAAAGAATAAGGGGAAGGATTTGGGTTACGAATGGGAGCACATTTCTTTACGCGAATTAAAGTGTATTTAAATAAAAATATTTAGTGAACATGGTACCAAGCTTTGTGGATGTTTAATGTTTCATTTTTATAAATGTTGGTTTAAAGATATCGAATAACGCCCAGGATTTATCGCTAACAGTGATTGTGTTTTTATCGAATGGTAGAGCGTTCGTAGTTCCCTGAGATATAAGGACATGGTCTGAGTTGGAGTACCGGTATAAATGTCATACCTTAAAATTAAAATATAATAAAAAAAGTAATTTTGTTAAAATCAAGCCAATTTTTGGTAAAGAGACATATTTCCGAATTTTGGTTTTCAAAATTCATTTAAACAAGTCAGCTTAAGGGGGTTTCTAAAGTATTTATGGTCTGGGCTTGATTTATCCAATATGGACATGTGTAATCTACTTTAGCCTCTTGTCCTCCATCAAAAGAATGATGCTTACAACGGAGCTGTCCACTTTTATTCTGAGATTTCGAGTCACTTGAGTATACCGATATTTGTACTCGCCACAAACTCAGTTAACAGCCGATCACTCCAGATGCTTCTCTATCTTCTTGAAGCATCAGGAATCCGAGTTTTGTACGGAACTAAAGCTTTTGAAATAAAAAATCCGAATTCAAATGTCAGTTGCAAAATAATGCGAAATAGTCTTGATTGTAAAAGTGTGGCGTCGGACGGCGGTTGTGACAATTTGGTGCCGGCGTTGAAGCAGCGGGTTTGATTTTCAAAAGTAGGCGTTATGGGCCTTCGGCTATTATGACTGATAAAATTCAGGACGGCATTGTGAACGCTACATAGGCCGGCGTTTCTTGTAGGCTGTGTTGTTTTATATTCCCTTCCATAAATGCTCTTGAATAACATCTAAATATTACAATAATTCATTTAACTATAAAAAACATGTTGAATACTAATGAGCACAAGATTGGAGAAAATATCTTGAATTAAATTAAAGAGTTCTAATCAGACCTCAATTAATTAAATATTCAGAACATAAGGATTTTAAAAACTTCATTGTCCATGCTTTTCTCAAGGTGTATAGACCAACATAATATTTTATTTTATTGAAAAGTAAATCAATTTAAATAAAAATATAATTTATTATTTTAAAATGTTTTTATGTGGTGTATAAAAATGATTATATGTAAATAATTTTGGAGTGTATTATTTTGGAACTATAATAAAAAAATAGAAATATATATATACATGTATGTACCTAAAGGGATGCAAAAGACATATATGTACCAATTATGCATATATAAACAATTTAATATATTAAGCACAATGTATACAAAATTTCATATATACAAATAATATGTATAGTATGTCCCCCTGAAATGAAACTATATTTCTCTTTGGATGTGCTGAATCGCTAGCACTGGCGGCCGATAGGGTCACTGTGGAGTCCCGAGACGGGGCGGGGAGATGATGGGCGAGGGAGCGGATGGAAGTAGGGTATCGATGGATGGAGTGTAGTCGATATGCGGCGTCAGTAGAGGGTCGCTATAGACTACCCACTCGGGTAAAAGGTGATGATGGGGTATCATCACATGGGATGCAATGCTGGGATGGTAAATGGTGTGAAGATAATGGGATATCTAATCTTATGGAGGCGCTCACCGTGGACTACTGATAAAAGATAGGGCGTGTAAAGTGCATTGGGAATGGAAGATGATATTGTAATGCGAAATTTGGTAAGGTGATAATCGATGTTAGTATTGGGTATGGTATTGGTGATGTGTAGGTGTGTGGGGGTGTCGCGGCTCGGGTGAGTGGTAAGTGTATAGGAGGGTGCTCCGAGTAGAGACAATTCGCCGACCATGTGTGCACTCTGCAAAACTCTCATCATCTCAGAGCACGACCTCGGCGGTGGCTCTGCCAACCACCTCTCTCCCTCCCTGCACCAGGGCAGAGCATGTGATGTAGTGGACAGTGGGAGGATCTAAGAATGGCTCTCATGTGATGTCGAGAGCCTCCACAGGGTATACCACAGTGATCACGATGGTCTTCAACCCAGACCTCGTGTAACACGCAGGAGTCGAGACTTATTATGATGTATGTCGTAAAGCACCGGGGTATCGGTATGGGAGGCGAATGGCTATGTCGGCCATGGCGTCCCAGTGAGCAGAAAAGAAGAATTATAATTACATGTCATTAATTAAAATAAGGTAAAATATTTTAGAAACACGTGACTCCCCAGCTTACCAACAAATCCGCTACTCACGAACGTGGTAATATAGACCTCATCTGCAATCTTTATGCGATCATTGGTGTCATAAGCGCGTGTCAGCGATCGAGGCGTCTGGATGTTTGATGATCCATAAAACCGGCATAGGGGTGCCTCGATGATCACGGCGCTCGCGACTCCGCATGCTATGTATGGTGCATGATCACGTCGCGATCATTTGGTGTTATGTCGTCGATGCATCAACGCGCTCTGGCCCATTTGCTCGTAAAAACAAGGTACGATCTCTGGCACGCATCCCGAGCTGCCGCGGGACTCTCTGCGGGCGATGCCACTTTCGACAATCTCGAAACATATGGCGGTGACATCGTCCGCGGATCTGATCGGTAAGCGGATATGGGAGCGTCGAGTAACCTCCGACATATGGCTGCCGCTGAGCACCTACATGTGAAGACTTTATGTCGATAAGTTTGAAACAATAATATGAATATAATTCATATAGAACCATAAAGTTTTACATAAGCATTACACAGTCAGAATGGTATTATTTGATCTGACATAAGAGGCCCCAGAATGGGCGTGTCAAGAGTACTCTCCACCTACACCCAGAGTGGAAGAAAGCGTTATATAAATATTGGAGGATGTCTTTGGTAATCCATCGTGGACTGACCTCCGGTGAGTCACTAAATGCGACATGTTGTCGGCATCATCTCACGAGGCATGGCCCGGGTGGGTGCTACATCGGCGTGTCTTTCGCCCCAGCCAGATTCGCCACTGCGATTAGTCTCTCCATGACCATAATTTGAGATAAAATAATGAAGTGGGTAAAAAAAAATAATAAAGTTGTTACTCTTGCCTAAGGAAAAAAATTATAAATCGTATCGCTGGGGTTGTCACTAGCGGAAATCGGGCGAGTCTCCTTTATGCAGGGAGGTCAGCAAAATACAACATGTGGCGACCAAGATTGACGAAGTCTGAGATGACCTCCCGATGGAATTCGAATTATGTGTACTAATTGGCATGAACATCCCGATTCATCAATACCTGACAACACACATTTCGGTTTTACATACACAATATCTAGGTATAATAAATAGCTAATATGCGGCTGCGATCAGCGCTCAGCGCAGCACCGCGTGCGTATATTTTTGTCTTGCCTGCGTTATATATCGCGATAAAGCGTCAGAGAAGTCACGTAATGCGATAGATATACGTAGAACCATGACACCGCTTCTTGTCGCCGCGAGAAGGATCGAAAAAGCGCTAGATGAACCCAGCATGCAGTGGCTCTAATGTGACGCACATCATGCGCACCGGTGGCGGGTGGATAGCTGGAAACATAACCCGCAGCGAGATAGTGACTCCTGCGATCACTTGTCGGCGGGTGGGATGGCGCCAGCAACTCTGCTTCGCGTCGCCACCTCCAGTTTACACATGTGCGGTATTTCTTGGGCCCGTGGATACGAAGGCAAGGAGGATGGCGGCGTCACGTAAGGTAATCGTCATCTCCCCGAAGCCGGAACATGGAGCGTGTGTGTGCCGGGTCGCCATCGCTCGGCGAGTGCGGTGATAAGTGGCTTGTCGATCCGCGATGTGGCTGAAGCGGTATATACAGTAAAACCAGTTCAGCGCCGGAATATGGGTGGTCAGATATGCATCACTCCACATGGGCGGCGAAAGCTCTGCATACCTTGCAGCGAGGGCGGAGGATCTCTGACGTAGCGGGAAACATCCAGGTAAAGTGGGTATGTATAAAATTGCATGTTCGCGACTACTAATAGTTATTGCTAAGTAACAAATGACATACCTGCTCTGTATCCACTAAATGTGATCGGTGCCTGTCTTGCAGTAGCAAGACAAAATGTATCAAACCGGATCATGTCATGATCCCACGAGCGCCCGTGTCTATTATATACCAACAAATGCAGTACTTGTCAAATACGGTTATGAATGTTAATTATAGCTCTGATTTACAATAAACAGTATATGAAGATTGTGTGGAATTCAAATAAGATAAATTACGATACAAGAGAACAACAAAATATTCGGGGCCTAGCTTCTGAGAAATAAAAGCTAGTACATAAGTCTTACACGGAACAACCCACAAATAAAACCACCCGAGGCCTCATATCACATTCACATCTGACAAATTGGCTTGCTACACATACATTACTAAACTTGTTTCTACTCTGTGAATAAAGATTGTGACCATGTTGTTTGCATTACATTTTATCTTGGTTTCCCTCCACACAATCATCCATTTCATTATGCAAGCGAGTCGGTTAGGGCGACCAGCGACTTATCGTAGCGGTGACCCGGGAGAAATTTATGATCGTTGGACCCGTCATAAAGGAGCCTCATCTTCATTGAATATGGGATAAAACAAGCGCGAGTGTCATAATAAAGGCTAGCGATAGTATGGCGCGTTGAGCGAATGTAGAAATCCAATACATCGATCTTGACATCTTTGCTATGATATGACTCTGAGAAATCCATATATCAGTGTCTTACCACAGGTACATTTCTTTTCATTTAAGTTCAAGTGATGAATGCGACCCCTCCTGGACTTTACGTGGAAGCTGCCCTGTAAGTGATCGTAAAGAACAATTTCCATTGACCCAGCCTTTACCACACGACACTGAATCTGAGCATCAACATATGGAGTGAACTGCTGTGAGATACGTTAATCTAGCGACACCTTGTTCTCTCCCTTGCAAGTAGCGTTGAGACGGGAAAATGTCAAGCTGAACCAATGCGGTGATTAGTAAATTGCGTGCCGCTAAGAACAACTGTTAAATACCTCGACGTATTGGTTGTCGTTTATCACGTATCTTAGACACCGGCGTCATGTGAAGGGCATAACGAAGAGGGATCGTATAATAGGTATGGTGCCTCTAGACTTAATTCTGATTGTAGCCATATGCCTATTCATCTTTCGGTGGTGTTGTTGCAACATTTTGCTCTGCATGCAAATTCTTGACGGTTTATCTTTAGGCGGGTCGTAAAATTAACTGCGAATGACGCGTCACGGATCTGTGATAGGCATATGGTACATCCCAATGACGAATGGGGTCGGCTCATGGCGCCATAATACACGGATGTATCGGAATCCTCGCCTTATCGTCGTTGAGTTACTCATTTACCGATGCATGCCGGGAACCATCAAACACTCCGTGTTCCGCCCCTCTGTAATGGCGAATGCCCGATAGAACAATGATTATTTAAGTCCGCGACTACTTAGCGATCAACAATGTCCCTTTATACTTCCCATCTGGTATTGTACCATCAATACTACGATCTGCAGGACGACAATTTCGGAGGAACCCTTCAATAGATGGCTTGAATGCGAACACTTGTATTTGGAATGTCTCTCATTGTTTAGCTTTTCATGAGAGACGGTTTTCCAAATAGCGTTTGCTCCAGGGATTGGCTTGTTCTATGCCCGAAAAGACATGGGAGATCGTATATATTGCGAAATCCATAAAATAAGTTTCTAAATGCATATGCTTCCAGCTCCCGAGGCTTTTTATAGGAAATTTCATACCCCATTTCTCCATGCTGATTGCCAGATAGCATTGAGGGATAACGTAAATTGTGCCTTAATTATTGCTTGTATGTGAAGCGACAACCCCGACTTTGAGTCAAGTTAAGTGATGGTCTCGGTTGGATACGGTTTACCGCAGTATGCGGCCACCGCTATATTTTTTTGATCACAAAATAAGCTAGTATCTTTCCACAACCATGGCATGCGACTTCCATTGACATTGACATTCTTGACCTTCTTACATCTTAAAAGGCCGAGCAATTTTTGAGGAGGCAACAACAACAAACTCACGGTGTGCTCTAATGGAGTAAATCTTTGCAAACTCCACGCAATTCGGTTAAATTAAAAACCGACCAACTACAAATTCACCACTCATATGGGTTTGTCTCTTGCCCCAGTAGAGTCAATAGCAGAAATAGCAACTATCTATGTTTTCAACATGTTAAAACAAGGTGAAGGTGGTAGGTGATCTTGGATGAGGGCGACTCATACAGTCAGTCATCATCATCCGCGATATTTGATCGTGCAGAGAGATAAATAAATGCGCGAGACACAAATATCCCTCGCTCATTCGAAACCTCATTTGTAGTGGAATGATGAAGCATGTCTATCGGCTTGAACTGGCAAGTCATCATCATTTCATCATTAACATCTTCATGATTTATCATTACCTTCTTCATAACCGCCAGCATCATCGTACCAGTATGCTCCTGTATCTAGTCTTGGACCGCTACTAGGCCTGACCAGGTGGATTACGCGAATTCTCGATTTCTACAGCGCCCGATGGTTATTCGCTTGTGGTTTATTCTGCGACCTCGACAGATAACTCAATTTCCTGATAGCGATTATGTTAGTAGTGTTCGACATTTGGTGCGATCTATCATTATATTATCGAAGGTTGGAACCTATTTCGCATTTAGGGGATGCACGCGCATGAATATTTAAGTTGAGCTTACGTTTGTCGATAGGTGTGTTTGAAAAGATGATATCACTCAGTTGATCGAGCGTCTGCGGTCAACCGGTATTTCGAGGCACAATGGAAGCATTGTTTCATCGTATTTCCGCATCGTTATCCGATCCTCATTATATGACCGTCGTAAGTAGCATTACGGGAATAGGGGAAGCAGTTTATAATTTCCACTGGTTCAAATGAAATAAACACAATTAAATAATATGAAAGCGATTATCCTTGGTACATTGTTTATAAATTAAATGGCCCGTCGGTGTCCCATAAGCAGGGTCTCATGATTTATAAAAAATCGGGGCGAGAGTCTCTCCTTTGTAAAAGGGCTGCGAGTAATTGTGGGAATAACCGACCAACGCGACAGTATCATCGATGACCTCGATTGGGTCAACCACACCATAATATTATTCTTTACACGTTTGGTTGATTGATGCTAATTACCTTTACATCAAAGACATCAAATAACCATAAATTTATTAATTTAATCAACGATCGATAACAAACGCATATTATGTATTTCACATCTTCCTCTTTCAATTATCTTAAACATTTTGCAAACATTTTTATTTACATGAGCTACCACTTATCCCATTCAATGACAGCCCAAAGAAAAACTTTATTTTACAAACTATCAAAAACTTAGGTATTTGTTTATCATTATTTCTTCAAATTTTTATTATCTAGTTTATTTTGACACGCTTTGGCTCATGACGCCTGAGGATCGAGATCGGCCTGTCAAAGGAAAAAGGAAAGCTAGAATAAAAATGGATCGAATTGACTAAGTATAGTTAAATAAGGCCGAATTCATTGATCCATTTGATCATTACGTTAGGCCCATAGCCCACATAGGATCGGGTTGACTTAATCAAAATAAAATACAATAGAAAATAGAATCTTGACATTCCAAAATAAATTGACTCTATTAATTAAAAATGAACCGAACTGACTAACCCATTTTGACATTACAACTATATTCCAAACACCCAATCAGACCTAGAATCTTGATGAGGTTACTAATAACTTTACAAGGAGGGCTGTGGCGTGTGATTCTCAAAAAAATATACCAAAAGGAACAACCTTGCTGCAGGCTTAAAAACAAACGATGCTGTATTGGCGGAATCAAAACAAATCATAACCAAAAACCAACCGCCCCAATACTTTGAAAGGAAACAAAGCGCCATGTGTTTGTTGATCAGTTTGGGCGGGCGCGTCCTTACAGTGCGTCGAGTATAATAAGGGCAGGAGTCAAACAGAGCTCAGGGGGTAAAAGAGTGGGAGGAATCAAATCAACAAATAGTCGTCGTAGCCTTGGCTGAAAATTTAAAATTGATAGCGGCGTTAGAGCAACGCTGCTTCAAGTGCTCGATGGCGCGTATTCAGGAGCAGCAGTGCTGCAATCTTTTCGATCGACTATTTGGGCGTTGTTGCAACTAACATTAGAATTCGGATTTTTTTTTTCAAAAGCTTTAGTTCCGTACAAAACTCCAGGAATCCACTACACAATTTGACGAAACTACCCTCTTCTTCCACTCTAAATATCTGTCTGAACATTCAACAACCGTAGCAAAGGAAACTGTCTATTTCGGATAGCAACCCATTATTCAACTCAGTCATACATAAAAAAAAATTTCAGAAAATGTCTCTGATTCCAAGCTTCTTCGGCGGTCGAAGGAACAACACGTTCGACCTGTGGGATCCATTCCAGGACTTCCCATTCACCGGCGGTGCTCTGTCGGTTCCCGGAGAAACGGCGTCGTTTGCGAACACTCAGATTGATTGGAAGGAGACCCCGGAAGCCCACGTGTTCAAGGCGGATCTTCCAGGGGTAAAGAAAGAGGAAGTGAAGGTGGAGGTTGAAGAAGGAAGGATTCTGCAGATAAGTGGGGATAGAAGGGTGGAGAAGGAGGAGAAGAACGACAAGTGGCACCGTGTGGAGCGGAGCAGCGGCAAGTTCATGCGGCGGTTCAGGTTGCCGGAGAATGTAAAGGTGAATGAAGTGAAGGCTGCCATGGAGAATGGGGTTCTTACCGTTACCGTTCCCAAGGCCGAGGTTAAGAAACCTGATGTAAAGGTCATCGATATTTCTGGTTGAGTATTACAATTAATGTCCACCTAAATTTATGCATGTGATGTGAGCGCTGAGGGTTTTTGTTTACTCTGATTTTTCTTTTGGATTTTGGGCTGTCTCCACTCCATGCCTTCTCTTACAGCCTCATAATTCCCCTATAAAAAATAAAATGTAGAAATTCGTTTCTATATATGTCACTGTTTGTCCTACAATTTGATTAGAGTTTGATTGAATCATGAGTTTTGATTTTTGAACTAAGCTTCTCCAAAAAGCAGCTAGAGCCCCGCGGTTTGCTTCAAGCCCAACTTGGCCAACAGGCTAAAGCAGCTCGATCGAAGTCCTTTTTAGAAGGCTCTGGTTGTGGGTTTTTTTGTTTTTTTTCTTCAGATCATGAGCTGTTCTAATGTGTACACTCAGAATAATTGTAATAGACTATAGGACAATAAAGGCACACATCATATAACATAGGTTATATTCTTAGGATACGAATTCAAAACCATACCTAGAATTATATCTTATATGCATGTTTGGTGATGGCTTCATTTTAATATATATCATATAATATAGTTATATTTTGGGATATTCAAACCATACTAAATTATCTTATACATGTTTGAGCGATGGCTTTATTTTAATATATATCATATAATATAGTTATATTTTTAGGATATTCGAAACCATACCTAAATTATCTTATATACATGTTTGGTGATGGCATCATTTTAATATATATGTATATATATATATAAAAGCTGGAAAATCAATAAAGAATTCTGTTTACTACTATTAGTAATAACACCAGGAACTAGAGCGGCAAACTATATATATATATATATATATATATATATATATATATATATATATAAAAGCTGGAAAATCAATAAAGGAATTCTGTGACTACTGATAGTGATAACACCGAACTAGGCATGAAGCTAATTGAAAGTTCTTTGAAAGCACATGTTTGCTTTTATATTTACTACATATATATATATATATATATATATATATATATATATATATATATAATTAATGTAACTGTTTATTATATATTTATATTTATAATAAGCTCATTACATAACTCTTAATTTAATTGGTACAACAAATTATAACTTCAGGAGGAGGGTTATAATGAGTTGGGCATTATTCAAGCTCAGCTGAACCTTAGTCCGATCTGTTGATCGGTCAACAAGCCCTTTAATCTAAAAGATTAAACTGTTTCACAGGCCTCATTTATCTAGGCAGCTTAGCCCAGCCCGCTGGAGATTCTTGTTTTGAATCTCTGGAATATATTTTATCAACTCATGACACTTAAATCTTTAAGTCCCGATTTTCTGACCAGTTATTAAGAACAGATGATGGTAAGGATGTATTGGACTTAACTGTGAGAACTAGCTGCGGTTGAGGCAGTACATATATAAACGATCTGCATCTCTTAGAGAAGAGAAACGTATGGACCCAGCCCAAGTCCACGAACCTCATGTTGTGTTTGCTTCCAGTGAAAATTCCCCATGTTCTGTGGATATTTGCTTTTAATAAAAATATTTATGAAAGAGAAAAAGAATTAAGATATTCTCAAATTTTAAAGATAGTGTTAATGTAACCGAAATAAAGATGGAAATGGGAAAATAATTCAAAAGGAATCAATTTTGAGATGAGTATATTTTAACAACATTTCACATCTATTCCACCCCACATTTAGCTATGACATTTATTATTTCATTTTAAGGTCCTAAACCCTCGTGGTTTTATTTTTTAAACAAGATCTATCGATAGGATGATATCTTTATATCTGTGAAGTCTTCACATTCTTGCGATGGGATATTATGTGAACTTTAGATGCATTTGCTGATAATCCTTCATGACAAGAAGTTCTGTCGAGCTTCTCTGACAGAGATTTGGAATCTGAACAGGCGGCTGCATTGTGATGCCATACAATCGGATTACGACACATCATTTTGTTTGAAGCCACCACGAACCCGATTACTTTGCGTATGGTACAAACGTTGGAAACATCATGGGCATTAACCCATATCCGTATTAGTATGTCTTATGCTCTTTAGGCTGGCGCCGTAGTTTTATTTTTGGGTTTTTCCACGAGCTTTATCTGCGTTGAATATTATCAGTGCTTATTTTGCTCGAGTCTTCACGTTACCAATAGATGTGGGACATTGTGGTAGCTAGATCATTGAAAATCTTCCTAGAGCAGTCTGTGACCCTCTACATGTGAGATTTATTGTGTTCGGGCGTATGTTTTATGAAGCACACCATTTATGGAGGCCACCACACATCATTTGTTGACACCGGTCAGCACAGACAGGTACCATACCATTTATTGAAGCTTCATGGACCCATCCCCATCCACATTTGTATGATATTGTCCAGTTTAGGCTTAAGCTGTCACACCCCACCCCACACTATCGTGATTGTGTAAACACTCACGAAAATCTGACCATTACCTCTAACATTAAAAAATATCTCTGTGACGGCGTATTCTTTGCTTAAATCTAATGTAAAAAATTTTCTTTTCAGCTTGTCGTTTCTCCTAAAATTTGTGAAGCCATCATGGTGCATATAAGTATGTCCCCGAATCTGTATACCTGATTTACACATTTCAAATATGACAACCGACAACATTCTTTCACGAGCCTCGGGCTCAACACATTTTCACAAAACTACATATACATTACATATATTTAATATACAAATTCAAGTATTTCCTTACAAAGATTGTTAATTACAACGAGCACATACAAAAGTCGGAGAGAATCCTAATGCGCTCCGAGGCGTCAGGGTGCTATGGAAAATAGTTTTAAAGCGGAGAGAATAATAGGCTAGCGAGCTCGGTGAGTGTCTTTATCAAAATCATTTCTTTGTTTTCTGTATCTCAAAGCGCAAACTCTCTGTGAGAATCTTTTGAAGCACCTTGTAGTACTTTAAGAAGTTCCAAACTTTAATGCTTCAACGCATAAATTTATCTCAAACTTTCATCTGCTACTTTAACACCAACTGCTTTGCTTTTAACACAAAAGTTCATAAACTTTTCTGATCCCTCTTCTTGGCATTTACCTTTCTTTAAAGTTTATAAAACTTTTCTCAAATCTTTGCTTTAAAATTTTATAAAAACTTTATAAACATGAGACTGTTGATACATGCCCAAATAAAGCAGGAACTGGAAACAACGTTTGCTTTCAAATAAGCAGAGAGTCCCAGTGACGATTTGTACTAATAAACGGAACCCAGACTTCGGCGCTAGATCTTCTTGCTTGTTGGCCCAGTGAACACGGAAGCTAGGCATCGGCAGTGCGATTGGCTGGACAGATCCACTACTGATGGAAGAGCATGGCTCAATTACACCGGTAAATATGATTGGAATTATTTGGTCTCATCACCTGTTGAGTCTTTCTTGTTAAACTTATCTCTCACTCGATCGTGCCACGGTCTCCTTTAAATGCCATGATGCATGACTGAGGTTTCTTTAGGCCAGAACAAATCTAAATGCATAGATGATATCCTAACACCACCGTGCACATACGAAATACCTCTGACCGGTATGCTTGCATTAAAGTTTTAGTTAGGCTTTGTTTCGAAAATATTCTTTTGTTTGCTTTGCTTGCTTGCTCGCTGAAGCTATAGTTTTTCTTTCAAAACCATTGTTTGCTTCTAAATATGGTTTGATAATTCAAAACCATTACTTGCCTTCTGCTAAATCTATTGTACTTTAAACATGGTTTACAGTCAAACCATTAAAATATAGTGTAAAACAGTTTATAATAATGCATAATGTTGAAGCGGGTTTTAGAACACTCACCTTTTGTTTACCAAAACAGACACGACTCACAACTTTCCACTTTACTTTAAGCCCTGCACTCAGGCGATACAGAAACATTATTAGTCTCGTATAGCGTAAAACCGCGTACTTCTATTTCACGCCAAGTCACTTTAGGGTCACCTGACATTCATATAAAGCCAAATTAACAATTTGCCCTTGAGCCTTTAAAAGCCCTAACGAAAAGCACTGTTTTGTTAAACCTTTTTCCAACAATACTCTCTGGACTTTATTGCAAAAATTATTCAAACGGTCTTCCAAAAGTGTAAAACTCTCCATATCAGTCCTTTATATATCAATGACATCTCTTTTAAATTTTCAATTTAAAATTCCTTCTCTAAGGCCTAAGCCATACTAAGAGATTCTGTGAATTTTTGATACCAAATTGGTTAGCTCAACGAGATCACCTACATTGCTCTCTATTTCTGGGGTCTGCTCCATAATTTGAAATTTTCTTCACTCATTTGACTATGGTTTCTAAGGTTTCTTCTTCAATTTGAATCACCCAATTTGGATATAAAAATAAATTATTGTATTTTGCATCTATATTACTCGATTTAGCATAATGCAGATCTTTGCCATCCAGCTTTGATGACAAATTCCTGGGCACTTTGGGTTGTTTGTGCACTTCTTACCTTACTTATTACTGAGTCCCCATTTTGCCCCGAATTCGGATCACTCAATTTGGATGGTGAAACTCCACTTGTGATAACCACTTTAC
The DNA here is from genome assembly GCA_016808115.1 of Tetrastigma voinierianum. Taxonomy (NCBI): domain Eukaryota; kingdom Viridiplantae; phylum Streptophyta; class Magnoliopsida; order Vitales; family Vitaceae; genus Tetrastigma; species Tetrastigma voinierianum. The sequence continues at coordinate 67,692 of JAEQBH010003364.1, forward strand.
ATTAACAATACCCAAAACAGGCATAATCAAGTGAAACTACACAGGCTCACTTTGAATCGTATTTGGAGCCTTGAGCTTCCCCTATTTGCTCTTGGTGCTGCACATTGTAGCCCTCTCTCTTTGGTTTCTTTACAAATTAGATTCAATTCATTTGGATGATTATAATAATCTATTGAAACAAAACAGGGTTTACGAATTTTGACATAATTTTCTTTAAAAAAGCGAACATTCTCTTTTTAGCATTCCTCAAAACCAACATGGAATTTACCCCAAATATCTTAATGCCGTTGAGTTTAGATAACGACAAACCCTAGGTGAAAATCCAAGAACTCTTACTCAAGTCCTGATTCATGTGTAAAATTTGATGGATGTGTTTATTGTATCTCGAATTAAGGTTTTGCACAAACTTCAGAGTGAGGTTGAGGATGATATCTTCAGCCTGGATAGAGCAACTAATCATCCAGAAACCTTAGATTTGTATTAAAAACTAGTCAAGATTCATAAGTTATTTTCTTCTTCTTCTTCTTCCTCTTCTTCCTCACTCTTACATCTTAACTCTCTCTTCTCCAACCTTATAAGTTTTGCCCTAGCAAGAATAAATCAATTTTAGGTTTGCTCTCTCCTCCTTTTATATTATCATTTGTGCGCTTAATTTCAATTAAGTCCTCCATCTCTTTAACATTTGCACTTGACTTTGGTTATTTCTATTATGGCCTCTTCTCCTTTGTTTTTGATTATAGTTTTTATATCAGTTGATGGTCTGATTTTAAAGCGTTACATTACGACATTAGAGCTGCAAAAATTATCATTTCACAATTTCTTCCAATCTCTGATGACACTTAGTACTCATGTGTTATTTCCCAGTTTTGTATCATTTTCTCGGGGCGGCGTTCTAAATCCTCTCGCTAAAAACATTTACCGTGTATAAATAGAACTAAAAGCTAAGCTTCGAAGAAAGGAAAATACCTCATTCGGAAAATAATTGAGAATGCTTGACGGCGCCTCCCGAACCTGGCTCCCAATGTGCCTCATGATTACCACTTGGACTTTACTTAGAAGGATCACCACTCTCAACTTTGTTCCTTGCGATCCTACAATCTGCAGTGTTTCCTCATAGTGGTCTCCTTTGATTGTGCTCTCGGCACACATGTGAAGGATCTGGATGTACTTCCCTTAACATCGACACATGGAATGTGTCCATGATCCTTGATAACTGCGGGGTGGCTTCAACTTGTAAACTCTTGCTTGGGCTCTGCTGCTCCGCAATCTCATAGGTCTATCGATGTTGGTGAGCCTTTGCCTGTCAAATCTCAGACACCACTGAAATGCTAAAGACCAGATCCTTTATCTCGTTGTAAGTCTAAAGCGGTTGTCATAACTTTTAATACATCTCTTGCTTGCTTTCTTTAAGTTATCACGATGACTTTCTTTCTGCAGTGTCTGCACCCTAGTCGGGGCTACTAGTCTTCTCTCTGTGACCTCATCCATTTGGTCCTTACATTCCTCTATCTGATTTCAAAATGGGCTATCTCTCCATGGCGATAAGCAGTGATGTGGCGAACTCAATTAATTACTGAATGAGGCATCGACTCAGCAGATTCCCATCCACCTGAAGCTCTGACATATCCTCTAAGTACAGATGAATCTCTCTTTGTTTGGCCATCAGTTGAGGATGAAATGATATCTTGAAATGACGAAGCCTAAAAACATGCAAACTAGGCGAAACCTAGATGTGAACTTGGGGTCTCAATGCGAACTATGTCGACCCCGGAACCATGAGAGTCTCTTATCTCATCCACATCTGTGCAGACGACTTTTCTCAGGAGAATCCTTAACATTGGCAGCGAGAAAATGACGGGCTTGGTTAATGTCCAGCTATCACCCATATAGCATCATGCGTTTTTGAGTCAGGTGGAGGGCACATCATAAAATCCATAGTGATCTTCTCCCATTTCCATAGATAGGGTAATTGTATCTTCCTACGGGCCTGCGTGCTCTGCCTTCCTGGCGGCGGGTTGAACATCAGGCAAACGTAATCTCTTCCCTTCATCCCATTCCACAGTAATGTTCTTTGAAAGTCTTTGCATCTTGATACTCTGGATGCGCATACTATGAAATGAATGTGCTTCTTCCATAATGTCTCTCAGCTCGCCATACTCCTTTTGCATTCTCTGTCCTTTCATTATCATATCGTCATCTCTGAGAATTTGGAAACTCTGCTTTCTTTCCTTTTTTCTATCTCTTCCTTAAGCAATCATCGTGGATCTATATGGCTGTAGCATGATATCATCTTAGTGTCTCTGTTTGAAACTCTGCTTTCTTTCCTTTTCTATCTTGTAGAAGCAATCATCACAGTAAGATCTGCATTTTGCCTATTAGAATGCGATCCCTTTAGGGAAGACTCCCAACATTGGAAATGTGGCTAACAAGGCTCCACAGATCACTGAACTCAGTATCACTGGCTCGGATCCACTGCGGTGAAGATAGCTTTGATTTTATGAGACCGAAGAACTCTCTGGTCACTACTTAAGGCATCTGCCTTTCTGACATTGGCTTTTCTGGATGGTGCTCGATAGTACGGTTGTAGTCCGTAATCAGCTCAGTATAACAACACTTTCGAGTTTAACTCTTTTGGGTGAAAATATAGTGAAGACTCTTATGATGCATAAAGATCTGCAATGAACACACCATATAAGTAATGCTCTCCATATTTTTCGGAGCAAACACGGCTCTTTTGCAAGCTCTAAGTCATGTGTGGGAGTGGTCTCCTCATGCTTCTTATTTGTCACAGAGCATATGAATCCTTCATCAGTCTGCATCAAACTGACAGAGCCTTGCAGGAAGCATCCTTTGTAAAACCCTGAGCCCATCTCTCATTAGGCAATGCTAGGCTGGTGAAGTCCATCTGCCCTTCAACTCTCGAAGGCTGTTGTGACATCCACTAATCATACTTCAGCTTGTCTTTGTATCGACTTGGTCGGAGTGGGGTTGCTATCTTGGAGAACTTGACAAACTTCTGTACATTACATAAAGCAGAGGGAAGTTTAAAACCTCTGTTTATTCATGGTTCCAATTCTGTAACCACATTTTACGGGGATCACACTCACCCCCTCGGAAGGTGAGATCACACAGACTAGGAATGCCGCCTGTCAGCAGCGGCACTTGCTCGACTTGGCGCCACAAGCTGCAGCTCCGCGAGTGCGCTACGATCCTCATGTGCTTTGAATGTTCCTGCAGACGCACGCTGGCACACTAGGATATGGCCGTCAAAACTACCAATGAACCTATCCAAATACGGTAGAATACGGTTCATCAAATCCGTAAGCATTCTTGGAGCATTAAGGTCGAAGCAAGCGGCATCACGAAACTCATAATAAAGTAGCGTGTCACGAATCACGATCTTAGAACATCACCCTCTTGCACCTCAGCGATGATACCCAGACCACCGAGTACATCTTGGAGTATACTTGGACCCTTGGGTTGATCGAATAACTCATGATCCACAGGGTGAATGCGATTGAGGATGGTAACTCTGTGGCCACGTAATCTATACATCAACACATAAACTCCATCTTTCTTTCACGAGAAGCTGGAGCTCCCATTAGGGATATGCTCGGTCGAATGAATCCTTATAGTTCTTTTAAGCGAGCCTTGCAGCTCTCTCCAACTCTGCAGAGAATAATCTATAAAGGGCCAGGAAATAGGCTCGATCCAGGATCGAAATCAGTGGTGAACTCCACTTATCTCTTCTGGAGGTAATCTGCGATATCATCAGGGAATACATACGAGAACTCTGGCTGGCTGGAATCTCGTCCACTAGAGTCCTCCTTCCACTGTCCTCCGCCCCACATCAGCTACATAACCACGACAACCCTTACATGACATCCTCTGCTTATTTATGGAAGTAGGAGATCATCTTGGAAGATAACTACCACATGTATTCATACGGGCTACCTCGATTTCCTAGGCTATGCAACTTTACTTCCTTTTATAATGTCCCCAATGTGGCTCTAGTGAGATAGTCAATCCATGAGAACCACATCAAATCCCTCATATCTAATGCCACGAGATCCATTTGGGAACTCCGTCCCCCGATCGAACTCTGCACTATCTCACGACTACTGCATGCGAGACTAACGGATCTCCTCTTTTGGAAGGGGAAACTCTCCTCCTGACCCTCAGCCATTTGGGTCTCGTGTGGAGATCTGGGAGCTTGGAAAGTACTGAATGAATGCGTGGCTCTGAGTCCACTAATGTATGTACATCATGATCAAAGATAGAAATAATACCGGTGACCACGTGGAATTTGCATACGCATCTGCTTGAGCCATAGCATGAACTGGCCGGTGCGAGGCTGCCATGCACGTGCAGGCCATTCTACCTCCCCTCTAAAGCGTCAGCGCCTGCTTGCGGGCTGCCCAGCCCAGCCTCTGCTTGGGAAACCTCTCCCTACAGAGACCTCTAAGTGCTCATCTGCGGTCTTTGGGGTAGCTGGTGACCTATGGAGTGTCTCGCACCGATCGGCGGGGACACTCCACCCCAATGAAATGGCCTTCCTTGCCCTGATGAAGCACCACATGTACTATATCTCCTACACTCCCCATGGTGTCACCTCTAACACATATGACAGACGGGAGGAATGCTCTAGGGTGTCACTCTTAGCGTTTGGGGGCCTCGCGATCCACGACTAGGCGGCTCAGGCTGCACCTCGGCCTCTGTAACCTCTGCCCTTGTTTCTCTTTTCTTTGGGTGACCCAGGCTGTTCGAAGTGCAATTGCACTCCTCTTGCTCACACTTTGCTCGATGCATGGTTATGGTACTCTTCTCGACCCTCGAGCAGCCTCAGCTAAATCCCAGATGTATTCACGAGGAGACCTGGTTTCAAATGAACTCTGATCCGGTGCTGTAATCCTGCCAGAAATCGCTTGCACTTCAGGACTTCATCAGCCTGAATATATGGAACCAATCTGACTAACTCTGAGAACCTCTTCTCATACTCTGATACTGACATGTTCTTCTGCTCTAATCTGAAGAACTCCTCAATCTTCGAATCCTTGTGACTTTGAGGAAAGAATCTGTCAGTAAACTCTTGCTAAAACTGGTCCCATTATATACCTGAGATGCCTCACATTCCTGACATCCGCGATCCTTAGCCTGTCTTCCATCGAGAAAGCGGAAAACAAGACTCTCTAATCATCAAATTTGGCCATAACTCAGTAAGCGCGTTTACTCGGTCGACCATGACCATCTTTGCCTGCGGATCGCCCTTTAGATCATATGGCTTGGCGCCATACAATGCTCTATCGACCTCAAGGTTCTTGAGAACCTCTACACAGGTGGCGATGGAGGCTGCAGCTACTAACAGTCGCTATGGCCACTATACAAGCTGTCATGCCACACTGCTCTTAGTAAACAATCCGGCACTTGAAGCTCCCAGTGCGAGATGGGGTCGGCTGACTTGCTTTGCTTGGAGGCTGATTCATAGAGAGCGGTAGTGTAACGCCCCGAAAATACCCTAAAATTTTATAATAAAATTTATTATATATTAGAGTATAATTGGCCAAACTTGGGTGTTTTAAGGAATTGTTAGATGAATATTGATTAAATGATTGTGAATGGAAATCAAGCCCAAAGTGAAAAGAAAATATGGAAATTGTAAAATGTGGACTTAAGGGTGTTGTAAATAAGTTTAGATGTAAGTGAATTAGGAGAAATAAATGAGCAAGGGAAAATAATAGGAGACTTAAATGAAGAATAATAGAAATGGAGGGACCTAAATATAAAAAGAAATAAAGAAAAGAAGAAAAAAATCGAGGAAGGGGCATGTGGCATGTAGGAAAGAGGAGGAAGTTTCCTCATTTTTAAAGAAATCTGATTAAGGGTGATCAATAAGAAAAGGAAAAAGAAGAGTAAAGTGAGCCATTTTTTAGAAAGAGTTAGAGAGAAACTCGCCTATACAGATTTCAAACGATCGGACCATGGATTCCGTGACAGAGGGAAAGTCCTTCCTGCGTGACAAAAGAGCAGTAGAGCCCAGGAATCGGAGGTTCGACCGAGCTCCGAGGAGATAGATAACCTCTACTTTGGTTATTTTCTACCACGAGGTTGTGTGGTGGATTATCTTGCCTTAGGGAATGTTTGGTTGTATTTTTAAACCATGGGAAGAGTTTGCCACATTGTGGTGGTGCTCATTATCGGGACCTTAGGCTGATTTTGGGTAAGAAATAAAGGGAATACGGTAGAGAGTCTTACATTAAATTGTATCCACATCAGTAAAGTGATGTTAGAGCTTCAATTTCTCGATTTGGACCTCTATAGACGAGTTATGGTCCTTTTCAGTCATTTCGGCAGCGATTCGGTCGGTTACGCCGGTTCGGGTCGGCTAATTGGGACCTTAGAGCTGATTTTTGTGCAGTGAAGAATTTGGTAGTGAGTCCTTCTATTAATTGTAGACACATCGGTGAACTTGATAGTAGGATTTTGATTTGGTCGGATATACGTAGATCAGTTATGGTTCTTTACTAAGGTCGGATTTTGAGGTTGCGGAGGTCGGCTAGTAGGGTCGGCGGAGGTCGGCTGTGTGAAGAGATGGAAGGGTCAGCTTGTAAGGGTCAGCTGCTAGAGGTCAGCGGCTCGACCGGAGGTCGACGGAAGCTCGGTCAGTTGCAGTCCATTCAATTTGGGTGTGACTACGTATGACCTCCCGACTTCGAAGGTCATAACTCCCAAGTCAGAACTTTCAGTTTCGGGTGTTCTTAAGACTCTATGGAAAGCTTTGAATTCATCCATATGCGAGGAGGACAGCGGGTGTCGGACCGAGGTGTCGGGCCCGAGTTTACGAGGTCGGTCGACTCGGTCGGTCGGGGCGACCGACTAGGTGTGGCTACGTGACCTCGACTTCGGAAGGTCATACGCTCTTTCATTGAACTCCGTTTGGGTGTTTGGATATCGGAAAGCCCATTGGAGTCGAGGTCATTCATATGCTAAGGATAACGGGTGTCAAGCGAGGTGTCGCCATCGAGTTTCTGAGGTCAGGTCAGGTCAGCTCAGTCAGTTCAGGTCAGCTCGACTGGGTGTGACTACGTGTGACCTCCAACTTCAGAAGGTCATAACTCCTTCGTCCGAACTCCATTTTGGGTGTTCTTAGACTCTATGGAAATCCCATTGAGTCAAGAATCCATCTATATATAGCTTGTTTAAATTGGAACTCATATTAAACTCCGAAAATCAATCCTAACCAAAACTACTAGTACGCACGAATAATATTGTTCTTTAATGGTTTTGGAATAGGGGCTAACGAGGAGGAAAATCCAAAATGAGATTGAGATTCCAAAGATTGGAATCAAAGTGCAAAGATTTTTGGGTTTGTTCTACTGACTTCTATTCCTCGTTTCAATATTTGAAATGCTTATTCTAAATACATAAGAAAAGCATATTAAATTGTTTTAATTGATTTGAGAAAAGTGATTGTGAAATGTTTGCATATAATGATTGCATGATTGTGAAAATAGACTATTTATACAAATGCGTGTTATGCCCATATTTCTTCTATAAAGGATTTGAACGCCGCCCAATGAATGTTAACGTTTAGTTCATTATTAAGGATAGATTGGTATACGATAGAAATTCGAATAAGCGATCTGCTGATGTGTATTGATGTCACTCCGTCGGCCGTAGGACCATTATCGGTAGTGTTCACTAATTGATTGTTTATAACTTGATCAGTGACCAGTAGGCAGATGCTTGTGTTATAAAAGCCAGTTTGATCTTAGGCCTACGGCCAGCCCAGGCGGAGTGCGTGAAACTCTACGATATCCTGTCGAAGACCTTAGGTTAAATTAGTTAAGGGCATAAGCTGATTGATTGTGGCCAGATTGAATTCTTGGTGAATTAGTTATTGGAAGTGAATTAGTTGTGAGCATAATTGGATGATTTGAGATGGTGAAATATTGGAATTAGAAAGGCATTATGAAATGCATGATTTGATTAATGCATGATTTATTGAATATGAAGTCATATTTACTTTGGGATGATCGATGAGCCCAGCATGGCGGTGTATATAAAGCAAGTATATGTATTGTATTTCACGTTGATCGCGTAAAGATTTGAAAGTTTGAATTGTTAAATTGCATGATTTGATTTAAAAGCGAAAGCTAGGAATGGGTTTGTATAGAACCACTAGCGTGAAAATGCTTAGCATATTGTTTTACCAATCTTGCTTAGTCTGCAGGAGTGATAGATAGTGATCGAGCGGGACCGAGATCGAGGCGTCGAGGTCATAAAGAAGGAAATTTGATTATGCTCAGACATGTGCATTCATTCCATGTTTTCTTTTGGATATTGATATTTTGTAAAAACAATTTGAACTCTGAACGTCTATTTTTGTAAATCATTTTGAAAAGGCTTGAATGCCTTCATTGTAAATGTATTTTGTTAAATGTAAATGTTTATGGGTTTGCCCAATTTTGATATTGCTTCCGCAAAGATATGATATTGAGTGATTGAGTGATAAACGGGCGTCCCCGGGGTTTCGGTTCGGATCCGCCAAACCGGGTCGGGTCGGGTCGGGTCGAGCTCGGGGGTCGCCACAGGTAGTGGAACCAACTACGTGCTCATCTCTCTCAGGTACTGCAGGATGCTCAGAAACCTCTGAAATGACTCTCCTGGGAACTGACCTCGGCGTCCTCTGCTGTTTTTAGTCTTGTTGCAAAAAAAAAATCAACTGTTTAATACTTTGAATCACCTCATATGTATGTACTTTGAGTTTGAAAATGCATGGTTCCTAGTAGTGTAAAATAGTGTATAAGAAAACTACGATGCTTAATAACACAGGTTTCCTAAGACCCTGCTCTGATACCATCTTGTGTTGGTATCATTTCTCCTAAAGCCTTAGGTTATCGTATACCTGGGCTCTGATACCAACTTATGCTCTAATACCAACTTGTCACACCTTTCATATCAGCGGGTGTATCGGCCACTCCAATCCCCAAGCCCATTACCTCTAGCATTGCAAAATCACAGTACGAAGCGAAGTCGTATTGCATAAATCTCGTATAAAAAAAAATTTCTTTTTCTAAACTTGTGATTTTATAAAATTTATTTATACTTATTGCATATAGGATATGTAAATCCACATTATACAAAATTTTTATTTTCAAATATGGCAACCAACAACGTTCTTTCACGAGCCTCGGGCTGACATTTCATCAGAATACCTGCTGTATATGCATATGCTCAGTGCCTGATTAAGTATTTCCTTACTGGGTGTTAATTACAGCACTTATGCAAAAGTCAAAGAGAATCCTAATGCTCTAGCGTCAGGAGTGCTGTGCACGGAAAATAGTTTTAAAAAGCGAAAATAATGAGCTACTTGAGCTTAGTGAGTGTATGCTTTATAAAATGTTTACTTTTTGAAAAAAATATCAAAGCGTAAAACTCTCTTTTCTGAGGGATGTCACTCGAAGCCTTGCTTGCTTATTTAAAGTTTCTGCAAAAACTTCTGTGCCTTGCTTTAAAAGTTTATAAAACTTTTCATGCCTCTCTTTGCTTGCTTTGCTTTAAAAGTTTATAAAACTTTTCTCAAATATCTTGCTTGCTTGCTTTACCTTGCTTTGCTTTAAAATTTTATAAAACTTTTCTCAAATCTTTTGCTTTAAAAGTTTATAAAACTTTACTCTTCTGTCGATCACAGGCTCCAACTGCATGCTTTAAAATAAAACGGGAGCTTGGGCTCAACCGTTTGCTTTAAAATAAAAACAAGAGTTTGGGCTCAACCGTTTGCTTTAAAACAAACACAGGAGCCTGGGTTCAACCGTGTACCATTGGTTGATTTTTCAAATATGTATAAACATGCTTATAAATCATCAACCACTGGAGGTCTTTCTTGCTTGTTGTACCCTAGTGAACACGGGAGCCTAGGCATCGACCGTGCCGGTGGTTGGACCTGGGTCCACTCACCTAGGTAGAAGAGCCTTGACTCAATTCCCTTTTTAAGGTAAAAATAGTAGTTTAGAATTGACCCATCACCTATAATTTGAGTTAGCGTTAACCACATATACTCGATCGTGCCAGTCTCCTTTAAATGCCATGATGCATGACCTAGTTTGCCGACCAGGCAAATCTAAAATGCATGAATGATATCCTAACACCACCGTGCACGTACGGAATACCTCTGACTGGTATGCTTGCTTAAAACTAGGGATTTTAGTTAGGCCTGTTTCGAAAATATTCTTTTTGTTTGCTTGCTTGCTTGCTCTTTGAAATATTGTTTTACAACTCAAAACCATTATTTGCTTTAAATATGGTTTGATAATTCAAAACCATTGCTTGCTTGCTAAATCTCATTGCTTACTTTAAAACATGGTTTACAATCAAAATCATTAAATATCAGTGTAAAACAGTTTATAATAATACACTAGTATTTGAAAATAGGTTTAGAACACTCACCTTTTTGTTCTCAAAACTTGGTATTCTTGCTTTCCGCCTTTGCTTTTAACCTACACACTCAAATGAATACAGCGAAAACATTAATCGTCATTATAGCGTAAACTTAGCATTACTTCACACGCAAAGTCACTTTAGGGTCACCTGACATTCATACAAAGCGAATTAACAATTTACCCTTGAGCACTAAAAGCCCTAACAAAAAAACCACTCATTTTTGGTAAACCTTTTTCCAACAATACTCTATGGACTTTATTACCCAAAAATTATTCAAACGGTCTTCAAAAATTATGAAACTCTCCATATCAGTCCTTTATATATCCAATGACATCTCTTTAAATTTTCAATTTAAAATTCCTTCTCTAAGGCCCTCAACCACATAACACAAGTTACAGCAATTTTTTGATACCAAATTGGTTAGCTCACTGAATCACCTACTGTTATCCTATATTTCTGGGGTCTTAACTCCATAAATTTGAAATTTTTTCTTCACTCATTTGAAGCTATGGTTCTAAGGTTTCTTCTTCAATTTGAATCACCCAATTTGGATCACAAAAACTCAAGTTATTGTATTTTACATCTATATTACTCAATTTGGCATAACAGAATCTGCACATAGCTCCACTTTGACAAATTTCTGGGCACTTTGGGGTTACAATTTGCATGCACTTCCTTTAGCTAACTTATTCCCCTAGAAGTCTATTTTACCCAGAATTTTGAATCACTCAATTTGGATGAGTGAAACTCCACTTATGGCCAAAACACTACAACAATACCCAAAACAGAGCATAATCAGTGAGCTACACGAGCTCACCTTTCAGTCATGTTGGGAGCCTTAGAGCACAATTTGCTCTTGGTCCCTTCTATACATTTAGCCTATCTCTTATGGTTCTTTACCAGTGGAATCAATTCATTTGGATGATTATAACTTAATCTATAGCCAACAAAACAGGGTTTGTTGCGACTGTTTCTTTGAAAAATGACTTTGTTTAGCCATTCCTCAAAACCAACATAGATTTACCCAAAAGCAACTCCACCACACTTGTGGTGGTTTAGAACCTCTTACAACAAACCTAGGTGAAAATCAAGAACTCTTGCCAAGTCCACCAATTCATACAACCCGTAAAATTTTGATGGATTCCATGTTTATTGTATGCAGTGGGTTTTACTAAAACTTGAGAATTCTAGGAGTTAGGATAACAATGTTATCTCCTAACAAAACCCTAGGATAGGAGCAACTAATCATCCAAGGAAACCTTAGAATTCATATCAAAAAACCCAAATTAAAGGATTCCATACCTGAAATTCTTCCTCTCCTTCTTCTTCTTCCTCCTCTTCCTCTTCTTTTCTCTCTTCTCCAACCTTCTCCATGTTTGCTATAGGAGACGAAAATGAGTACTGGGTTTGTCTCTCCTCCTTTTATATTATCATGCCTTAATTGCAATTAAGTCCTCCATCTCTTTAACATTTGCACTTGACTTTGGTTATTTCTATTATGGCCTCTTCTCTTCTTTGATTCATGGTTTCCTCTCATTTGATCGAATTCACGGATTTTACACTTGTTCTATTAAAACATTCCGGCTTCCATAAATTATCATTTCACAATTTCTTCCAAAAATACTACAGTGACACTTAGTGCTCATGTGTGCCCCTACGGTTACCCGTACCGTACACCCTCTCGAGACGGGGCGTTACATAAACCCTCATAGTTTTGTTTTTAGGCTTTTCCCTAAAAACACCTCATACCAATTGGATATGGTCCAGACTTATATTCTCATAAGTCTTCCCATTCCTAACCGATGTAGGACATTATGAGACTTTTCGGTGCACACCCAACAATCCTCCCCTCGAACAAAGTTCCACTAAGCCTCATCTCTGCTACTCCATTTTGCTGAGGAGTTTTAGGTACAGTCTTTTCAAGTGTAATGCCATGAATTTTGCAATAACATTTAAATGGAACCCTGTATTCACCACTATTGTCATTTCAGACGACCTTTAATTTTCTTCCACATTTCTCTTTCTATTACGGCATGGAGCTCTTTGAAGGCATCTAATATACGGTCTTTAGTTTTCAAAGCAAAACCTAGAAACTTTATAGAGTGGTCATCAATAGAAAGTTACAAAAAATAAAGTGCACCATGACAATTCTAGTTTTCATAGTACAAAACATCATTATGAATTAAATCAATAACATTTGGCCTTCTAGATGGTGGATTTGTGTGAAATGCAACTTTATGTGTTTTCAACTAAACAATTATCACAAGTTCTAAGATGTATACCTTACGGAATTTGGCGAGGGTAGCTCTAGCAAAGAGTTTGAAGTCTTTTCTCACTTATGTGACCAAGCCTTTTATGTCGGTTCAGTACGCCATCTCATTGACGCATTGATATCTCTTTTCCCATTGATATCTCCTTTGTGCTTAAGCTTCCACATATAGGATGTTTGGTTTCTTTCCTCTTGCCCATACTAAGGCCTTTTTGCGAGCTTATTCACTTTCACCAAAAAGAATTTGTGGATCTCTTATCATGAGAATACGTTTGTGGATATCGAGTTGAAAGCGAATATTTGGAACATGTCTAACATCCTTGGGTACCATTTATTCAATACTAGTTTCTAGAAAATGTCTTCAATACCCAATCCTTTGTCATGCTATTTCTCGATGCTCTAACATTACCAAAATCGCCAATTCTATAAGAAGTGAAAAAATCATAATGAGAAGTAACATGGAGTGAAGCACCATAATCAATTACACAGTTGCTATCTTAGGTTACAAGACTGACACAACCATCATCAGTCTCAATCATAATATCACCTTCAGTAGCAATTGTATTAGTCTCTTTATTTTCTTTCTTCCTTACATTATATTTCTTTTCCAAATCCTACATTCTTTCTTCATGTGGCCCGACATTACAGGTGATAACGTTTGATATTTTATGGATTTGAATTCCTCTAAAACCATGGGAACTCTGCTGTTCCTCTCGAAGCATTTGGTTTTCTTGTCTTTCTTGTTTTCCATGAACAAGTACTTCAAAAGAAGATTCACCTTTTTCTTTCCTTCTAGCCTCTTCATTCTGCAAGCAATATTTAACACTCTACATAGTTAGAATCCCATTTGGAGTGGAATTACTAACTGTTACCACCAATGTCTCCCAACTATTAGGTAAGGAGCTAAGAAGTAATGATGTTTGCATCTCATCAACAATGTTTGCATCTTATCATTAATGCTCATTTTCGCTGACAACCAACGTTTCTGGTCTTGAAAATAACTTATATACTCAGCCATATTGTTCTCATCTTTGTACTTGAATTGACAGAATCTTTTAATCAAAGTGGTTTTATTTCTATGTTTCCTGAAAAAGATTTTAGATTTTTCCAAACAACATAACTTTCGTTCATAAGTAAATATGTGTGTGAGTTGGATCCATCCACCTTCTCATTTAAGCAAGGATTTTCTATATTGACCTCCTTAGTCTCATCAGGCATGTCAAATGGTTTTCTTCCAAATCTAATGTGATTATAAATCTTTATAATAGATCGAATCTTCCATCATAAGCTTCCAGTGGAATAATTGACAATTTAATTTTATTATGTCATCATCCATTTACTTTTACCTGAAAAACTCAGGCAAACAACTTGACTCGATACCATTTTTGTTAGGAAGCCTCATGGATCCATCCACATCCGCATCCACATTGGTTTGATATTTGTCACTTTAAACCGCCTCATGGTTTATTTTATGGATCATCCCAAAGGCATCATAACAATTGGATGTTATCCATGTATATACTCTTAAAGCCTTCCAATTCCTAACCAATGTGAGACATTGTGGAACTCTGAGTGCCCACCAGCTTGTCTCCACAAGACAAAAGTTTCATCAAGCCTCCCCCTCAAACGGAGATTTCTTTAGGTGTGTTCTAGCACACACACCTTATGAATCACCATCTGCTAAGGGCCACCACATCATTTGTTCGGTTGTATGAGGTTAAAGCAGAACTGGTTACCCGGCTCTGATACCACTTGTTGGGAAACTTCATGGATCTTTTCCTATCCACATTGGTATGATATTGTCGACTTTTGATATAAGCCCTCATTCGTTTGTTTTGGGCTTTTCCCTCGAAATGTCAATACTAATTAGATATTATTCATGCCATATCATAAGTCTTCTCATTTCCTAACCAACATGGGACATTGTAAGACTTTAGGTGCACTGACAATCCTCCCCTATAACAAAGTCCATGAGCCTCAAATCAAGATTTTCTTGTTTTCACTGCGATTAAACCTCGCCTTACATGACTTCCACCTACTAAGGGCTCACTGCTCATCACACCATTTTGTTCGGCTTTCACCCACACGATTAAGATTGAAGTCGGTTCTGATATCACTGTTAGGAAACCTCATAGACCCTTTTCCTATCCATATTTGCATAATATTGTCCCATTTTTAGGCCCTAAACACTACGGTTTTGTTTTGAGCTTCTCCTAAAATGTCTCATACCAATTGGATGTTATTTATAGTTATATACTCATAAGTCTTCACATTCCTAACCGATGTGAAACTTTGGTTGCACACCAACAATGTTAATCTTACTAAAATAGAGATGAATTGCGAGAAAATAAATTGAAGAAATCAACTTTGAGATAGTATATTTTAACAACATTCAACCATGTATACTCATTATACGAGCAAGAATCGATCGATTCAATTCATAGTAAATTAAGCAGTTCCAATGGTTGGTTTCATAATTCCATATATTTAAGTGTAAATTATAAAAGCTTATAATGTTTCAAACTGTAAATGGCACCTTGATTTTATGAAAATGTATAAATAATAGTTCATATTATTAAAAAATGTAAAATTATATGTCAAAAAAAAAAAAAAAAAATTAATTACCACAAAACTATACAGCGAATGAATACCATATCAAATTCCTAAATATATATATATATAAGGGTGGATTTACCTAGTGTCGATTAGGCACTTGCCCATAATTTTATTTTCATTCTTTCATTGTATTGAAGGGCATTTGAACTCAAGTGTTATACTTTACATCCACTGAAATATTGTAAAACTTATCTTAATCTTGCCCCCCCTGAGACTGAATCCTAGCTCCGCCATTATATATATATAATGACATATTTGGTTCCGAAATAATTGAGGCAAGGTACAAGGTAAAAAAAATGAAGTAAAAAGGAAGAAAATAAATGAAAGAAAATAAAGGATAAAATTAAAGTCAATGAATTATTTTTATTTCTTGTTTAAAATTCATTTATTTATTTTAAGTTGTAATATCAATATAATAATTAAATAATTTAAACTATGTAAAAAATATTTGTTTAATTTTCTCCGTATAATAAATATGAAAAATTACTTTTTTTTAACTTTTTTTCTTTCCTTTAATATTTTTGTATTTTTTTTTATACTCTATTCATTTTGCATTACATCATAGAACTCTATTCCTTAAAATTTGTCCCCACTAGAACTCAAACCCTGGACAACTTCCCTCCTTATGCATGTCTGAGTTCTTAACCATTTGAGCTAGGTCTTATTGGTAATATTTTTTTCTATTATTAGTATTTTCGCAAACTAGAAAGAACCTATAAGTAATATCAACTTTTAAAAAAAATAACAAGATCATTTGCATAACTTCTAGTCATGATATGAATAAAGAGTCCATATTTTTTGTGCGAGCTTAGATGTAGGAATTCCACATGATTCCTAATTACAAGATAGTATGATGCTCATATTGCTTTAGACTATAAAACATCCCTTCATAAATTTTATTTTTAGCATTTGAATAGCTTTAGCCTATGTAAGTTAATCATCTTTGTATAAGATATGACTTTCTTTATGATGTAGAACTTTTTTATAATCGTAGATATTCCTTGTGCGCATCTCAATAATCTCACAAGATCAAAAAGTTAATAATAGGATAAAAATCCAGTAGCTCTGAGAGGGACTAGAACCGGTATTGACCATTGGGTTAAAGCTTATTATCAATAATTGAACATTAAAATAATTAACTAATCCTTATAGCTTCTAGTTAAAATAATAATTTGACGAGCTTGTAGTTGTGGAAGAAGATTGATTTTCTTATTTTCATATATTCTTTGTGTTAATAATTTTCTATCATATTCTTTCTTCTTTATCAGATCATGAGGTGTTTTGAACGGATCTCGTGCACACACAAAATGCACTTTTAAATCATACCACCTAAATTAAAAAATTCTCATATAAGTTGAGAAAGGAACCACAAGAACGTTAAAGTAACCGATTTGCATTCCCTAAGGAAAAACTGGAACTCAAGATCATGGTTAAGATTTAAAGAAGCTTAATGTCTCACCTATATGTTAGATAGTTCATATCATATTCTATAGCTTCCAACTATACATATTAATTGCTGTAAAAAAAGCTACGCATAGTAATTTTTTCCTTTTTATAAATTTTTAGCATTTTACAATTGTGGAACAACAATAATTAAATCAAGGAAACGCTTCAAAGGGGAAGAGCGGATGGGTGGATTGGTGGTTTATAAAATTTTTATAAACTATTCAAATTAGATAATGGCTGAAGCAAATATAATAAATAAATAAAAAGAGAAAAGATATACAAACTCTTTTGTAGTAGTAAACTCGTCTATATCCACACTTAATTTCTTTTTTGAGCGAGAGTTCTACTTTGTAAGGCTTCAAATTAAGTTTTCAATATGAAACATTTGGATCCACAATCCTAATGGGCATTATTCTTCTCTTCTAGTTCCATATCAAATTAAAACTTTTATCGCTCAACTTTTAACTAATAAATGGGGTATTATAAGTACTCTCAATCCTAGTACAAATGTGTTCTAATAAAAAGGAAAGCTAATTAGATGAATATAAGAGAGTGACTAAAAAGATTTACAAGTGAAAGAATTCATACAATTAAATTGAAAGCTTGCTTTGAAAATGATGAAATAACAGGATTGTGAATATGTTCTTTTATCCCAATAAATGTGTAAGATGAAAAATAACCTTGTACATCTTGAATTGAAGAGTTAGCGCGCGTTATCATGTTCTTATTCAATTAGTTGGCTGTAATGGGACATGTCATATACTACATATGACCATTTGTGTCCTTTAAGACTCGACTAACCCTTGGTCGAGCCACAACCAATGCAGGCAAGCATCTGCCAATAGCAGTAAGGTTTTAGAAGATAAATTTTACGCGGCAAGACAATCCTCGATTATTTAAGTATTTTTGATTGAATGAGCCTAAAACTACCGAAATACTTTGTTTCCAATCATAACCTTCTAAACACTTTGGCAATTGATTGGAGTGAAATATGTGCTGTAATGGCACAATTATGATATGATTTAAATGTATATTAAGCTGAAATCATCTAATTTAACTCATATAAATGTTAAGATCCTAGTTATGGGTCTAATTTCTAATTTAAGCTTGATTCAAAGTGTAAAGAATTAAAAAAGGCCAAGCATCAAAGTATCTCAACCAAGGAAGAAAGAGGTTGTTAAATTTATATAAAAGGAGTGGTGAATCATGAACAATCTAAGTAAAAGCATAATAAGCAAGTCGTGGATATGAACTACTAACAATATATGCTACGAGAAGAGTTAATTAAGAGCAAGCACTCATAATGAAAGAAATTTTGAGGTCATGTTTGCAAGTTCAAATGATTCAACTCGATTAAAGTAGTTATGACTTTGCACTAAATTATAGGGTACTTTGTGGATTCTATTTTAGATAAGCTATATATCAATTTGAAGTTCAAGAATCAGAAATGCATTTCAAATTATGTATAGCTTGAGTCAAAATAGAGGAAACAGTCTTTTGAAAACAATTGCACAAAACAAAACAATTTTGAAGCTAAATTTGATATTGGAAAAAAAAAATATCCAAATTCAAATTTGAACGGCAGACCCCAAGTTCAACTTTTTGTAACTCAATATCCATATTTTAACTCAACTTCCCAAATATAAATCAAACCCTTCCAAGCTTTTATTTTTTAAATTGAAAAGAAAAATGAAAAATTGACAAGAAGAATTCCAACTTTCACCTGTCTTCTTTAAATAGCCTCATCTTTCGATAAATTGGGAATAATCCCAAGTTTAGGGTACCTTCTTATATTAGTCCCAAGGCATGGGTGTTCGGTTAAAGAGTTAAATAATCCCATGTGGCCTATTTCTCCTCTCTCTCTCTCGCTACGTGCTAGCATCTAATTGGTATCCAAATCCTCTGAAAAGAAAATTGTTTGTTATGGAAGATGTTCTTCCAATTCGTGTGGCAAGTTCTGGACCATGTTTCTTGGTAGGTTATGGCTTGCTAAGTCTGGGATTACACATTTCTAACATACTATTCTTTCTTTCTTTTCCAGTTTCAATCAACATTGTTATACACTTTTTTTCTTTCTTGGAAGCTTATGCTCTCAGTTGACATACAACTAGGAGGAACCAGCACTTCATACTTTCCAGTGCTGTCATATCCTAAATGGAAAATTCCTAAAATCTTTTTTCTTTGTTATGGTGATGTGCAATCTTCATTTATTTAGTACCTTGCTTGTTGCTTGTCTAACGGTGACATACATAGTTATAACACCCCAAATTATACCCTAATAGTTTATTACAGTTTAGTGGTAATAATAAAAAAAAAATTGTATTTTTCGAAAATTTAAGTGATAAGGGTGAGTAAGAGTAAAATGGTAATTTGACAAATTTAGAGCTCAAAATAACGTAAGTTAAGAAGATTATATGCGATATAGAATTTTATTAACTTGAAATGCAGATAGAATGAAGAAGAGGGACTAAAATGCAAAAAGAGATAAGTGAAGCCAGAACCCTTTAAGACACCAAAATATCTTCTAGGACAAACATTTCTCATTTTAGCTTAAGGAGGCTAGGGTTACGGTTTGGAGGAGAAGCCATTCGCTGGAGAATTCTCTCCATTGTTTGGAGTACACTCAAGGAAGGAAAGAAGAAATTTAGGCCCAAATGCCTTAAAGTAAACATGGCCTTGTTAGATAGGATTCTCACTTTGGGTTTAGGAGAGCTAGGGCATGGTTTGGAGAAGAGCAAGATTTTGGGTTAAGTTCTCCATTTCTTGGTTTCCTTGTTCAAGTGGGAAGGAAGGAAGAAGGGAAGGAAAAATAAACTGAGTTTGAAGGTTTCAAGAAGATTAAGGTATGGAAATCTCTCATTTGATGTATGAAAAGTATGGAACTTTCCCATTTGTTAGTTAGGAAAAACCCTAACTCTTCCCATGTTTGGGATCTTTTTGTTGGTTTTAATTGAGGTTTGATGTTTGTTTTGATCTTGTTTTGGTTATGATGTTTAATTGATGGTGTAATTGTGATATGATTTGGTTGTGGCCATTGCAAAGATGTGTGAATTGGTATAGAGGTGTTTAAGGAGAAACTCTGTCAAAATTTCATTAGACCTGTGATTGTGTTTTGGCCATAATTTGGCCTACAGACCTCCAAATTGGATGATTCCAATTGGAGATGAAATTTAAGACCCATGTACACATTTTCTAATACTAGATCAAATTCCTATTCTAAGACCCCTGAAATTGAGTTTGAATTCAAGCTATCGGAATCGTCCCCTGAACTGGAGTAATTCCGATTGTTTGAATCATAACTTGAGTTTTGTTGATTCAAATAGTGTGATTCAAATTTCTGTACAAACTAGACATGTGAGAAAACAACTTTCATGAAGGAAGTATAGCCAAATTTAGTCCCCATTGTTACCAGAAATTTGTTAAAGTAAGAGAACAATTATGTCCCTGAAATCTATCTTAGAACAGTCCAGATGTTATGATCATATCTTGAGTTATACTGATCCAAATTAAGTGAATAAAAATCCTACTTAAACTAGACACCTAGGATAGTAACTTTCATGAAGAAAGTATGATCATATTATGTACTTATCGTTCCCATAAAATTTTTAAATATAGGAAACAATTCCCGGATTATATTATAGGCGTCGAGAGCAGTTCAGAATGTTTAGGCCACACCTCCTAATTAAAAGGTCCAAATGACCTGATTAATGAGCCTTTGGAAACTTAAGACAAGGTGAACATTTTTGTAGAATATCACTTTGTCTAAACCTCGTTTCTGGTTGAAATTGTAGTTAAAATTGTCTGTTTTGTTTCTCGAATTAAGCCCGATTACACGATCTTCGATCAATAAATCTTAAGGGGTGATAAGCATAAAATTTGACTAAGAGTATAACATGAATGTTAATAAGGACAAAATAAAATGCTCGAAACACATATAATTGTATGCCTGCTTAAGATCGAATAGTGAATGAATAGGCACCTCTCATTAGGCACCTCTCATTAGTGCGACAGCACTCTTTGTTTAGTGCTTCGGTACTCTTTGTTTAGTGCTTCGGCCCTCTCTGATTAGTGCGACGGCACTCTTTGTCAGTGTTACGACACTCTCTGTCGGTCACTACGGCACTCTACGCATTGTCTTTCTGACATCTACATTATATGGCAGGCACGATATTGTGCTTATTACGCGTCTGATGATCTTGTCTGAATGCACGGCCGGTCTGTCTTTGTCCATAAATTCATTTTTGTCTACATAGGCAAACATTTATATGATAAGAATATAAATAATATGATATATGGAAATGGTATGTGAGAAATCCTGATGTCAGGTTACGTTACGTAGTGTACTTACGAATTTGCACCCTCACATCTGAATTTTGTCATGTATACGAGATATTAGGTATTCGATATGAAAATTATGTTATATTTATCACGTAATTGAGGACCAGCGCGTAGCGGTCATATATGTTATCTGTTTTCCAACTAAGCTATAAGCAGCATGAATGTTTTCCACATCCGTGTAGGTCTTGAAGGGTGGCTAGAGGCGTCAGTGTTGAAGTGGTAACCCTACGACATTAGGGAGTCAAAAGCATACACACCATGTGTAGGTTTTTGATCTTGTTTTTAAATACATCAAATGCAAAATTTGTAATAGTAGAATTTTGTAAGTCTGTGAAGTAAATGAAACTTCGTCGATTTATGTATAATAACTTTTAAATACCATACGGTGGTAGTATGACCGTTTATCGATATACGTATTTATATTTTGAAATTAGTAACTGATGTCAAAAAAAATCAGGTTAAGAAATCTCGGTCTCATGTAGGCGTCACCATTAAACAGAAGTGGGGATGGGGTGTCACATATATAGAGGTTGTCTCAATAGTACTTAAGATATAGTTCTAAAATGTCGGTACAATTCAATGCCATTGCAAATAGACGACAAGCACAATAACTTCATCAAACAAGTGAATTGCCCAGGAGAAGTATTGATTCGGCAAGAATCTGATTAGTAGCCTGGAGAAGGAAGGATATTGTCAAACACATATTGACCGTCATTCCACCAAGTTCCTAGAGACTTTGGGTCACAAGTATAACAGAATATATACATAATATATATATGCAGCTTCATTACTTTTGTCTGAAGGAGATGTAATAACATGATGGAGGGGGGCTTAAAAATGTCGAAGAAGACAATCTTGAGGGCAAGCATGCCGTTGCTTCTGGAGAGTTATAGCTGTTGTGTTGATCTTATTATTGAATGCTTGAGCATCTTTAATTTATTGATCCTAGCGATGCAGCCATCCTTACGGAACCCCGAAAAAGAGCAATGGTCTCAGGAAAGCAACCCAGCCAGTGGTGGGAGTGGAACAACCCCGATTTTCCTTGCTCCCAATTGCCATACAAATCCTGTCGTCCAACAGTACTAATTAATTAGTTATCCACATCCTGGAGGGGGAGGGAGGGGCTTGAGAAAGTTGTAACAGAAGTGTGAGTACAGAGCACAGAGAAAGAGAGACCTTGATGTTAAAGCTTGAAAATGGTAGCAAGGCAGGTGGAGTAGTGGTCAGGAATAGCGTAGATTTTCTTGAAGGAAGGATTGACAAGCTAATTTTGAAAATCTGCAGTACCAATGCCAACTTCTCATATAATGCCTTGAGGATGGCTGCCGCTCTCTTATTACCTGCCACTTTTGCTCGCTTTGGCCTCTCCCATAGTCCTTGTAATACTCACCTGTTGTGACAATGGTATTGCATGCTGCAACAAACGAATAAAACCATAAACAAATAAATAAATAAATAACTAAATAATAAAAAAGAAAAAGTTTCTTGAGATAATTATCCTACATTAATAAAGGCTGTACTGTAATCATAACCAGCTGCAGCAGAGCCAAGTTGGCTCCAACTAGAAGAAGGTTCTACTTCTTCCCTTTCGCCTGTGGGCTAAGATAAGAGCTGCATGGCGGGTAAGTCTAACCCTAGCTTGAATGTCAGTCCGCAAAACAAGTGAAATAATGAATTTAATTCACAAAATATGTAAACTCAATTTATATAAGTAATTCAAACATCAAGCTTGGCTCAACGTACAAGCGCGATATCACTGGAGTAGTTTCCCATGGCAGAACCTCCAGTAGGCCCTGATATTGTGAAATCCTTCCCATATGGGAGGGTAATTGGCCTTGAAAGCAGTTGGGACTTGGGAGTTAGTTATTGTTCCCACTGTCCACCGATGAGTCCCCAAACAGTATCATCGCCGGAAAAATACTGGCGGTTTCTTGAGCATCACCCACCACTGAGGCAAACTGCAATGCCAGTGACAAAAACCAGTGCTGCTGCTGCTGCTCCACCCAGATAACATTTCTCTTAATTAGGTGATGATGGGCAGAAAAGGACAAATATCGCCTTCCACAACAATTTTTATTTTTCTCCACCGCCCTACGGTAAATTAACATCCTTTTTCTTTGCCATACAAGCTCCACGGGTTATATACTAATTTCGGAATTACATAGTGGACAATGTAAAGAATTAGTCCGCATTTCTTGGCATAATGCTCATCGTGATGGAATAATGAGTCATGGCAACAAAGTCAAAGGACTCCATGATTGTTCACATGTCCCGCTCAGTTTTAACCGCTTCTCTGATGCCCTAGGCAATTTGGTCAATTAAATCCCGAACACTATTTCTATAATGCCTGAAGTGACTAAAATGGTAGGATGCCCGACTTTCGTGAGTCATATGCTCGAGAATTCATATCGGCCAATCCGGTCTCTTCGGGCTGTATCCGGGTCTCCATTGAATTGGATATCATGTGAAGATGAGCTTTCTCATTCACTAGCCTCTAAATGTCGTTGTAAGCCATTAGAGGTTGGAATGACACTAAAACCTTTATCTTCGTGCCTCGTAATAGCCATCATTGCACTAACGCCTCCCACAATCCTACCTTGTACGGATAGCGGGTTCTCGTCTGACTTTGCGATGGCGTGCTTCTCCATCCCGACCGGTGCAATTTAATGTGGGTTTTGAATGTCCCTTCCCTCGCGTTGGTGTCCTTGAGTTTAAATATCTCCCTAGGTTCTCCTTCGGGGGATTTTTGGTGTGTTATCGAAGAGTTCTTGTGCTCCATTCTGTTCCTCTAAATTTGCTTCTTCTACAGTTACTTGATCACATTAGTAACCCCTATTATGCAATCATTCTTAAGGTAAATGTGAACTTCAATCATTAAATCCAAAAATTTAAGAGATTAAGTATTGTGTGCCCCTTGGTGTCTAGAGGCTCTACATATAGGTTTTTTGATTTTTTTTTTTTTAACTCCCTTGGTGCCAAATGAGAGACCTTGGTGGATTTTCTAGGCTTCGTATTGGTGACGGAGGCCCTTAGAGGATGGAAATTTGGGGAGAGGCGACTTTAGAGAACAATGCAGTCAGATCGCCCCTCATCCTCCTCGCGTGTTGGCGTTGTTAGGGTCATAACGTGGCTCGGACTAGTTAGAGTTCCGGTGATGCATTTTAAGAAAGAAATTTTCCTTTTTCCCCCGATATAGGTTTATTTTCTTCCTCGGGGCCTCGTTTTGCAGCTTGCATGGAGGAAGACAGAGGGGGAATGGATTTCATGTATTGGCTAGAGGTTCACTTAAGTGAGGGGCTAAGGTTCCCCCTTCCTCCATTGGTGCATCAATTTTCGACTTTACCCGTCTCCATCTGATCCATACACACGTGAACATGATATGTGTTTTGTTAGGGGTGTGTGTATTGAACTCTAAGTGCGATGCCTCTACGAGCTTGGAGAGGTCTTTCTGTATAGCAGTGAAAAAAGCTCGGGAGGTGTTAACTAATTGATGCGAGTCATTTGCAATTGGTGGCTGAACTTACTTGACCTGAGCAAGAACAAGCCTTAGAGTAATGTACTCTTTGTTCGATGCTTGGGGGTCGCATGCTCAGAGAGTTTAGTGAATTAGGACCTTGATTCAGGTTTGAGTGTAGGGATCCTAAGACTCTACTCTATCCTACCTTGTTGGTTTGATTATAAGGAAAATACTTACTTTAATTTTGTTTGTGTATGTTGTGGTTTATGTGGGTGACAACGTTGGGTGAGGAAACCAATGTCGTGACCTAGTCAACTTAGTTTGACTTCTTTGGTAAGGTCCTTAGGCGATACGACGTTGTGAAGAGATTCAAGTATCTTCTCCGCATTGTTGAACCTTAGGGTTATCATCCAAAGGAGTTTATCCTTAGGAATAAGAAATTGTATTGAGGTTCATGGGGCGTTCGGAAAGACGAGCGGGTTAAAACCGTCTTCTCACCCCGTACTAAGGAAGCATTTGAGGAGATGGCTAGAGGTGATTTTAGCGATGCTTTCCCATTTGTTGCTCCTCCATCCCGACCTTTATTATCGTCTCGATTAAAAGGCCAGGAGGAGGGAGGGGAGACTTTATCGGAGTTGGATTAAGGTGCAGCTGGCCCAGGCACAACAAGTCGAGGAGAGATCTTGTAATACTCGACTGAGGAAGAGAGCTCGAGACATCAATGCCCTTCCTAAGGATCGTTGTCCTCCTTTCCAACCTCCAGGAGAGATTATGATATTGGAGGTCGTGAGGCTGAGGCGGTGAGGAGATGGGTGGCCAGAAGGTAAGGAAGGTCGTGGCATCTTCGAGGAATGTCGCTGTGCGGGAAAATCCGATGTCCCCACTTCTCAGTGCTTATGGCCCAACCTTTCACTATTTGAGGAGCCACTCCTGAAAGACCTGGAAGAGGAAGTGTTTACCTCGTTAGGTGAGGTGTACACTAAGAAGGCAATAATGAGGGTGTAAGAACTTTTGAAGGATGTATTTCCCTTCAAGATGGTGGCCTCCGTAAACACCTTCCCTATTCGTTGTTTACTCAGTATTTATGTATATACCTTTTATTTACTACATGTTATACTTTGTGATTCTCGCAAATGAGCATGTTCGGTGCCTATATGGCGAAGTAGTATGAGACATCTGACACCCGACTAAGTCCACTTGTTTCATATAAGGAGGGGAGCTATGGTACGGCCTGATAAGAGTCCTGGCAGATTCGAGTTCCTGTTGGAGAAAAGACCTAGAGGCTTGGAGCTAAAGTGGGTGATCTGTGAAGAGCATATTGTTTTGATAGGAATTGAAGAAGGTTCCAAAGCTAGAAGTAGTGTGGTACAAACTAAAGACCATCTTAGAAATTTTGCCAATTTCACGAGCCGAAATAGAAAGATTCACAGCGGTGATACGGCGGACCAGACCCTGAAGATGCTTTACGTGAGATCGGAGGAAAGTGCGGTTATGAAGGCTGCCAGGCCTTATAATGCCAGCTGCAGTTTTACATGTGGAATGAATCTGAGTATGGCTATTGGTAGGTTATGATGAGCCAGAGTGGATCGAGTAGTGAGGACCTGGCCCCTTCTTCAAAGGGCGTTTCGTGCCCTGCCGGCGGATATAGGCCCGAGCTGGGAGACAGGTCGGAAGGAACCACTCGGGCGGATCCTTTGAACCCTCTGATGGTGGTCGACATATAGCTCGATGTTATTATCATGGATATAGAATTGCCTGTCTCGGGGGTCTAGGATACATATAAAGTGAGCCGCCCGAGGCATAATAAAGCTTTAGCGGGGACTTATCTTTGCCCCCAGGGCCCCAGGCAGAGTCGAAGCGAGGCACCAAAGGCATTTGAGGGCTTGTAGGTACTTATAATGCCGAGGAGCTGGGAAGCAGAGTAAAGCGTTGCCAAAGACATAGCCAAGCTGTAGGGACATATGCTACCCGAGGCAAGGGTCGTGTTCGAGAGGCGGCCTTGAGCATAAGAAGGCCTTTGGGACTTATCTTTGCGAGGCGAGACCGTTGGCCCGAACCACCAGCGGGGCTTGTATGGACTTATGCGCGAGCCCGAGGACCGTTGAAGCGGGATGCAAGGCATAAGAGCACAGTAGGGACTTATGTTGGCGAACTAGGGCTTGTCGAGTAAGCCATAAGGCATAGGAGAACTATAGGGACTTATCTTTGCTGAGGTCTAAAGCCATCGGCGATCATGAGCATAAGGAAGTGGTGCTTATTGATAGATGATGGCGTAGAAAATGTTGGGTCATTTGGGTGGATAGGAAGACTTTTACATAGGAAGCGTCATTTTGTTATGCAACATCATGATCTACAGTGGAAATGCATAAGATAGTTAAAAAGATCTTTGAACCATCATACATTTTGGAATTTTGGTAAGGCCAGTGTGGCGAGCATCCTAGTACAAGATGGCGGAACAAATGGGACGACGACATGTCGTCCTAGTGTGTGCGATGCAAGGTCTAGGCTTCTCGGAGTGGGGAGGGAGATGTGTTCGATCGGGGCTTGTTGACAGGTGTTGGTCCCGGCGAGGTGGTGGGGAGAAATTATCTGTGGAATCCGACCAAGAATGGATGCGGGGCATTACTAGGTTGCTAAGGCGAGGAGTGGTGGCCGTATTACGCAAGGCAGCATTTTCTTCGAGCAAGGCTGTGTTAGTCGCTAAGAAATAGGCTAACTATTGTTAGTGGGATTCCTACTGGTCTTTTAGCAATTGTTCCAGCGACATTAGTCATTGTTCTAATGTAGGCTCAGAACTAGATGAGGAGGATTTCTGGTAGTTCTTCAAGAAGGTTCACAATCGTCTTTTGATGGCGTATAGAGCGCGTGGCTTCCGCATGGCAGTGCCATGGAAATAATGCTTATTTAGTGCTCTGCTAGTAGTTTCTTAGGTTGGTGTAATAAAAGTTAAATTTGTATTTATTAGGAATTTAAGTGCGAGTGTGAAAAAATAATATAATAGGAATTATTAAAGAAGTAAAGGTGATAATGGTAAAATGTCAAATTAGGGACTTAAGAGACATTAAGCTAAAAGGTTTTATGATAAAGTAGAATATTGATAAGATGATTTGCAAAGGAAATAATGAAGAAGGACTAAAAATGCGTAGAGGCAAATTTTGGGCCAAACTCCTTAAGACAAACATTTGTTTTCAGGATTAGGAATTCCTCATTTTTGGCTTAAAGGGTAGGAGCATACGGTTGAGGAAGAAGAAGCGATTTTGGTTTGATTCTCTCCCTTTGTCTTGGAGTTCTCTTTGTTCGAGTGAGAAGGAAGGAAGAAAAGAAGATAAAGGGAAGCTTGGTTCAAGTCTTTCAAGATCAAGGTTAGGAAACTATCCTTACTCCTTCTTTGTCTATGTTTGGGTTAGGGACCCTAACTCTCATTATAAAGGTATTTTGGTTGGTTCAAGTCGGTTTTGTGGTTGGTTTTGAGTTTGTTTTGTTTCGTATTTGAGTTTGTCCGGTGAAATAGGAAAAAATGCCCATTTATGTTCCATCCCGACGCTTCTTCGCCTAGGAGGGCAGAGCCCCCAATTTCCGGTTTACGCCTCGCCTCGATGAGGTTGTAGCCTTGGCAAGGTCTTCACCTAGGTGAGCAAGTCCTGTTTTTGTTCTGTCTTACGTGAATTCTAGAAACTATCAATTGAATATGCAGTCTAACAAGTGAATGAAGGGTCGTACACGTAAGCGAGTTATATGAAAAATGTTTTTTGAACCTCGCGCGAAAGCGAAGTGGGCATACTTTGTTTCGCCCTTATTTTATAGCTTTATATAATCTGAGAATGTGATTAAGAACCGTAGAACAAGCTTCATTAGCCATATAATTGTATATGTTGCCTAAGACTAAATAGTAAATGAACTAGGCACCTCGATCGTGATTCACAGCACTCATGCTAATCTTTCTGACACTTTGTTACGATAGGGCACGTCTGCTGTTTAGTGCTTCGACCTCTACATTCGATGCTGATGCGTGGGTAGGCACATCTTTGTTTATACTTCGGCACCTCTGTCGATCTCTGTACTGTACCTTTGAGTACCTATTGTGCTGTGTCCCTCTCATTCATTGTTACCGATCTTGTCGCGATGATACTTATATGTTGTGTGTCCCGAGATAAGATGTTATATGGAAATAATTATATGAAAACAAAGTAATCGGTTCTAATGCTAAGGCATATCTTCGTTATGTTAATGGTAGCACCTACGGTATATACATTATAAGATTTCTATTATGAGCTCCCATGAAATATGTGAATATTTCGATATATGAATATGTTATATATATCATGGCGAGGACGATGCATGTGAAAGTGCCATATGTTATCTGTTTTCCCACTAAGCTATAAACTTAGCACGGGTGTTTTATCCATGTAGGTACTAAAGAGATGGTCAAAGGAGCAGTACATTCCGCGGACCAACCACCGGCGTGGAGTCTCTTTCTTATGTAGGTCTTTGATTTGTTTTTATAATGTAAATGTAATATTTTAGTAATAGTGGAACTTGTGTAAGTCTGACTAATGGGACTCAATATATGTAGGCAGTTTTAACCACTACGATTGGTAGTTTCTGATTTCTTTATTATTATAAATTTATGATATCATGTTTTTGAATTAGACCGCCCCTGATATCGGAAAAAATCGGGTTAAAGTCACCGTCCCATGCATGGCGTCTCTCACGCCTCGGCTAAGGGGAAGGGGCGTTACGAGAAAGAACGAAAAATATAGCCTTCCACAACAATTTCTTATTTTTCTGCGTACTCTTTGGAAAATTAACATCCTTTTTCTTTTCCATACAAGCTCACAGATTATATACTAACTTCAGGAGATACATCGTGCACAACTATTAGTGGTCCGCATTTCTTAGCATAATGCTCATCATGGTAGAATAATGAGTCGTGGGTGACTGCGTCAAAGGACTCCATGATTGTCCACGTGTCCCGCTTAGTTATGATCACTTCTTTGATGCCCGAGGCAATTTGGTCAATTAGATACCGAACACTATTGCTATAATGCCCAAAGTGACTGAAATTGTATCATGTCGGACCTTTGTGAGTCATATGCGGAGTAAATTCATATCGACCAATTCGATTACTATCAAGTCTCCTTTGAATTCAGGTCATCCGTAGGCAATCATGAGTATGGAATATCCCGATCCACTAGATGCAAAGCCTCTAGACGCAAGTGGCACCTGATACTTTATCTCTTAAATTTTTGGATTTAACGATTGAAGTTCATTACCTTAGATGATTGCGGAAACCAGGTTACAGTCACATTGAAGGCACCAGTGTAGAAGAAGCAACCCAGGAGAAGCAATGGGGCAAAAGAACTCTTTAATAGCACACACCAAAAATCCTCAAAAGGAGAACCTAGGAGATATTTAAACTCAAGGACACCAACGTTATGGCGAGACATTCAAAACCCACATTAAATGTACTAGTCATATGGAGAAGCACATCATCACAAAGTTATATCAGGAACTGCCATCTATATAAGGCAAGATCGTGGAGGCGTCAATGCAATGATGACTATTATGGGGCACGAAGATCAAAGGTTTTAGCGTCATTCAACCTGTGGCCTCTGGCGACAGCGGGAAATTTAGTGGAATGTTAGGATCAGATCATGCCTCGCGCATTATCCACATGATGACGGATTCAATGGAGACCCGGTCGGCTGAATATGCCGGGTGGTGATATGAATTCTGTCGGGCGTATGGCTCATGGTCGAACATGCTACCATTCGATCACCTTGGGCATTATAACAATAGTGTTTGGGATCGATTAACCAAATTGGCTCGGCGTCAAAGTGGTCATGGCGAGCGGGGACATGGGGACAATCATGGAGTCCTTTGACGTTGTCACCCATGACTCTTTATTCCACCACGATGAGCATTATGCTAAGAAATGCGGACCACTCATAGTTGTCCACGATGTATCTCCGGAAGTTAGTATATAACATGTGAGCTTGTATAGCAGAGAAAAGGGATGTTAATTTTCTAATAGTACTTGTAAGAGAAAAATAAGAAATTGTTGTGGAAGACGATATTTTTCGTCATTTCCATTACATATTCCCTACAGGCTCTCCTATACCTTTGGCGGTTCGCCTTCGACGGCCCTTTGCCTCGGGCAACATGTGTCCCTACAGGCTCTATTATGCCTTTGGCAGCTTGCCTTCGACGATCCTAGGCCTCAAGCATTATAAGTACCTACTGGCCCTCCATCTGCTGCCTCGTAGCCGGCGATCCTAGGCCTCGGGCAACATAGAGTCACAAAGTTCCAATTTAATGGCACAGGCTCGCACATACGGTCCTAGGCCTCAGGCATTATAAGTACTTACATGCCCTCAAATGTATTTGGCGGCTCGCCTTTGACGGCCCTTGGCCTCGAGTAGTATGAGTCCCTACAGTTCTTAAAGGTAGCATATGTAAAATTCTAGAAAATTCTAATTTTCCGAAAAAGAGTAAAACGGTAATTTCAATCAAAAACCCGGAATTTTTCTAAATCTCGGATGACAAAACGGACTTCACGTTGGAGACCGATCTCGCAAAATATAAATTTCTGCTTGTCAATTTCGTCGAATTTCGCCGGTCAGAAGACGAGTTATAATTTCCGTTTTTCGAGGGCAAAGTAGTCACCGGGACTTTTAGAGCGCATTTAGTGGCTCAAGATGAGACAAGTGTCAAGTGGATACGATAGAGTCGAACAAATAACCAGTGGGACTGGAAGAGACATGTGGCTGACCATGATTGGGAGAAATCAGTAGATGGATAAAGTGATAAAAAATTAATCAAGGCCACTTAGAATTGAACAAGTGGCAAGTGAGAGGACATCTCCCTTGACTTCTATCTTCTCCCAACCGGTTGGGAGAGAGGGAAAAGGAGAGAAAGCGAGCCCAGATTTGAGAGGGAAGGGAGTTAGTGAGAGGCTACACGCCTGCAGTTTTAGGATGGACCATCGATTCCGTGAGAAGCAAGAAGGAGAATCTTTCCTCGTGACAAGGCTACAAGTAGAGGCAGGAATCGAGAGTTTCGACAAACTAGAGGTAGGTCTTCTTTACTTTGTGGTTATTTTCTCTGCCCCAGGGTTGTCGGTGGTTGTCTTGCCTAAGGGAATGTATGGTTGTATTTTGAACCATGGGAATGCGCGTAGTGTGGTAGTACACACATTAATCGGACTTTATAATTGGTTTTTGCGTTGGGAAATAAAGGAAATTTGGCGGTGATTCCTTGAATAAATTGTATACGTCGATGAACTTGATGTTAGGCTTTTGAACAGTCGGACCCTATGAGAGTTAATACCGCACCACGAGCAGGTCTAATCGGGTGGGGTCGGCTGTAAGAAATTGTTGAACAGAAGTCATTTCGGCCAGGGGTCAGCTCGGCCAGATCAGCTCGGCTAGGTCGGTCCAGTTCAATATTAAGTCAGGTCGGCTCGGTAGATCGAGTCATCTCGTCGGTCGGGTCATTTCGGTTGGGTTTACTACCACATGACCTCCGGCTTGAAGGTCATAGCCTAGCCGTCAGAACCGTTTCGGGTGTTCTTGGACTCTATGGAAATCCCATTGAGTCAGATTCAGCCATGTACCGATGGAGGCGGTGGAGTCTTGGTGTCCGGCGAGGCGGTCGGCCGGAACCGGTCGGTGTGGGCGGTGAGATTTAGAGGCGGCTACTCATGTGAGACCTCGACTTTAGAAGATTATAACTTCTTGATGAACTCCGTTTTGGGTGTTCTTTGATTCTATGGAAGCCCATTGATTCCAAGGTTGGCCATGTGTCTGTGGAGAAATGGAGTGTGGAGATGGCGGAAGAGGCGGGTCAGCCGAGAGGCGGTCGGGTAAGTTTGCGGGGTAGGAGAGTTTGGTACTCATGAGACCTCGACGGAAGGTCATAACTTCTTTGTCGAACTCCGTTTTGGATGTTCTTGAATTCTATGGAAATCCCATTGAGTCAAGATTCCAGCCATATATGCCTATGGAGGTAGTAGGTGACCATAACCACCTTAAAATTTATGTTTACACCTAGTGTGCGGGGTTGCTTGGTTGTCCATCGATGTGAATATTCGGGTTTGACATGACCATTTCATGTATGTTGTGAGCTATGGTGTTGGGTAGAAATTACCATGAGTTAGCCTAAAGAAGGCTATATGACATTATTGTTTAGTCATGGATTGATGAATGCTAATATGTTTGATATGCTAATATGCTAATATATATATATATATATATATATATATATATATATATATATATATATATATATATTGGCATGAAAGTATCTGAAATTTATATGCTTGTAATATATATTTACTGGTGATTGACATGAAGTACAACTAATGAGAATGATTCCGTAGTGTGCATCATACATGTAACATGAGTGCGTGCATTATCATTGCATGTGCATAGCAAGTAACATCGCGTCGGAGATTGTGGGTGCATAGAAACAGTAAATTCACCATTCTTGGTGAATGTGTGTGGAGCTCAAAACGGACAACGTCCAATAAAGATTCACAGTGGTATAAAATGAAAATAAATATACGTGCGTTGGGCGTAACAAGATGGGGTAGAAACCCGCTACAGGTGAAAGGCCGGAATTTATTGAGGTTGGAACATGATCACCAGACGGTGAAAGCCGAATCAAAAATATCGAGAAAGGTGCTGACATCGGCGGTGTAATCTCGAAAATCAAGTGGCCTGATGCATAAACACACAAAATTTTATCAAATCAAATTAACATTGGGGGTTGTCCAATGAGTTACAAGTTTTAAAAACAAAAAGCTTTCGTTTTGAAAAAGAAAAAGGGTCATTGGGTGAAACACCAATAACAGGTTTTCACATATGACAATTGCATGTGTGAGGGTGTCGGTGAAGACTCGGGACATAGGATAGGTTAAGTCACATTCTCATCCATGGCATGTAGACATTCGAGTAGGTATGTGCATATTTTCACTTGAATGTGTGTGTTTGATCGCGGCGTGGCGCTTAGGTGGGAGTAGCCATGTAGGAGATTATCACTACTGGGCTTTGCTCACCCCATCATAGGATCCCCCTTTTAGGTATAGGTCCAGTGCAGGCAACTGACCCGCATATGGGACCGCATGTGAGATGAGAGTCGGACACGACTTTGTTTGGTTTTGTTTTTTTCTTATACTATATTCGAGTAGAACAAAAACATGTACACCTTTTTGGGTATCAAAGAGACTGTAATGATAATCTATCATATATTTTTAGTACATAGTGAATTAAATATGCAGGAATGGGTCTCGATATAAGAGATATGTGAGTATGATATCGGAGCGCCATTCATCCGGGTTTCAGCGGGTTGACGGGTTATCAACGGGACCCTCCGGGATAAATCATGACATAACTTAGGTAGCATGAGAACAAATAGGCTTGATATCGAACAAAGCTCTTTGCAAGTGAAAACTTAACTTTCATTTCAAAATATCAAAAATGTTCACCAAGAACAATCTCCACTTGCTGATTAACAAATTTTCAAAGGGAGGCAGTGGCTGACTACATCAGCAAATCCTTAGGAGGCTCTAATGGTCCAACTACATCAATAGACTTTTTAAGAAGAGAAATCGATGGCTCGGTTGTGATTTCAGACATAATAATAACATCAGGATCTATGCTGACCACCATTGTACGTTTGGACGATCCGCCCCTTGAGGCTTCAGCCCAGCCGCGCTCCCTCAGTAGGTGGCCATTTATATACGTGTTGCATGTGGGCGCGATAGTGTCCTCCAAAGAAGGCTTAGTTGGTGCTACCGTATGTCGTTGTACTTCACCATATAAGCGTCAAACATGCTCATTTGCAAGAATCACAAAGTATAACATGTAGTAAATAAAAGATATAAACATAAATACTAAGCGACAACGGGTGGGAAGGTGCTACGGAGACCGCCATCTTGAAGGGAGTAGCATCCTTCGGGAAGTTCTTTGCACCCTTTAATAAGCCTCCTTCTTAGTACCTCACTATTAAATTAAGCACTTCCTCGTCCGGGGCTTTCAAGAGCAGCTCCTCAAAAGCCCTTCGAGGGAAGGGGAGGACATCGGTTTTTCTCAAGACAAAATATTCCCAAATACGCCACGGCCTTTCCCTTACCCTTCGAAGCGGTTGCATCTCCTCAGGCCGACCTTGTTCACAACCCTGAGGATGAGAAAGAGGATGACGATCCTTGTGAGGGGCATTGGTGTCCGAATCCCTCCCACCGACCAAGGATTCGCAAGATCTCTCCACGGCCTATTGTGCTCATTTGGTTGTGCGCTGCGGCAATAAGCCAAAGTCTCCCCCTCCCCCTCCTCCTCCCTCGGTCTTTTTGACCTAGACAATAATGAAGTTCGGGATGGAGAAGCAACAAACGGGAAAGCATCGCTAAGATCACCTCTAGCCATCTCCCCGGATGCTTCCTTAATATGGGTGAGAAGACAGTTTTGAACCCGCTCTTTGGCTCAAACGTCTCCCGAACCCTCAAAGTTTAACCTCGGGACCTTCGAAAGGATAAACTCCTCTTCAGTATCAAAAACCTCCCGAAGGTTCGACTGCGTGCGAAGATATTTGAAATCCTCTTTCCTCCTCGGGCTAATTTAAAGGCACCTTTACCGACCAAGTCAAACTAAGCTAGACTTAGGTCGTTTACGAGTTTCCCTCGGCCCAAATTACCTACCCACACAAACTATAACATACATAACAAAAAATTAAAGTAAGTAATTTCCCTATAATCAAACCATCAAGGCAGGGATAGAGTAGGGTTTAGATCCCTACACCGTACCTGAATTAGGGTATGCATTCACTCGAAACTCCCAGAGCATGGGGTCCCTCGCACACCCCCAAGCACCGAAAAGCAGTACATTTCCTTGAGGCTTGTTCTTGCTTGTGTTAGGCAAGTTCGTCACAGTCTAGCGACCCATGGCAATGAAGTAATACCTCCGAGGAGTTATGTCGCTTTGTGTATAAGCATAAGGAACCTCCCTCGACTGACCCACATCATACTTGAGGTTCAATGCACACACCCCTAAAAAAACACATATCATGTTCACATGTGCATGGATCGGATGGAGACAGGTAAAGTAGAAAAATTGACGCACCAACGAAGGAAGGAGGAACCTCAGCCCCTCACTTATGTGAACCTCCGGTCAATACATGAAATTCATTCCCCCTCGGTCTTCCTCCGTGCAAGCTGCAAAACAAGGCCCCGAGGAAGAAAATAAAACCCTGACATTAGGAAGAAAGAAAATTTTCTTCTAAAATGCGTCAGCCCGAGGTTCCCTAATCGGCCTAAGCCACGTTATGACCCTAGCAACGTCAACACACGAGGAGGATGAGGGCAAATCCTCATCTTCATTGCTCCCAAGGTCGCCTTCTCCTTTGGCCATCCTTTGAGTGCCTCCATCACTAATACGAAGCCTGGAAAATCCACCAGGGTTACTCATCTAGCACCAAGGGAATTAAAATATATATCAGAAAACCAAAGGCATAAGACGGCATGTAAGGACTTTATCTTGAGGCCAGAAGGTGCGTGATGACTAGCCAAAGGTAAAGAGTGTAGAGACTTTGCTGCAGGGTCAAAAATTCGTCGGCGAGCCACCAAAGGCATAAAGGCTATAGGGTTTATCTTTGGGCATACGATCGTCGAGCCTTGCCAAGGTATAAGGATGCAACCATAGGGACTATCTTTGCCGAGGTTTAGATCCATCGAGGCGAGGCAGCGAGGCATAAGGGGCGATGTGTTTATGATAAGCCCAGTGAAACCATGGCAATATTAGATTGAAGCTAGGCTAGATCTGGGAAGACTTTACATAGAGGCAGTGTGATCGTTTCTAGTCTATGACTTCATGATCTGGCGAAAATGCATAAGATGGTCAAAGGGATCTTCAAGACCATCATACATTTGGAATTTTAGTAAGACAATGTGCGGTGGAGCATCCTGATGCAAGATAACATAAATAAAGGGACTGACGACATATCGTCTAATTAATACCTAATGCAAGGTCTAGGCTTCTTCGGTAGGAAGTCACATTCTCGGGGCTTATTGATGCGGGGTTGGTCTAGATGGGAAGGAGGTATTTATGGATTCCAACTAGGCAGGGTTGTAAGGCATTTCTAGGTTGCTAGGGCGAGGAGCGGTGGTCGTGTTACACAAGGCTGCATTTGCTTCGAGCAAAGCGGCGTTGGTCGCTAAGAAAGAGGCTAACTGTTGATGGTAGGATTCCTGTTGGTCTTTTGGCATTTGTTCCAGCAACAGTAATCGTTGTTCCAATGTAGGCTCAGAACTAGAAGGGAGGATTTCACCCATCGGATTCTTTCGAAGAAGGTTCACAGTTGTCTTTTCAGCAGTATAGAGAAACGTGGGATTGGCTTCCCACAGATGGCGCCAATGGAAAGGACGAAAAATATCACCTTCCACAACAATTTCTTATTTTTCTCTTACAAGTACTGCTAGAAAATTAACTTACTTTTTCTCTACCATACAAGCTCACGGGTTATATACTACCTTTGGGAGATACATCATGGACAACTATGAGTGGTCTGCATTTCTTGACATAATGCTCATCGTGCTGGAATAATGAGTTGTGAGCGACAACGTCAAAGGACTCCACGATTGTCCACATGTCTTGCTCAATTATGACCACTTCTTTGATGCATGAGGCTATTTAGTCAATCAGATCCTGAACATTATTGCTTTAATGCCCAAAGTGATTGAAATTGAAATTGTAGCATGTTCGACCTTCGTGAGTCATACGCCCGACGGGAATTCATATCGGCTAATCCGGTTACTATCCGGGTCTCCATTGAATTCAGGTCATCCACGTGACAATCATGTGAGGTACGGCTTATCCAATTCTAGGATTGTGTCTAGGTTTTAGGTCTTATAGGAACAACAGTGGCTGCCCAATTAGACCCTTTATCCCTTACATAATAGCTTTTAGTGGTTTTTCCTCATTTTCATAGCGTTTTGAAATGCAGAAGGCTTCCATGGCGAAACATATAGTTCAGTTAGTACAGAGCGACGATGGGAGGAAAGACGGCTTTGAAATCTATAGACATCATGTACGTCATGGGAAAGGTGAGGATGGTGAAGGTATTCACGATGGAGGTGGAAGGTATTCAATTGCAACCACAGATATGTTCATGTCACATAGGATTGGTTAACTTCTTAAGCCAGTCAAGGGATCGGTCATGACCAAAACAAAAAGACCCCCATAAACTTGGATTATTATTAGTTAATCAGGGTTAATTAAAGAAGATTGGTGAAAGCTAACTGGTCATCTCTATTTTTTCAAAAAAAAAACAAGAAGTGTGTACAAAAGAATCCTTGAAATTTGGAAGTAAGCTAAAAAACAATTTTTAATCACTTTCTGTTATGTTTACATGTTTCCTAATCTGTTATATAAAAACAAAATAATTATATATGAATAATTAAAAATAACATTAGAATATTAAAATTATTTTTATAATAATTAAAATTTTATTTTATTATAATAAATAAATAGTTTAGAATCAAATTATTTAAATAATTATATTATTATTTTATATGATTTGGAATATCATCATGTGATCCAAATTTTGTATTTAACATCCTAATAAGCTGACATTTTAAAATATACTATATACTTTTGATTAAGCTCTTGAGTGAACAAAGATGAAAGAATTCTAATAATTGATTGAACAAAAAATAGTTGAGCCATTAAAATTAAATTAAATTTTAAAAAAAAATTAAAAAGTTGAGAACATTCACGTAATTAATAATTTTATCAAATATCTAATTTACAGGGAAAGAAAAGGAGAAGATGTCATGTCATGATTGCGAGGTAGTTGAGGGTTGGGGTTCAACTTTTCTCCCCAAGTAAAATTAGAGTTGCCAGGTCAGCCCAAAAAATCAGGAAAAGAGGAAGGGTTTAGGCGAAAATGGGCCACATTTTAGGCAAGTTGGGCCCATTTAGTTTCTAAATTTCTAAGTTGGTTTTTTTAAAATTATAAATTAAAATGTCAATTCCCTGTCCAATTAATACATATTTGATTCAATAAATGAATAAATCCATTTATTTAATCAGGCAAACAGTGCCGATCATCCATTACCAGCACCGTTATTACAAAAAATTTTTGATTTATGATTCTGCATTAGGCATGCGGAAGAAATGGGCCATGTTAGAATTGAGTACGTGAACAAATTGATGGTTAGAAACTTTGTGTTATGACAGTAATAATTAATAATATGCAACCAAATATAAAGTAAAAATAAAGAAGAATAAGAAGAAGTATGATTAGACAGTAGCAATAAAGAAAGTTGCATTAGAAGATGAATATGATTGCGGGTCACATGGTGTAGCTGTCCAAAACCAGCATGAAAAAGGATGATTGGATGTCCCTACTCCTCTTTGACCTTACAACCAACTCCTCACTCGTCACTCTTCACTCTTCACTCTTCACTCTTCACTATTCACTCCTTACTTTACAAGATATTATTATTATTATTATTATTATTATTGTTGTTATTGGTAAAATATTAATATATTGGGGGGTACCATTACCATTACCATTACCATTAGGCACTACCATTACCATGCAAAACAATGATGAAGAAGAACACATTGGAGTGTGATTTGGGAAATGGAAAGCCACTGACAATTCCCATTCCATACTCAAAGAAAATAACGCAATTGACGGCTGGAAATGGGGCCTCAAGAAATGAAGAGAGAAGAGTGAAAGTGTTGGAGTAAACAATAAGATTTGAGGCAGATGATGATGTGATATGTATTTTGGAGGAAAATCCTTTAAATCCCCAGTCCACCCCCACCATGTGCTGCTGACAAACTCTCAAATGCTTTCCCAACCCCTCCATTTCATCGTCATCTTCCCATATTACATTTGCTTCTTGCTTCAGCATCTGAATTAGTTTCTCTCTCCTCCACATGTTCCTTCTCACTCTCTCTCTCTCTCTCTCTGCGTATATTTATTATATACCTTAATCCAAATGAGCCGTGAATTAGATGGTAAATACAGTGTGTAAGAGGACAAGGGTGATTAGTTGATTAGGATTTAGGAAGAGAGAGAGAGATAGAGAGAGTATAGGATTATGACTTTATTTTAAATCCCAGTAATTCCATATGTACTTGGTTGGTTTCATTTCACTATTAAATTCCAAATCAGAAGGATAAAAGTCTCTACTTTTGATTTGAATGTCTTAAAAAACAAAACACTCCTGACCATCTTAAATCCTCTAATCAACCTTTTGACGTTGTCTCGGATCTTGGAATTCAAGCAGAGCCTTTTTTTTCTTTCTTAAATAATTAAATATTTAACTGATTTTTCTAATTCCTGCCCTACTAAATAAAACCCATGAAATTATATCCCCATAATTTGTGCATATTTGAAGAATCCATTCATTAAAGAACATGTACTAAAAATGAC
Organism: Tetrastigma voinierianum; assembly: GCA_016808115.1. Lineage (NCBI taxonomy): Eukaryota > Viridiplantae > Streptophyta > Magnoliopsida > Vitales > Vitaceae > Tetrastigma > Tetrastigma voinierianum. The sequence goes on from JAEQBH010003364.1 coordinate 107,699, forward strand.
CCAACAAGTAAGATGTATGGAGTTGAAGCGAGTACCACCTACATAAACCTTGAATCCGAAAAGATAATAATCTTTGAGAAGCAACCACAATAATCAGTTTGGATGGCTAGTGGAGTATAGTAGCATAAGAGACTTCAAACAAACGAAAAGGAATTTAACGGACAACGCACTTAAGTGGTTGAATGTTTAATCCAAGTCGATATATATATATATATAGCCCAATTTTATTATCATAATTATTATTAACATATCCTACAAAAATGAGGCAATCATATACAACCAACTATAGTGATGAACATTAAACCTAGGAGCCCTCAGAAATTAAATAATGGGGAACGTTATAAGGATATATAATTTGAAAAAAAATACATAATTTGAAAAAAGAGATCAAGAAAGGGAGAGGACTGGGTCAAAAGAGAGCAGCAGTATCGTGCAGAGCGCAACAAGATCACAGGTACCAAAAATGTTCCCCCTTCCCCGCCTGTTGCTTTTAAGAAGCCTAAGTGTGGGACAGTGATTAAAAAATAAAAAATAAAATAAAAAGTAACCCTTCAAGCACGTCCCAATCCCAAACCCATCTGCCTTCACATTATCACGTTTCGTACGGCATGAGCTCTCCTCTTCTCTCTGACTCTCTCTCCCCCCATATATCGCCATCATCAATGCTTCATCCTTGACAAGCCCCGCCCACTTCCCCCCAACTCAAGCTTTCCTTTTCCTTTTGTGCTTTTTCTAATTCAATTTGCCAATTTGAAAACATTTCAATAACATGTAAGGAAGAATCATGGGAGAATTAACTAGACAAAGAAAACAAATGGGAAGGAAAAGGGGTACAACCAAAAGGACCTAGATCTTTTTATTAGATTTGTATCACCCACAGGATATTACATTTTTCTAGAGAGAGAGAGAGAGGGGACACTGTGGATACAATATCTGTGAAAACACTGCTGCCCAAGTCTAGTAGGAACATGAAAAAGCCACAAAGAAGTGAATCCCCCAAATTCCACAAACAACCAAAAGATATTTAACCCCACTTATTGCAACCAACATCAAAATAAAAAGAAGACCAAAAGAAAGCCCTCCTCTTCTTCCTCCGTCAAATATCTACCGCTATATTTTTCCCTTTTGTTCTTCTACCGCTTCTTCCTTAAGGTAAAGCCACAAAAACTGCATATCATCATCCCCACAAAAATATTGGATTCTTATTGTTTCTTCTGCTGCTTCTTCATCTACTACTCTACCTACACTCACATTCTTCTTCTTCAAATGGAATTTTCCTATAAAACCACTATCACAACTTTCCTACCTTTTTATCTTTTTATGTTTTGCTTCCTTTCTTCAACAAACAACACTATCAGAGTGACCAGGTGCTACTCTCAGTACGTCCACTCCTGAGGTAGACGTATTTCGTGATTCATAGACCCTTCTGGCCGTAGATTTCTCTTCTGTTGTGAGATTAGGGCACTTCGTCTTGCCATTAAAGCTTCTGCGAGTCAATTAATCCTAAAAAATTAGCAAAGGGAAAGATGCCGTCCTTAAAACCAGGTGAATATTGATGTAGGGTTAACACCATAGTCAGGAGCAACACCGCCACCGTTGAAATAGAGACTGAGAATGGGAACCCATGTCGTCGAAGTTGAGGTTCAGAGCGAACAACCCTTGCTGGAAGCAGGACAGTTGAGCAACCTACTGGCACATAAAAAATGAGAAAGAATTTTTAGTACCAACAAAACCAGAGGCCAAAGATTCCAATCTGAGAAATGGAAATGAAAATAAATGTTAACAAAAACTTAAAATCTTGCTACCAGTATCTACCATGTTCTTCTTGAATCTTTTAATTACCTGGTTTCTTGCGAGAATCAGGTGTTCCCAAATCTGCAGGGCAGAAGGCATAGGATTCCGGTAGACTCCCTTTTCAGACCATTTCCACCAAGGAACACAGCCCTCATTCCGGAACAGTTCTGCTGATGTTGAGGTTGCTGTTGCAGGGGAGGCCATGCAGACGGAGGCAGTCCTAGAGGACGCCCACACCTTCCGCTCTCGAGTCCAACACTCCTTCGGCTATGGATCTGTTGTTGCTGCTGCTGCTGCTTCTGTAGTTGATTCTGCTGAGATAACCAAACCTCCTTAGCCTCTCTTCCCCAAACAGAACACTGTTGTCTCAAAACTGGCTCCTGTCTGTAATGCTGAGACTGCAAAATAAACAACACACAAGCAAATGCTCAGTTCTGCTGAGATCAGAAATCTCTTAAAATTCCTAATGACTTTGGGAGCTGAAGTTTAAAGTGTTAACGCCCTTCATTTTTGCTGGTAGGAACCAAAGAACAAACAGGTGGGTGGGTATCATTTCTCCCGAACAACAAAAAAGCGAAGAAACTTCCAAATAGCTTACCTGGTTTGCCTGTGAAAAGTTGTTAGACAGGCTCTGGTAAGAGTAGAAGCCAGAGTTGGCGTTCTTTGCCGGCTGTGCCGGAACCGGTATGGGGCTTCGAGGAGGACCGAGAAGCCCTCTTCCTTGCTGGTATTTAGGCCCCTCGCCGTTCATCTTCAACCTTGCGACTTGCCCCGCCTTTGCCATATAAGATCCCAGGCGTCCGTTTTCTCACCCAAAGGCGTGGTAGGGGGCGAAGACACCCGAGATCGACCATTAGGGCTTCCATTGCTAGACACAGTGCTACGACCTGACCAGGTTCCAACAGCACTCAGAGTCGATTGGGGCGAACCAGCAAGAGCCCATGCTTTCTGAGTCAACACAAAACCGAAAAATCAGTCCTCTGATTCACGAAATCAAGTGATTAGAAGCCGGAATCTGAAAAATAGTAAACAAATTATCCCCAAATCTTACCTCTTGATTCTCAGAACAAAAGAGGGGTACGAGTTTCCGAGTCTCTGAATAGTAGGTGTAACTGACCTTTAGCTGAGTCAGAAAATCCTCCTCATCGCTCTCGGTCTCGGTAGAACTCATCACAGACTCAACAGGCGAGTTGAGAGCAGAAGAAGGCCCGAACGAGTCAAACTCGTAAGGAAACTCACTGGGGAAACCATGAATCTCAGGACCACCAGTCTCGGCGGAGTTGTCGTTGAAGTTCTCCTTGTCCATGAGAGCATCCTCACCTGCAAGAAAGTGAGAAGGAAGCCAGAAACTGGGGCAGGCGGGAGAAAGAGCCATGACAACCGAAGAAGCGGGGGTAGAAAAATGAAAGCCACAACCTCTAGGAACAAGGGAGCAGCAAGAGTGAAGAGGGAGGAAGAAGAAGGAAGGAGGGGAGGGAGGGAGGGAGGGGAGGGAGACGGGGAAACAGGGGAGGAAGAATGGGGTGATTTGTTGCTGGATGGGAGAAGATTTAATAATGACCCCAGTTAGGTTGCTGGTTTACAGGCAGAGAAGGGGGCCCCAATAAGGAAGAGTGGGGCTGGAGGAAGGGAGGAGGAGGAGGAAGGGCATTGAATGTCGAACAAGCTGCTTTTATTAGGGTTTCTTTGGGGACAGTTCAGGTGAGCAAAAACCATATAAGCCAGATTAGAGAGAGAGAGAGAGAGGAGAAAAATAAAATCCATATATAATACCAAAATTATATTCAAAATTTAAAATATATATTATATATTAGAAACATGCAATAACTGAAACACAGGTAGTCAGTTGGAGCAGACATTTGTCGTCTTTAGTCTTTAGCCCCAAATGTCATCTATGACCATTATTAAATTAAAAATTAAATACACCTCCCCTTAATTAATTCTTCACTTTACAAATGATTGGTTTTTGGTTCAGTTGTAGCAGCTAATACTGGGGGTGGATTCTCTCTACTCCTCATCAGGTTGCCTATGTTCAATTGCTCCAGTCTTCAATTACTATTCAATAATTATCTGTTCCAGTCTTTTTATGACAAGATTGTTAATGTTCAATTAATCTAATTTGGGATTTACTTCTTAATGGATTCACTCCTTACCATGGGAGATTGCTTCTATGACTTCGAAATTTCAAACAATATAAATAAATTACAATGTGTAAAATAAAATATATATATATACACGTATATACATTAGTTTATTGAAGTATAAACATATAAGCAGCTTAAATATATAGAGGGCATCACCTCCTTAGAATTAGTCATATTGACTAAAAAGTAAGTTAGAGTGATAATATTGTCTTTATTATCTTCAGAGAAAAAAAAAGGGCACAAACCCTGATAAAGGGGTTTGATTAAAGTGGGAAAAAGGATAAGAAACTTGAAACCTAAGGCATGTACATATATCAAACATTTAATCCAAAATGATTACTACCTTCAATTCAATTCTTGAATCAAAATTATAAATATAAAGTAAGTAGAAATGGGTTATTGAAAAGTCACATGGATGGGATGTGGGGGAGATCACATGGGTGATGGATATATGTTCTTTGTTGGCTAATTGTCTGATTGTCTAGTGACACACACACACACTGTGCAGTCACATTTGGGGGTGGGAATGACTAATGAAAAGGGAAAGGCCTATCTACAGCTAATTATCTATTTTTTATTTTTTTTTTATTTTTTATTTTTTTTTTTTTATATTTTATATTTTGTAATTATATTAACACCACATGAGCAACTGAAATGGAGTATGGCGTGTTGGTCGGTGTGATCATGTTCTAACCATTTTCACCCACCTTGTTATTCAATACACTTTACATTATCTTCATCCCTTTTTTTTTTCGTAAGAGTAGTCTTTGATAGGCTTCAATTATTTTAATATTTTTTTAGAGTAGTATTTTCGTTTAATATTTTTTAGATTTGAATTAAATATATTTAGACTTATTCAAATTTCATATCTTAGAAATCTTTAACACTGCATCCAACCTTCTAAAACACAATTCAATTAAAATCAATAATTAATTAATTATTGTGTGCATGTTTCGCTACAAAATGTTCACGTTTTTTTTTTTCGAACTTAATATAAATGCTTGCCAGCCCAAAATTTTTATATAGAGAATACTGTCTCCCGGTACCTCAACATAATATTTTTATAACAACATTTTATTGACTTTATCCTTAACTTCTTTCTTAAGTTATAATATCATTGGACTAAAATTTTTTTTTTTAAAGAGAAAAATAATTTCATTGATTTCATCTAATAATAAATCGATAGAAACATAAAATCAAAATCGCTAAAAATTATAAAATGATGAAATAGTATTCAGGTTAATAGCATAATTAAATAGCTTAGCGCATACGTTTGATAATTGTGTGTATCGTTTTATATTCTTAATATGGTTAAAATACGGTTTTATTTCGAGTTATGACATCTTGTGATCATTAATTTGATTTATCTCCGTCCCGATAGTTATAAAAACGCGGCGCGGCCAGGTGGCACTCTTTGAACCTTGAGGCATGAAGAAACACGCCTTAAGATAAGGCTTTTTTATCTAAGGTGCATCCTATATTTTATATATCTTTTTCTCAAAATCTCTTTAAACCTAATATTATCAAATATCATCACAATTTCGAAAATCAAATCATTATAAACTTATAAATTTTAAAGTTAAAAAAGATTTTCCTATATTTAGATAATTTTTATAGCAATTTATTTGCTATTGTTATTGTTTTTCTGGTTTTTCTTCTATTCTATGTGGTTGAGATATTGAGGTTGGGAGGGCTATGGTGTATTTTTTTCGGTTGGAAACAAGGCAAAAAAGGGGGCTAAAGGGCTTGGAGTTGTGAAAATCACGAGTTTCTATGGTCAAAGCGGGTTGTTTGGCCTTTACAGGAGCAACGGCGTGTTTTGCCATCAAAAGTTTTTTAATTCAAATAAGCTGTCGAAATGTCATCGTTTTGAATTTTGAAAAGTCAAAAGCGACATTATTCAGATGAGGACAACTTATCCAAACCCGAGGCGTCATTGGACTCGCGTGACACTAACGACATCATTTTGAGTTGTATTAAAAATAAATAAATAAACCAAACGATGTCATTTTGTGTCCTACAGAGACCAAATGCCGTTTTGGCAATGGATTGCAGAAAAGAGGAAACCTTATTGCTGCATTCTCGACGCCGGCGAAAAAAATGAATAAACGAAGAAGAAGAAAGGGAAGAAGAAGAGGATGGAGACATACCTGCTCAAAAGTGTGCATTTGGAGAGCTTCGAGCCTAAGGTAAGGCACACGTCTTTAATACCTTTATTGTGCACATGGAAGGCGTCGCCCTGCTAAGTGGCCTTGATGCGCATTATTTTTGTGCCTAAAGCACGCGCACTTTCCTTATTATCTTTCACGATCGTATATCATAACAATTCGAGATCGCGCTAATCTGAATAAGCGATCGCCACGGCGGTGAAACCAAGCCCAGTTGTATTAAGATGACCTGATACCCTTGTGAAACCGATGATAGCGAAGTATGCGTACGAAGGTACTTGTGATTATACGCGCCTTAAGACGGCGGCTTCATCGCGAAAAAAAAAAAAAAAACATATAAACACTTATATCTACGTGGAATAACCACTTTATTGAGAAAATAAATATGGAAAATATGTGTATATTGGTGATTTCAGACTAAGAATGACCAAAAAATACTTCTTCTTACTTAAAGAAAAAAGACTAATAGATAAAAGGTTGAGAGATAAGGAGACTAGGGTTTAGAGAACTACAAGTTTTCTAATCTTTGAACTAAATTAGTCTTATAGAAATACAAGGATTTGTTCAACTTAAAAACTTTTTAGGTAATTGTTTAAAATAGAATTATTAACTATGTGACTAGGGTTATTCTATGATAAAATTGCTAAAATGATTCCATAAGCGAATACAAATTTTTGTTTTACTCAAAATATTACTTGCAGTTCAGGAAGATGGTAGTAATCATGGTTTACAATAATGGATGATAATTTATCGTTCAATACACATTTTGTTTATTATAATATTTTTAAATGTGATGAGTTTTAAAAATTATCTTAAAAAACAATAACTTCAAAAGTTATTTAAAAATTCGCTAAATTATTAAAAAATTTCAAACACAAGATGAGATCATATTAATATCCAAAAATTTTATGGTCTCTTTCGAATTTACATATGATGAGTTAAAAGTAATTTTTCTATGAGTAAGGAGGGTTTTTCCTTTTTCCTTTTCATTTTTCATATTTCTATGGGTAATTCGTTTTCTTCACTTAAAGCACATTGAATTGATGATTCTGTTTTCATAACATGTATTTCTGTTACCGTTACGATTTTTTTTAGTTGAGTGTTTGTGATACTAAAATGAGATTCTTTACACTTTGATTCCGAGCACTAGATTAAATCAATCAAAATCCTTATTTTAATTGTTTTTGGATATTATCTTTATTTTTTAAAAGTATTATTTTCTTTCTTATTATTGTTTTATAATAGTATTTTATTTCATATTATATCTATATCATGTCTAGAGTATAAATAGATGTTTTAAACTTTATTTTAGGGACTGTTATTGGAATGGAATAAGTTGTACCTTACGTGTCAGTCAAATGGACGACCCGAACTCAATAGTGACCTGCTTGGCACGTGACCCATTAAGATCGGGCATCGAACCCATCTCAGTTGTCTCGGGCACTGAAGCGCATGGGGTCGGGCACTCGATTAGTCAAATTGCCTCGAGCATATCAGGGCGTTTCCTCATCCCCTTACTCCGTGAAAACGTTATCTGCGATTAATATGTAACGTAGGCGTTATGCCGGAAATTTAAAACCACTCATAATTGTATACCTCACCAACCACCCATCATAGTTGCATAAAGCGGCGGAGAAACTGGATCGGAAAAACAAATGAAGAAAAAGAAATCCTTTTGGGCTCTAGTTTGCATTAGAGAAGTGATAAAAAAAATTGTCATGGAATAAACTTTAAGCTCTTCCATTAGCATCGTGCAATGGAAAGCGAAAACCCATTGCTTCTTAAAGCTGTTGAAAGAACTTGTTCAAATTAACTTCCGACCTTTTCAATTATTTGAAATCTCTCTTTCAGTTTGAGCTACGGGGAGCAACGACTATTGTCATTGGAGTGAATGTTGAAAGATCAGCAAGAGTCCACCGTGACAATTAGCTTCCTTCTTAGCGGCTAATCACGACCTTCTTAAAGAAAATCTGACCTTAACCACATGATCGACCATCGCTCCTCGCCATGGAAACTTCATTGTAATCTCGAAATCCTATGCGATCTAAATCCATTGATAACTTTTCTCCTCCGTATCGTAAAGATCATCCGTTCATCGATAACCCCTACTAATCCAGAGCTCCATCCTTGCAATATCTGAACCATGCATTGAGCGCATTGGACGATATGTCATCATCCCCATTTGTCCCCTCCATCTTGAGTAAGGAGGCCCCGTTGTACTTTGCCTTACCAAAATTCCACATGTACAATGACCTTTAGGACCCCTTTGACCATCTTATGCACTTTCGCTAGATAATGACACTTCAGACTGGTAATGACGCCCTGTTGTGTAAAGTCTTCCCATCCAACTTGGCGGGCCCCGCCCTATCATGGTTCCACCAATTAGCCCCAAATATGGTAACCTCCTTCTGTTGCCTGTCTGAAAAGTTTGTTACTCAATACATGTGTTTAGTCAGGAGAAAACAAAGTGTCATTAGTCTTTTTCATGTCCCGATGGGGAGATCCGAGTCCATCAGAGACTTTATGAAACGTTTTGTGGCCGTAATCCTCCTGACTAGGCAACGATTAAGCGCCGATCTTATCTACGGGGAGATGAAACAAGCTATTCACCCTAATACCCGATTTTTTGTCGCTATCCTGCATCCTCGTATACGTCAATGAGTTGTTCGATAGGGAAACAAGTCGCCATGCTTTCGAATCTGACATAGTCGCTGCAACCAAATGAACAATCACCATTACATCGGATGTCAGACAATACGGCAAAAGTAAAGGGAAAAGAGGTCGAGATGGCCAGGATAGAAGGGGTAAACGTAACTCTAGGGATCTGAGGAGCAAGCCCAGATAGTCGTAATGAAGTTGAGGTGGTATTGACGGCCTAAGTCGAGGTGGGATGACAACAGAGACGAGGCAGTTCACGTTGCCACCCTCTCAACTCCTCTCACTTATTTAATCGCTTTAGGGGTTCGAGTGGCCTAGGCCTTAGAGGGGAGATCTAGAGGGAAGAGACAAGTCTCGATTTTACGAGGTATCCGCGAGGACATCGTATCGGACTAATGACTATTCCGACTCGTTTGTTAGATTGCCCAGTCGAGAGGGGACATATCCAGAAAATCGTTGAGGAAGGCGGCCTCGAGCAGGTTGCAACCCTTGCCACACATGCTCGCCTTATGATAGATGCAATTCTCTTTGGCCTAACGTTGCCCAAAACCTGAGGTCAACCACGCTCAGGTATCTTTGTGGCGGGTGTCTGACTTAAGCCTCGGGTGGCATCAGGCCCATTAGTGACCTCATTACCTTCTCTAGTCTCCTTAAGATAGCTCTATGCCCAACTACTTATTTATTGGTTCGAACAGGAAGTCGACGGCACACGATAAAAGCGATTTTTGGTCGGCCAAGCGGTGTTGTTGTCGATCACGCTCTACCTGCGCCACCTTACGCCGCTAAGCTATGGCAGATAATCTTACTGTCCAAGAAAGGGTGTTAGTGCTGCTTCAATGAATTACAAACCAATTCATTGGAAGAAATAGTGTTCTCCGGTTTCGATTGGACTGTCACCATCGTGGTCCCCACTCATAGTGATCGATGAGCGCCGTCCTTCAAGCATGTTTGGAACACACTTGGATCCATGCAATGAAGGCATTGTCATCCTTGTACCACTAAATCGTTGAGTTTCTTGACTCGTAGGGCGGATTGACGTAAGGGTCAAACAAGCTAAAGACTATTAAGAGAATTAGTATTAGAAGGATGACAAACCCATTAAAAACTGACGACAGCGGGTTGATCTAAATCATGGAGCCTCTCTGATTGCATCCATTGTCGACTGAAGCAATTTGGAAGCGGGTTAACTTGGAAAATTCTCTTCCGTAAGAAAAGGTTAACTCCTTCTTATCCTTTGCTACGGGGAGTTCTACAATATTTTTGCATGGTCATAAGCTAACATGGCATTTCTCCCTCTTATGGCTCATTTAAACCTTCATAAAGCACCTGACCCGATATCATAAACTAAGGCGATTTCATCAAACCAGTAGAGAATCATAGAACAAAGTTGACAAACTTCGTCGTGGCGATTTCATCAGGTGATTAGGTACGAATGGCTATCCAATGTTGTGGTTGTCCCCAAGAAGAATGGAAAATGGTGCGTGTGCATCAATTATTCTAATCTAAATGATGCTTGCTCGAAGGACACATTCCTCCTCCCCCGTATCAATCAGATAGTAGATGCAACAACTGGCTATCAACTCCTATCCTTCCTCGACGCATACTCTGGCTACAATAAGATCCTAATGTATCCGCAATTCGTGAACCACGGCGTTCATAGCTACTTGGGGGATGTATTGCTACAATGTGATGTCTTTTGATCTAAAGAAAGTCGGAGCCACCTACCAATGCATGATGTCCCATATCTTTAAGCCTCTGTTAGGAAGAACCATGGAAGCGTATATAGAAGACATGTTGGTCAAATTAAAGTCTCAAGAAGACCATATAGCTCACTTACGAGACGCATTTGAATTAATGAGGTTGCACCGCTTGTGATTAAATCCAAACAAGTGAGCATTTGGGGTCGGGTTTTGGAATTTCCTTGGGTTCCTGATAATCCAAAGGGGGATCAAATGGCCCTAGGACAAGTCAAAGCCATTAAGCATATGCAGCCCCTTGTCACCAAGAAGCAGATACAAACTCTCACAGGAAGGTTATGGGCACTAAAAAAATTCATCTCTAGATACTCAAATCATCTTCGACCATTCTTCATAGCGCTAAAAGGAGCTTCCACGAAGGGATAGGACCAAAATGTGACAAGGGCTTTCTCAACCAGTTGATGGCGAGGAACTTTACCTAAATCTAGCTGTTGAGTGTAGCTCTAGTAAGGTCGAACGTAGATAGCAAGTAGAAACCTGTTTACTTTGTGAGTAAGATGTTAACAAATGATGAAATTAGATACACTGACTTTGAGCGAATCGTGTTGGGTCTTATAATGGCAGCAAAGAAGCTACGCCCATACTTCCAAGCTCACACTATAGTCGTAGTCACCAGTTATCCGATTAGAGTCATACTCCATAAACCAGATGCTTCAGGGTGGCTCTTGAAATCAGATGTTAAGTTAAGTGAGTTCGACATCAAGTATCACCCGAGATCGGATATAAAAGGCCAAGTCCTCGTTGACTTTATAGTCGAGTGGTCAAATGTGCAACCCCGAGACCTCGGTGAAATGTTATGAATCCTTGAGACCGAAGGCTCATCCCGAGTAGTATGAGGGGCAGTATAGTCTGATCCACAGAAGGCTTATCCGTTTAGCAGGCGGTAAAGTTCGCATTCGGCTCAGTAATGAAACGAGAATGAAGTTTCTTGCTTGGGGCTAAAACTAGCTAAGGAACTCGGTGCTTGACTTAGACTACTTATGTGACTCGAGTTGGTAGCATCCTAGTTACAAGGAGATGCGAGGCCTTGGGGAGGAATTAAGCAATACTTGAAGCTAGCTTGGTACCTAATGGTTGGAATCACTAAATTCATATTTCAGTCATAGAGAAGAAAATCAAATGGTCGGCGCTCTAGCCGATTTAGCAGTCGGAACACCTTCCTTTGCCACGTGGAGTTGAGTATAATTGACCATCATCTAACATAATGTGGGGATCCTCACCCGGTAGGGGATCAGCTAGAAACTCTTGGATGTCCGTAGTGGTATACTCTATACTCATTTTCCTATGTTTACTTATATTTTTAGTAGTTTTATTATATGAATAAGTGATCTAATGCTCTAAATGTTCAATTTTGTGATTAGGTCATCCATTAGTAATATGGAGCAAAAGCGAGGGTTAAAGCCAAAATCAACAAACAGCACATGCAGCGTGAGGTCTTGTGTTTTGATGTTTGAGATGCATAATGATCCCCAATTGCTACAATATATTATTATGGATAAATAGCGAGACTTCTCGGGCTTTTCAAATAGGCCTTATTCACTCCCATTTGGACTTCGACCAATAAAAGTTATGACTCTTAGTAGTTGAAGAAGAGAAGAAATTTGAAAAGTGACCCGATTAGAGACTTTGTACATTAGAGTATTTATAATGATTTCCAAAGTGTTTTCCTTGAAATATCTAGATTCTACACTTCCAAGATATTTCAAACGGTACGAAACCTTTGGAAATGCGGAGTTCGGATGGCAAGAAGTTAGCGAACTACGAAGTTGGGTAGCGGGGGACTACGGCAACGTCGGCGTTTAGAACGCGTCGTGGCGTTGCTGCCCTACGGAAATCACGACATCTAGCGTGGCGACGTTGCTCTGGCCCGTTGCAACGTTCGGGGTTGATTTTGGGTCAATTTTTAGCTCATTTTGAGCCCATAATTGGGGGTTTTAAAGCTCAAACCCTAGAAACAACGGAGGAGGACAATTTGGAACGAATTTTGGGCGTTTTGAGGAAATAGCTCCCGCTTTGGGTGGAAAGACCCTA
>JAEQBH010003365.1:0-197932 GCA_016808115.1 Tetrastigma voinierianum
TAAAAGGAAGGTGATCAAGAACTTTCTCAGAAGTTACAGGGCGGACTTGTTTTGATTACAAGAAACAAAGGTCGAGATGAATATCGATATGGTGCGCGATGCGGGGGTGGGCAGTTGTTTGAACTAGGCGTTGAGCAGCCCAGGGATTTGCGGGGACGAATATGCTTTGGGATAATAGTCGAATCAACTTAGTGGATTCCGTGGTTGGTAGTTTCTCTGTCTCGTGCTTGTTTAGAATGGCTGGTTGAAGATGGGTTTCAATGGGCTTTCTCCGGGGTGTATGGCCCGGTTGAGAATAGATTCAGAGAATCCTTTTGGGAAGAGCTTGGATTCGATTCGAGGGCCTTGGGAAGTTCCTTGGTGTGTTGGCGGCGAGTTCAATGAAATTCTCTATCCTAATGAAAGATCTAGAGGTGGCAGGCTCTCTAACTCCATGAGAAGGTTTTCCAACATCCTGAATGATGCGGACTGAGAGACCTTCGGCAGGAGATTTTTACACTTGGAGGGTGGTCTCACGGTAGTTGATGTCACGTTTAGGCCCGATTTTTAGTCACTTCATTGGGAAGCCATTCTGTGAGGTGATCAGGAGATGTCTCCCAGGCCCGGTCTCCGACCATTTCCCCATTCTGTTGGACAATGATGGTGTCAGAATGGGGCTATCTGTTTCGAATTGATGTGGTTAAAATATGAGGATTCAAGAGATCACGAAAGGTGGTAAGCAAAATCTCCATTTTTACGGTTCCTTCAGTTTCATCATCTCTGCTAAATTAAAGGCCCTGAAAGGTATTTTGAAGGCTTGGAACAGAGATGTTTTTGGGAAAGTTGAGACTAACAAGGAGGATGCCTTACGCAGGGTATCCTTTTGGGACGATCGCGAGAAGGAAAGGGGATTGGTCCTTAAGGAAGTTGAGGAACTTGCCAAAGTCAGAGCTGATTTCAAAAGCTAGGCCCTTTTGGAAAAGATCTCTTGGCGACAGAAATCGAGAGAGACTTGGCTAAAGGAAGGGGCAGGGAATCTGGAAGTTCTTTCCCTTGGATGGCTAATGCCCATAGGCGAAGAAATTGCTTAAAAAGCATTTGCATTAATGGTAGAAAGTTAGAGAAGGAGGTCGATATCAAGGAAGGGCTGGTAGATGCTTTCTAAAATCTGCTCTCGGCTCGGGCGGTTGGAGTCCCCCCTTCTGGTTGGCTTTCAGTAGGATCGGGTCGAGGAAGCAGCCGGTGGAGGAAACCTTCTCGAACGAAGTACGGACATTTATTCCCGGTCTTAATATTGATGGGCTCGGGTCCCGATGGTTTCCCCTTAGCCTTTTGGGCTTTTAGCTGGGACTTTGTAAAACGAGAGGTTCTAGGTTTTTCATGAGTTTCCTCATGAGCTGCCGCATTTGTCAAAAACCTAAATGCGACTTTTCCGGTTTGATCCCCAAGAAATGGGACCAGGAAGACGCAAAGATTTAACCAATCACCTCGTGGGAGGCCTTTACAAGATTTTTACCAAAGTGTTAGCCAACGTGATCAAGAAGGTCATCGACAAGGTGATTTCAGTCCCAAATGCTTTCGCTGAGGGGCGCGATTGACGTTGTTCGATCGCCAATGATAGTGGATCATCCCTAAGGAGGAAAACGTACTGGCTCCACAAGTCGATATAGAAAGCTACGATAGTATCAATCGGAGTTCCGCCTCCAAGTCTCAAGGCAGGATGGGTTTCTGGCACCGATGGTTGAGAGCCGGATAAAATGGTGCATCTCCACAAATTCTTCTTTCTGGCCCTCATAAACAGATCCTCACAATCTTTCCTGCTTAGGGCTCGAGACAGGTGATCCCCTCTTCCTACCTCTTGTTATCAAAATGGAAGCTCTCGCTTCGATAAACGGCCCAAGTCATGTAACTACCTTCTGGCCGTAGATTGCGCACTGGGAGAGGAGGATCCGACTATCTCCCACTTCTACGCCGACACACGCCTCCTCTTCACGAGGTCGCACATTGATCGGCCAGTAAGTTTATAAGCCGGATTCTAACGTGGTTCAAGCTATGCTCCGCTCTGGAAAATTAACTTAATCAAAGGAAATGATCACACCAGCCCTCGTGATCAACGCGGGTGGAGTCGGGCCCAAAGTCGGGATGTAAAATCGTTCCCTTCCTACGCCCTCTGGTCTTCCCAAAGCGCCGCACAAGTGTCTCCTCGTGCTCGGGACTACCAAAAGAGATACCGAAAGAGGTCATCATCAGAAGACTCAAAGATATTTCTGCGCTAGGATCACACTCATTCGCAGCACTCGTCCGCCTCCTAATCTATTATCTTTTCTTTTTCCGAATGCCTCTGTAAAGTGTGCGCCAGACGGATAGATCTCAAAGACGCCTTTCTGGGGGACACTTGATATGAAAACTTTCGGGTAAGTCACACAAAGTGTGCTTAGACAAGAGTAAAGCAGGTATTGGGATAAAAAGCCTCTCCAAGTTGAATAAGGCCCTGCTTTGCAAATGGAGTTGGTGGTTTGCCAACGACAGAAATGCGCTATGGAGAAAGGCTATTTACTGTAAATTTGGTGAGTTCGTTGGGGGTTGGCATACCCGTGACCTAAGAGCTGGCTATGGGACTAACTTATGGAAGGAAATTAGAAAAGAGGTCTCTGCCTTCCTGCACGCCTTTACCCCGGGATAAAGGAGGTCAACTGAACGAAGGTTTGGTGCGTGGAGGAGGCTTGAGGCAGTTTTCCCTCTCTTTTAATTTAGCTTTCAACAGAGAGGCCAAGGTCATGATATCCGGGATGTATGAGGGGGCCAGGTTGTCCCAATTTTCCTAAGACCACTTAACGACCGGGAGCTTGAAGAGATGACAAGATTCCTACATACTTTCATAATCAAATTTCCGCCCCACGTGAGAGGACAAGCGAGGTCAAGCATCAATACAAAAGTGGTTCTCGTTATGAGCATGGGAGGCAAAGGTTTTGATAATTTCGCCGACTTCCTTACCGCTGTCAGAATCCGGGCTTGTTCCTCAAAAATCGCGTCTTTGCTCGGGAAGCTTTGTGTGAAAGGCCTACTTTCGGGATCAAATTTAAACGCCGTGGAAGGACCTTTGCAAACATATGTTTTATGCGCAGTTATAATATGGCATCATGTAATCGTTTATCGATTCACTGCAAAAGCGCTGAAAATGTCAGAGGATCTTTTCGTCAATTGCCTAAATTAGCTGGCTTTCCAAGAATTAGTCCTTCACACCCTTTAGCTTCAAGTAAATGGTTCGCTGTGGATAAAAAGCGCAAAAATCGGGTTAGCGTACTTCTCTCAGGCCTGCTCGAATCTCCGCGCTAGAAATAGGGCTGCGTTCGAGAATGAGGTCTTTGCCCAAAGCCGATTAAAGCTAACTTTTGTTTCCAATTTGCCACTACTTAATCAGATAAAGGCCGACACACGTGATTCTCGTCTAGATTTTCTCACGTGGTCGGGGAGTAGTTAGGGTTTTTTCATAGCTTACATTATGTTTTGTTTTTTGTTTTTGTTCGTTCACTACCGCGCATTCCAGGCTTCTTTGCTATATATATAATATTTGCTTTACCGATAAAAGAAAAGTTAATGGGAAATGTCAAAGGTCGATCAAGGCCATTAGAGGTTTGAGACAAGGTGATCCCCTCCCTTTCTTTACTATAGTGGCCAAGGCTTTCAAAGGCGTCAGCACGTTCGATGCGCCGCTCGTGGAGGAGGCGCCGGAGAAAACGCCGAGGCATCCGAAAAAGCCAAACACATGATAGAGTACGCTTTTTTCAAATAAGCTGTTCGAGGCGCGCTTGATCGCGCCCCTTCACGCCCCTAAAAGGATGCGTACGCTGGGGGAGCGATGCGGCCTTCAAAAGGAAAAAACCTAACTTCGATCACTTTTCCTACCGAAGAAACGAAATTGTTTTGGGGGAGAAACCGGGAAGAATAAACCCCACCTCGTTTCAACCGCCGATCATCTCTGGCTTCATCTCCGTGCATGTCAGCGCTTTCTCCTCTCTTCATCTCTTCATCCCATCTCTCTTCTTGGCCTTCCTCTCTTCATCTCTCCATCTCTTCCGATCCGTTCCCTTTCTTCATCTCATCCGAACCGCGCCGCCTCCTCTCACAAGGCTCCTCTTCTTCATTTCTTCATCCCATCTCTCTTCAATCTCTCCCTCTCTTCATCTCTCCATCTCTCCCGAGCCCTTTCTTTCCCTTTCCCATCTCTCCACCCGAAAACTACCCCTTATGCTCCTCTTTGCTTCTTAAATTTTATTTTTTATTTAAGTCAAAAGGGGAGAAGCTTGGACTTGGAGCTCATTTTTACCGATAAAATGGGTTTCATCAATTTTTTTTACCAATTAAATCACTCGACATCCAAAGTAGCCGCGCTTACTGCTTTCTTCATAAAAAAAAAAAAAATTTAAATCAAACGGCGGCCTCTCTTGAAACTTATTTTGACCAATTAAGCCAATTAAATTCTGAATTTCTTTTTTAAATTCTTCTAAAAAAAATATTAGTTTTTTAAAATTTAAACCAATTAAATTCTGAATTTCATTATGAATTTCCTCTAAAAAAAATATTGGTTTTTAAAAATTTAAACCAATTAAATTCGAATTTCTCTAAAAATATTGGTTTTTTAAAATTTAAACCAATTAAATTCGAATTTCCACTTTAATTTCCTTAAAAATACGTCCTTTTAAATTTAAACCAATTAAATTCTTAATTTCATTCTAATTTCCTCTTAAAAATATCGCTTTTTTAAATTTAAACCAATTAAATTATGAATTTCATTTTTAAATTCCTCTTAAAAAAATATTGGCTTTTTAAAATTTAAAACCAATTAAATTCTCGACTTCATTTTTAAATTCCCTTTCAATTATGTCTTGTTATTATTTTTAGTCAATTATATTGTTATATAGAAATGTGAATATTATTATCGGGTGTTTTTTTTAGAATGAGTTCCTCCGATTCAAAAATTCAAGAAAAGATTTTGTGTGGAAATATATATTGAAGTTTCCTGGGAGCAATATTTGAGATGTAAATTTTCAAGAATCAAAGATGCGGAGGGGCGAATACCAAGATCACTTAGTTTAACTCAACACTGTGATAAACCACGCCCAAAGTTACAAGATGTTAGATCGAATGCAAAAGATGCATCGCCAATTTTATGATCAAAAACGAAAAAGAAATGAATCGCTTCCAAGAAATGTATGGGTCCAACTTCAACGATGAGAGTGCCTCATTCAAAACAATAGCCTAGGAGGAGTGGAGGAGTGGGAGTGGGGAACCTATTCCTAGGACCCATGGATAAATTTACCACTTCACAACCTCATCAAAGTACTTCTTAATCTGCCGAAGCAAGAAATAAAGGAAGAAGTGTGTAGAAAACTGAGGCTTATGTATTCAAAATACCATTCAACACGTTAATGATCCTTATCGATTCCTACGACACGCTGTCAGAAATTACCCTGCTTGTGTTCTCTCCATCTACGACGAATCGAGGAAATGGATTCTTAAAGAAGAGGTGAATGACCTATATCATTATATGGAAGATCACAAAAGAGCTTCAAACAATATGGATGTTCAATTATGTCGATGGCTTAATAAATGGAAAGAGTAAGTGTTGGTCTTATCAATTTTTCATGAATTCGCTAGCACTTGGTTTATGAAATCAATTGATGCTTATGATACAATAAAAAAATGGGGGAATTGATGTTCAAATATCTTGATGACGTGGGTCAAGGAAATCGCGGAGTGAGAATGTCGCGTAGCCATCAATGATAATGCCTCTAATTATGTGAATGCCGGAATGAGGGGCTTGCGGAAAAAGGAGAAGATTATGGTGGACCCTTTGTGCTGCACATTGCTTGACTCACAGCCGGCGACACGAGCAGAATGTCTGATGATACTACACTCGTCGAAAGCCAGGCAAGTAGTGAAGTTCATATACGGGCATACTGTTCTTAGCTCGATGGAGAACATTTACAAAAATCGCGAACTTCTTCATCCTAAGAATTACACCCGCTTGCTACTTCATTTCTTACTTCAAAGCCTTTATATGTTGTGCCTCTTATAAAGAATGCTCTCTCGTAAAACCATGGTTTCGCTAAACTACAAAAGGTATGTGAAAGCTCAAGGTGTTGTTGTTTGATCCAAATTTTTGCCTTATGTTGTTCAGATAAAGACTGCTCCATTGAAGAAGGCCTTGGAGAGAGGTTGATTCATAGTTACCAAAATGCATGTTATATTTATGAGTCGATAGATTCTCATGGAAGGAGAAGATTGCATTTAATCGGTGGGGCGTGAGAGAAAATATGGCCCAATTGGAGAAAAAATTGATGCAAGATGGACTCAACTTCATCGACCTTCATGCAAAACAGTTACTATCTTAATCCTCAATCACAGACGTGATAAGTTCTAATGTCAATGGCATGGCGGGGCGGATTGTTCGAATTTACTACAGGATGTCGTGACACGTTAACGCTTAAAAAGTTTCGACATTCGCCGACTCCATTCACATCACAAGCAACGGTGACCTGGGAGTCGATGCAATTGATTCTAACACAGAAGTCCTACAAGTTTGTGATATGCCGTTCAACACCTCGTAGTTGCAAAAGTCTTCGCTATTCGAAGTCCTTAGCCTTACTTGTAAGGTTTCGACGCGAAAGAATCGGGAAGACATTCAATTCCAGCATTATCTATTTTTGTAAATTTTTATACATATATTTATATTTCAATGTTAGAGAATCCTTATTTCACTTTAACACATAAAATTTTTATTTTATTATTTGTATACATACAAAAAAAAAGAAATAGACTTAAACATCAGTTGTCAATGCTCTTAAGGTATGTAAGGTACAACACTAGATCGAGAGAACGAAGCCTGTAAATGAACAAAATGTTTGATCTGATTTTGTAGAGGAGATTGATTCGCATTTAATGAGCGATCGCGAGAAGAAGATCCCCTCCTCCCTTGATCTTTGTCAGTTTCGTGGATGAGATGATGTTATTCAACGTCGATGCTGGCTGTAGTGTCAGGTCATCCGACTACCAACAGACTCAAGCATCATCGGATCACATGATTTCTTCACATTCCTACAAAAGGAAACATAATGAAGCACCAAGTAAAGATTCGCAATCAAGTCATAAATTTGATTAATTTAATAAAAAACTTATAATATTTACACCTAATTAATAATTTATGCTAGGTACAAGTGAGGCAAAGGCAAAGTGAGAAGGGAGTTCAATTTGACACCAATTGATGAAGATGAAGATTTACATGAAAATGGGGATACATGATATTTTGACATTTTCCTACTGACATCGACGAGTGACGATGATGTCTCTCGAGAGGAGAATTTAAATTGAAACAAATTTATTTAGTTCTATTTCATGACTTGGTTATGGCTGTTAAAGTTTGAAACTATTAGCATAATAATCTATTTTCTATTTTATGACTTTGTTATGGTTTTTTTGTGAAAGCAAAGGAACTAATACGCCTTTTTTTTTAATAATTCTAATGATTGTTTTCATGTTTTATTTATGCTATTTTATTTTATATATTTTAAAATATTAATTAATTATATATTGTGAGGCTCAAAAAGCTTACGCCCCAAAGCCTCGAGGCTTACGCCTCGCCTCACGAACACAAAAACACCTCGCCTTACGCTTTCGCCTTTTAAAACTTTGATAGTGGCAGATGCTCTTAGCAAGATGATGATTAGAAAGGCAGTAGAGAGGTCTCTGAGGTTCTCTCACTATTGGCAGAGACTCCGACTAGAGTGTCTCTTTTTACAATTTGCTGATGACACCACATTCTTTGTTGGGTCATTCGCATCTCTACAAACCTTAAGTTGATCTTTAGTTTTTGGGGACAATTGACAGGATCAAATAAACTAGAGAAGAGTACACTCTCCGAGATCAATGTTAACACCAAGAGCCTCTCACTTTGCTTGGCATCAAGTCTTAAGTGTAGAGTTTCAGCAGGCCATTGTCCTATTTGGTTCTTCCTTTTCGAGGAACCAATGACAATAAGCTGGGGACCCAAGCAAGATGATCTCAAGGAGATTGATGGTTTGAAGAATGCTCAAGGAGATAGGATCTCTGGGTTTTAGCTTATCTCACATCCCAACATTTCCTCCTTTGAAGATCCTAATATCGCAGTTTTGGCAGAAAAACATAAAGGGTTTTCTATGGTTCGAAGCCGGGGTGGAGGGTGAAGAGAGATAATTTGGTTAGTCAGGATGTCGTGTGTGTAGAACAAAGGACTTCGGAGGATCGGGTTTAGTGGAAACATCCTCGAGAAATCGTGCTTTTTATCAGAGGTGAAGTGGCTTGGAGGTTTACTAAGGAAAGTAGAAGGTCCGGGGTTTAGTGGAAAACATCCCTAGAAATCGTGGCTTTATCGAGGAAGTGGCTGGAGGTTTCCTAAGGAAAGTGGTACTTCCATGGCACAAGGTGATTCAGCATTTATGGACACATTTTAATGGTGGGACGCCTAACATTATAGGCGAGATGGTCACATAGGATGTCCGTGAAAGGCTATTTCTCAAGTCTTTCAGATCTTTCCTATATCTACCTTGTCGAGGTAGTGGACATAGAACTGCCTTTAGGGAAGATTTATCGTGGGGGAAGAGCAACCTGAGTTTACAAATGCAAATCTCTATAGAGTAACTTCAGTGAGAAATCTTACCATCTCAGAGGTCCTTGGATGTTCCTATCCGTCTTCTGTCTTAGTTTTCACGTAACTTTCACTGATCTTAGAAATTGAATTGCTTTGAAAGACTCATGTTTTCTACTTAATGTAGTGCGCATTATCTTCTTTCACCATGGATTCTAAGAGGTTGGTGCTTGTTTCCTACTAGTTCATTCCTCGCTAAGTCTTTCTTCATGCGGCCTTGTCTAGATTCTTCTAACCTAATCCTTTTCTTCCAGCCAATTTTATTTTGGAAATCAAAAGCTCCCACCAAAGGTGAAGGCATTAGCTTGCAAAAGAAGGCCTTAGCTTGGTTAGTGGTGCTTAAGAAGGTAAAGACTAGTGACATGCTACAAGCAAGAAGACCCTACAAATCCCTTAGTCCACGTTGGTGCATTCTATGCAAGGGGAGTGGTGAATCAGTTGATCATCTTTTTTTCATTGTCCAATAACATTGGGGCTATGGCACAAGTTATTCGGAGTAGCTAATTTGGAGTGGGTACCACTAAAGAGTATTGGAGACATTTTTATTATTTCCTTCAAAGGTTTGGGGAAATCAATCAAAGGCAAGACTCTTTGGCATATTGCATGTCTTACATAGTATGGCAAGAGAGAAATGCAAGGATTTTTGAGGAGAGGTGTATAACGGAAGAGGTGTTATGGGATCTTATTCATTTTTATGCCTCTTTATGGGCTTCTTGTACTACTCCTTTTATAGGAGTCCCACTCAGTTATATTCTTCTTAGTTGGCTCTTGACTTGTATTTGAGAGAGGTAACCTCCTTGTGAGTCTTTGTCTAAGGTTTCTATGGTTCATCTTTTGTTTTAGATTGTCCCTGTAAAGTGTAAGTATACTTTTACTTGATCAGGTTTGTACTAGAGAAGGATTTCTTATCCTTTCACTTTTCATTAATACATGTTTGTTTCTGATTTAAAAAAACATGGCAGTAAGAGTTGTTCAAAAGAATTAGAATTTTAGGCAATAGAAGTAGTGGTACTTCAAATTGAGAAAAGGTGATATCTTTTGAGTTATAGTATTATTAATTTATTTTACAAAAATGTTTGACTTGCTTAATGATTTAAATCAAGTTCTTATTCAGCTGATCAAATGCTCTCTTAACCATAGCTATCATTCTCTCCTCTATTATGGTCTGCCTGCACGTTAGGCTGAAATTAGAAGATGAAAAGTGCAGTTTACATCTATACTGATAGTTGGATTGTTTTTTTTTTTCCTTTTTTCCTTTTTGGATGCATGATTAAAACCTTGAGTATGGAAATCTCTTAAAATCTTATTTGTGTTAAATTTCTTTCATGTTTGTTGCTCAACGTTTCTTTTATAATGAAGATGTAAGATAGGTAAGCACACAACTGAGAAACTAGTATTGGCAAAGCCAGCCTCCAAAGAATCCAGTTCATGCTGCAGCTCCTGCACCTGATGCATCATCAAAACAAACGTGCTCTAGGTGTCAGCAGGGATTTTTTTGCTCAGAACATGGTATAGTAGTTGTGTGCCTGCTTCTTTGTTCTCATTATAGTTCACATGGGGGTTAGGTGTCCTGAAATCAAATCAGTTTATTAAGCCTTTGTTACATATAAAGTAGCCCAACTGAGCTATTAACCTTACAAGAGAAAATTATTTACTAAATGGAGTTATTATTATAACTTACAACATAAAATTTGGAGGAGTTCACAATGGAAGTTGTTGACCTGAATTATTTTGAAAGATCAAGATGTATTTTTGCTTGAAGTTTAAAAAATAAAAAAATAAAATCCTTTTTATTACAATTCTAATTTATAGACAAAATTATCTATTCCAGGTTCTAAAGGAGTACAGTGAAAATTTTCTTCTTCTTTAATTTCTTAAATTCTGATTGTGGAGAATGTGGTACTCCAATTCAGTTGAGTCTAGCAGACTATAGTGTCATAGTATGCCTGTATCATTTATGTTTTTCTTCATCCTAAAATTAACAAAAAAAAAAAAAAAAGAAGATTTTTCCATTTTACTACTCTCAGTACTGATTTCCCCTATTAATATGTGGAATTAATTGTGTTTTCTATGTTAAACCATATGTTTCTATTTCAGGTTCCTGCCAGAGAAAAGAGTTTGAAACAGATTCATCCCAAAATAAAGGTAAGACCAGGAGGTCTTGGCTGCTCCTGCAAAGAAGATTGTTGGTATAAACGAGCCACAAACTTGTAGAAACAAGGGATGTGGTAAGACATTCAAAGAAAAGGATAATCATGATACTGCTTGCAGTTATCATCCTGGGCCTGCAGTTTCATGACCGGTTTAGGGAGGGTGGGATACCATGTTTTTATGACATTGCATCTTAAATTTTGTTTCATTTATTATTACATTCTCTATTTGACTGATCTCCTGATTTTCGAATACAATGCTATATAATGTGTCGACTTGTAGTGGAATGCTGCGACATTCATGTGAAGGAATTGATGAAATTGAGCATACCACCTTGCACCATGGATGCAACAACGCTGACCCAGTGTTATAAGCAGCAGACGGGGCTTTTCATACGAGGTGTTTTTTTTTCACTACTTTTCCCGATTAAACATATATGTACTACTGATGGTACTGAATATGTTATCGCTGAGATGGAATCTTCTAAGGTTATAAACTTGAGTCATGAGGGAGAGAACTAAACTAGGTGCTGCCTTATCTTCTTGTGTGTTGAATATGCACCCCAACAGACTATTTGTGATCATAAGATTCATAACTGTATGATATATCATTTAAGCTCACACAAACCCAGCCATTGCCTGCAAGTAGTTGTAGGCAGCCGTGTCATGGAACCGCACAAACCGAATGACGAGACCCCATTCGGTTCAGAGTGAGACTGAATGTGCAGTAGTTTGGCAAGGGGGGAGATTGTCTTAGAGTTGAGGTTAGGAAAAATAAAAAATAAAAATATATTTACATTTATATGCCTAATTCCGAGAGAAGAACCATGGAACCATTCTGAGCTTCTATCCTCGTTATCTTTTTGTTTCGTCTTTACCCACCTTTATTGATTTCACCAACCTTCATGTTCGCTAATCTCGTCCATTTTTTATTTCTGGTGATCTGACCAACAAAACCGTTTGTTAAGGTAGCGATTTGAGTCTTCATGGCTCAATGGTTAAGGGTTGTTGGGGGGCATAGATAAGAGACCAGGTCTTAGTCTACACGAGAACAAAATATTACAACAATTTTGTATTTTTTCAAAGTGATTAAATGACGAAAAAAACAAAAAAAACAAAAAGAAAAATAGGAAACGATTTGAGCGGGTGGGGAGTTGGGTTGGCAGCCAATCGAAGAGCATGAAACTCATTTCGAGTCGGGCTATACTCTAGATTCAACCCAACTTGACAAACCCCAAACCCTAAGCTGAAAAACGCGAACTTACTCCAAATTTATTTTTTCTTAGTATAAATATATAAAAAATAAAAAATCATTTTCATCTATAATTTTTTTCTTTCCTTACTACTTTTTATTACTCAAACATAATCTAATATATCACATATCAAGATACAAACAGTTTAAGAAATACTAAATTTTTACCCAGTAACATTTCCAGATTTTTTTTATTCTTAAAATAAGAAAATAAGATGTTTTAAAATAATTTTTGTTGCTTAATTATTCTATAAATTTGATTAAAAACTAGTCATCCAAAGCAGGACAAAACCTTTAATTGCCTTGAAGTTAACTGAATTATGATCATTAGGTAAATTCTAAGGTCTTAGACCAATTGAACTCATCTTGATTAGAGTTGTTTCATGTATTTTTTTTTTTTTAAGTATTATGAACATACAAAAAAGTAGGAATATGCTTAATTGTGAGAAAAAAATGGTGGTAGGCAGTTATTCTTATGAGGTGTGATTATAATTTTTGACATATTTAGTTAAAAAAAACCTTTAATCCAATTGACAAATCTAATATTTCGCATGTATTTTATTATAAATAAATAAAACTTACTTTTGAGCATAAATATTTTAAATAACATTGTGTGTTTTTTAAAAATTATTTTCACAAAAAAATAAAACCAAAATAATTTGAGGGGTAATTCAATTGGTCGGATCTTAGATATGCTTTGGGGATCGACGGTTAGAATAGCAAAATAAATAATCAAATAACCCCTTTTTGGTCATGTCGATGATAAATTCCATTGGCCGTTTTAATGAAATGTTATAAACCCTTAAAATAGCAGGTTTGATGGGGGTAAATGCTTCTGCAACTGCAAAAGGTAATGGAAAAGATGAAATAGTGATGCAGCCAAAAAAAGGCTCCTCATATAAATAATTAGTATAAAAGGAATTGTGGGGTTCAGAAATTATGAGGAGATTGATTGTACTCCATCATGTAATTCTGTGATACTCTTACATCTTAAACTGCCCCAAACTCATCTTTTTTTTTTTTTCATTCAATTCCATCACTTTTCTAATCTACTTTTTCTTTTATATTATAAGTTATTAAGTTCTACCAATTTTATATTTACATTACGTTTGTCTTCTCTTCTTTTTGCCTTATTAATTTATTTGAATTAGGGTTTTTTGTTTTTTGTGTTTTAAATAATATGTCTCATGGGGCCCCTATTGCTATCATGTTCTTAACAAAGTCTGACATTTTCCTTTAACTATGAGGTACACGTGCATTACACGTGAGATTATATGAAAAAATGTATAATTATCTTAATTTACACCCTACATGAAAGATTTCATCTTAATTTTTTCCAAAACTCATATTCTAAGTTTGCCTAAACATAAAACTCATATTCAAGAAATGTTGTTACTTGATTGAAACTCATATATCCCCAATTGCATAATCATAAATCCTAATAATTTTTTTCTAAGATTGGAAGTTGATTGATTAGGGTTTGAAATATCGGATATGTATCACCTATTTCCGGAATATATCGTGTGTCATGAAGGTCGACGACACACCCATATCGTCAACCACACAAATGGGGTTCGAACCCCATGGTATTCAAAATATTCATCAAGCTATGTTAGCCTTTATCATATAATGTGCAAAAATGTTATATATTGTCTATTTTACTCATTTATGATAAGTCAAAAACTAACCATTTATAATAACTAAATATAAATATATAAATATATAAAAAAATATTATATTCTATTTTAAGTTATTACAATTACCAAATTTCAAAATCAACTTTTGAATAAATATTTTGTATAAATTATATAGAAATAATTTATTTTTAAATATGATTAAATATATTTTAATAAAAAATTTATTTTTAATAAACAAATATAAATTATAGTAAAAACATAAAAAAATCAAATCTAATTGATATTATCATTCCTTATGTTTTCAAAAGAATTTTGATACCTATATTTTTAATTTTTAATAATTTTTAATTATCGATTGTTATGTAAAAATATCCACCGATATATTCGATATATCCGTAAAATCCAAGTACTAATATATCCATTGAAACCGATATTTTTATCCTTGGATTGGATTCACTACTATCATTTTGAGAAAAATAATAATAAAAAAGACTTTCACCGAAAGCATGAAGATAGCAAGGATGGGGACTATGATGGATTATCTAACTGGGCTGCAAGCTATGGATAAGTTTGTGGTACTTTTAATGCATCTATGTAATCCTTTAAAAGCGTAAATAACAACTCGTTCCAAAGGTTATAGTATTTATTCGGCGCTTATTACGCATTTAAATTCAAGGATTAATGAAGGATTTTAGGTTTTGAAATGTTTTAATCCTGATTTTATTCTAAACAATCTCAGTTGAGCTACTTTTGGGTTTTCTAAGGTAGGGCTAGGGTTGTGCAAGAATCTGGTGCTTCCTCATGTTAGGGAAAATATGATTATGGTTTCAGTTAAACAAAATATTTGGAAAGAGTTTTGAAGTATGGAACCAAAATTAAAAAGCCAAATCGTGGTTGATAATTGAATTTGAAAAGTTAAAAGAAGCATTTATTTGACGAAGTTGGCGTTATAAGAGATGATACTTATTTCTCGCCACCCGTTAATCCACCTGTAGATGTTGCCTACAAACTCACATCAATATAATCCTCCAAAAGATAAGGAACAAAAGATATACCTCTATTACCCAAAGAATCCACTGAGGATAAAAAAAACAAATTAACTCACCACTCCAAATGATCCACAAAAGATATGTTAACAAGAGAAAACTCTTAAAAAGTTAAATATGAAAATATTATTAAACTTGAATTCGTTGTCAAAGACCATACATTAAGAGGGGTATATATAGGCTCATATTTTCTAAATCAAATAAAACAACTCTTACTTTGACTTGAAAACAAGACTTTTTAATCTAAATAAAGCAATTCCTAAAAAGTAAATCTTTTCTAAAAGAAATAGCATCTCCTATTTGACTAGTAAAACAAAATTTCTAAATTAAATGTTAATTACTATATTGACTTCAGGGGAACAAATTTTTCTAAAATAAACAACCCTAAATCAAAAATAGTAACAAGACTCAAAATACTGGGAAATGGTATATATTCATAGTTTCCAAGGTTTCATAACTCTTAAATCAATTTTCCATAATTAAATTGAATTCCCAAGGGTTTGTTATGTAACTCCCGCATCAATTCCCCATAGCTTGGAAAGTCACTGGCCCTCCGTCTCTTCACTATGATAAGGCTCCAAGATATTTGACATTAAATATAAAGTAGACATCATAACATCAAACAACTTCTACTTGTAAGCATTCTCTCCAAACTTGTTAATAATCCTTGAAGGGTCATGTACTCTTACGTGCAACTTGGAACGTCTTTGCATGAGAAACCTCTCTTTGCTCATGTGTAACCAAATCCAACCTCCAAGGTCGACATCACTAACTCGATAACCTTTCGCTGTTTCGATTCTCTTCATTGCTCTTCAATGCTTGCATTATGTTGAACTTACTTCCTACAAATCAAAAGGTTGTCGGGAGCAGATTACAAGCAACACACATTCTCCAAAAATCCATATTTTTCATGCACCAACATGGTGAGAACCGTATAAAAACTTTTACCCTCTCGAACAAGCCCTCTATCAAGCAAATCATCAACTTGTGTTTCAAGTTCTTTGTACACCTTATGACTCATTATAGAGGCTAGTCTATTAGGAAAAACCAAAATTGTATGAGGTCTATTTGATGTTGAATATATCTCATAGGTGGCAAACCATGTGGTATTTCCTCAAGCATAATATCAACAAATTTCTTTAAGATTGGTTTCACTTACGTGGATTTCTTTTTTCACTTTAGTTTCCTCAACAATTTAAAGGCCTCACATTTGAACCATCTTTGGAGCCTCCAAATCATGATTTTGACAATAGTGAACTCTCTTTCATCTTCTTAGACATGGTTAGATTCAACTACTTTTCAACATCTTCATTGGCCTCATCTTTTCTCAATTACCACAATCACCTTTGGTTAGGTCATTTTGGAATCAATATGCCCAAATCCTTAGCACTTAAAACACCTATTTGGAGTTGATTCTTGATGTAGGTTATGCACTTCATTCTTTACTTGAGGTTTGGGGGTAGTGTTAGCATTACTAGGATTCTTAGAAGTTGAATCCACGACAAACCCTTTGATACCAATTTGATGCAAGATCATCTCAGTTTACGCGACTCCGGGCATCAGATACTTTCTCCATTTGTTCTAAGGATCGTTCAAAAAGAAAAGCTGAAAACGCCACAATCAATTACAACGACGGACGATAAAATGGCAGACGTAAGACGCTACAATCAACTATTAAATTCGTTTATCGACAAAAATGATGAGATGAAGACGTCACAATCAATTACGTAGTCATTTGGACGATAAGTCTTAAAGCCAAGACGCCACAATCAATCATAAATTGTTGACACAAGTGACACAAACGTCACAATCAACTAGCAAAGATTTACTATCAAAATGATTTGAATTCGAAAACGCTATAATTAACTACGAAACGCGATTTGATTGACAAATGATACGATGAATCGCCACTAAAAATCCGATAAGTTCAAAAGTTCTGTGGAGAACCACTCTCATAATATTTAATTCATATTTTTCTATTGTATTACATTGTAAACATGCATTTTTATAGGCTACAAACTATAAATGAAATAGAAATAAAATATCTACTATAACATTTGACCTAAATCAAACCTAAAACCAAAAAAGTACACAAACCTAAATAAAAATAAGTTAAGAAAAGTAAACAAAGATGAATAAAATAAAAAATAAAATAAAGTAAATAATCAAGATGTTGTATAACTTTGATTTAAAACATCTTAAATACGCCCGTATTCTTCTAAACTCAGAATTTTCAAGATATCAACGCCACTATCGATTTTTCTTGTGCTCTCAAAACTTGCCTTTTTAGAACTTTACCAGCAACTTTAGAAGTTGTATCTTGACTTTGCATTATTTTCCTCCTCCTCGTTAGAAAAAAACATCTAAAGGATTTTTGTTCTTCTCCTCTTTTTTTGATTTTTCTAAAAGATTTTTTTTTTTTTGGGAAGATTTTAAAAAAAAATCTTGAACTTTGCCGATTTTTGCATATTAATCCTAAACTAAAAAAACTGTGTTTTAAATAATGAACTTTGATTTTAATTGCAAATGTAGGGTCAGATAACCCAATCAGGTATCCGAACCTAGACCCCAATGACCTAGCATCCATTTCCTTCTCCTCCTTCAAGGACTATGTCCTATGTTATTGTTGCACCAGCCTAATCCACAGACATGAGAGAACATAATTTTTATTAGTCCAATAATAAATTTTTCAAGCAAAATTTTGAAGGAATATAATTGGGATTAAAATGGATAATCAAATGATGGTAAAAAGAGAAACAGGGCAGCATAATAAAACAAAATAAACCTCCAATGCCCTCAATTTGAATGTTCACTTTCTCCCCCTCCTTTGACCGTAAACTCTAAGGCGGGTTTTGGCGGGCCATTCTGCAAATCACTGGGTCTACTCAGCCCGCCGTACTGTACCGACACATCTACCAGCCTTATGAACCTAATCAGACACCAAAACCCTCTTAAACACTAACACAAACACAATTAGAATAGAGAAAACAATTTGGATCTTCGTGAAATTGATAAGATCGAAACAAATTTGGACAAAAGTCAGACATAAATCAAAACCCATTTGCAAACTTTACTAGATTTACACAAAACGTTGAAACAAAATTATTTTGAAAAAAAAAAAAGAAACCCATTAAGGTTTCTACACCAAATTTGATTAAAAATGGGTATCAGGAGGAGGAACAGGGTTGGGAAAACAGATGGAGGCAAAGAGACTCACTTGTGCTGTTTTCTGCAACATTTCCTTCGACGAAAAGTCGACATAAAATCAAAACCCATTTGCAAACTTTACTTAGATTACACAAAACGTTGAAACAAAAATTATTTTGAAAAACAGAGAAACCCATTAAAGTTCACATCAAATTTCTGATTAAAAATGGGTATCAGAGGAGGAACAGGGTTAAAAACGGATGGAGGCAGAGACTCACTTGTAAGTGGGTTTCAACATTTCCTTTCGACGAAAATCTTAAAGAAAAAGAAAAACAACATAAACAAAAATCCAGTGAGAAAATCTTCAGATTAAAAGTAATTATTAAACAAATTGGAGATGAATGAGTAATCTCACATTTCGGGCAACCATATTTGGATAATTACCTTGAAACAGAGAGAGGATCTGGTTGGAAGTGACCCTAAGCTCTTTTTTGGGCATGTCTTTGAGATCAGTCACCTGAATGATGGAGTTAACGACGTCGGGCTTAAAATGAAAAAGCTTGATCCCTCTCTCGAGAACTTGAACTCTCCATCTCATAAACTTCTTTTGAGTTTCTCGTCTCCGCCCAAGAGCGGAATACCCCACATGGAGTTAGACCCATGAGAGGCGGCAAGCTTGTCTTTGAACTTCAGCAGCGCCTTCTTCTCCGACGACTTGAGGCGGACTCGGGAGACAAAGCAGGTGTCCCCTGAAAGAGGGAGAAGGAGGACAAGTTGTATGGCAGGTCATTGCGTATAGGTTCGATGCAGATCGAGTTGTCCAGCTACATTGCAATTAAAATCAAAGTTTATTATTTATAACACAATTTTTTTTTTTAGTTCAAGATTAATATGTAAAAATCAACAAAGTTTAGGGTTTTTTTTTTTACTATTCTTCTTTTTTTGGAAACTAAAAATTTAAAAGATAAGCCAACCTAATCGAGAACAGTCTTCGATAACGATTCGATATAAAGACGAGACCATGATGGACGCATCTAATCATGGCAAAAGCTTAGTGACGAAGTTTATTTTGGTAATTTAAAGAAGTATAAGATGTAATTTTAAAATGTATGAACATGTCCGACACAAATGTTATCTACTTATTCTGGCGCTTATCTTTGATGAAATTAAGGTTTAAAATGGCACTTTAATGCTTTAAACGTTTCGTGTCATTTGACACAAAACAAGCTGTTTTCAGCTTGGCTTTATATTTGTGTCAGCATTTAACAAATACATGAATTTAGTTTCTAAGGTTAGGAAATATATATTTATAGTTTCTAGGTTAAACAAAGTATTTGGAAAATAGTTCTCAAGTATGGAATCAAAATCAAAAGTTTTGGACAAAGGTATAATCGATTTTGAAAGCTAAAAGAAGACGATGTAATGAATCGTATGCTATGTGAGGACAGATACTTACTGGCCACCTGAAAGAATCCACTCCAGATAAAGTACTGACGAACCTACACTGTGCTTTAATCTACCAGCATTTGGCAGAACAAAATATATACTGGCCACCCAAGCGATCCAATTAAACGATGTTAGTTAACGACCGCTAATTACCTAATTCATCCAAGCAGATAAGAACAAAGAAAACAAATACGTAAAAATATTAAATAAACTCAACTCATCAAGCAAATACTATATTAAGGGGGTATATATAAGTCTCATACTTTCTAAATCAAATAAATCTAACTCTACTTCCTTTGATCCTAAGAGTCAAGATTTTATAATCTAAATAAAACAACTTCTAAAAGCAAAGCTTTCTAAAAATAAATAGCATCTTCTATTTGACTAGCAAAACAAATTTTATAAATTAAATAAAGCAACTACTGCATTGACTTAGTGAGCAAATCTTTATAAAATAAATCAACTCAAAATCAAAATAGTAACAAGATTCAAAATACTTGGGAATATATATATATATATAGGCATATATATATATATATATATATATATATATATATATATATATATATATATATATATATATATATATATATATATATTTAGTGTCTTCAAGGTATCACAACTCCATAATCTAAATTTTCCATAATTAAGATTGAATTCCCAAAATTTATTATAAAAGCTCTTGCATCAGCAGTTACACATGACAACAAATAGAAAAGAATAAAATGATATTATAATGGTAATTTAGGATAATTATTATATTAAATG
Organism: Tetrastigma voinierianum; assembly: GCA_016808115.1. Classification (NCBI taxonomy): domain Eukaryota; kingdom Viridiplantae; phylum Streptophyta; class Magnoliopsida; order Vitales; family Vitaceae; genus Tetrastigma; species Tetrastigma voinierianum. Next base: position 20,109 of record JAEQBH010003365.1, read on the forward strand.
GTATTAAATTAGCGAAGCTTCTTAGATTGAAGGTAAGTTAGTGAATAAAATAAAATTTAACAATTATTTTTAGTTAATAAAATAAGAAAAAATTTAATTCAACTTATTTTAATTATATATTATTAATATTTTTATGTGATTATTTGGAATTTGCCTCTACCATTTTGTTGTAAAACATATAATCATCTTGTACTACATATCCTATGTTAGAAGGTAAGAGAGAGAAAAATACTTGCAAATAGCCTCCCAATTTGCAGCCTATCAATATGATATATAAATAGGTAAATGTTCATTTCCATTATGCACATCCATAGTATGGTCGATCATTATGGGTATAATGGTAGATGTTCGGGACCAAGTTACTACTATTTCTTTTCCAACTTTTTGTTAAGCACGACTTATTACTCCACATATTATGTGGGTAATATAGAGACATTCTATTTTTCCCCTGAAATCTTAATTACCACGTTAGCTTTCGCCGTTTGTGTTCACTGCAACAAGATGTGAATAACTCGTCCTCTTTGGAAAGGAAAGAGAAATCCTTCCACAACAATTTTTATTTCCCTCGCATGACTGCCACTTGAGCTATGACATATCCCATTCCACTAGCCCTCCTGCAAGATCGCTTCAGCCATTAGATCGAATGACTAGACTCTTTAGTTCCACACGTCGCAAAAAGTCATCATCAAGGTCAGGTTCTCCAAGGCCTGGATGAGCAACCCTGTGTGTTTTCCAGTCAGATTGATGACGAGGGCCTCAAAGGATGGCCAAAGGATAGATAAGAAAGCTGCTGTGACAAGAGCTCTTGGCCCTCTACTATAATGAGGATGCTCCTTCATGTGGACGCGAATCCGAGATCTACATTAGCTTGTACAGCCCCCACTGATCATCATTTACATCACATCTAACCCACTATCACACCATGAATATCATTCGTTATGTCAGCGGTGCGCATCTCAACAAGAAGTATGAAGTGCGCGCTAGGTTAGAAGAGGTTCTCGTACTCACTCCCGGAACACCATAACTGGGAGGTGGCCACCGCTGCCAACAACAAAGCGTTATAACTAGTAATCTTAACCTTCCCACCACCAAGAAAATAAGCCATGTGGTAACGTGTCGCTTTTCGTGCTCGGGGGATGTGTCTCGCGATCCCATGGTCGAGAATTTCGTATAACTACGATCCCGATGTGTCTAGTGCCGATCCAAGTCTTTTTTTTTTCGGCTCTCGTGTGCTCGACTTGTCATTTGCTTGATATTGAAGGATTTAACTGACCTTAAATTCATTTTTTGTGGTGAGTAGGAACTTTGAGTCGAGGAAAACTTGTTGACAATCTGAGTCTGACTCAATTCGACGCTTTAGTGAAGGTGCTGAGTTCGCCGAGTGCCGAGAGGGATTACAGGCACCTATTGACGCCTGCAAATCTCCAAGAGGTGTTCGATCTTTCGGAGGAGTTCATTCTCCTAAAAGTTCCTCACTTAAACTTTGAAGGTTCGGGCGATGCCTTAGCAGAGGAAAGGATTATGAGTTGCCTTTACGATTGAATCAAGGAAGCTTTTGAGGAGATGTCGGGAGGTGACACTGGCGATGCTTTTTCGCTTCCCCCTCCTCCTCTTCGCTCCCTGTAGGCTCGACTAAAAAGGCCAAGGGAGCTCGGGAGGCGGCATGGCTGAGTCGCACAACAGCGCTCCTTAAGACCCTCAACAGGTTGGTAGAAGAACTTTTATTCCCTGGCCAAGGGAGGTTGCTCGTGCAGCCCTAACACCCCCCAGGAAAGCCGACCTTCCCCTCACTCAGAGGATGTACACAGCTGAGGTCGGAATCGCGCCCCGCCCCGGCGTTCCCGATCGGTGGAAAGGGGAAAAGGAAGGCGGTAGCCTCTTCAAAACCCCAATCACCTAATGGAGAAGTCGACATCCCCTCCGTCCCTAGAGGGGCTCTTGTCGAACCGACCACTATTCGAGGAACCCCTCCTGAAAGACCCAGACGAGAGGTTATCTCCTTGTTAGGATTCAGGTACCTGAAGAAGGGTGACGGCTAGCTGCGCTGGACCTCTTGAGGGACTCAACCCCTTTCCAAATGGCAGCCTCAGTAAGCAACCTTCCTTATATTTGTCTACAATTCCTACTTTTTATGCTTGACATAATAAATGCTGCAGATTAACATTTTTGGCGCGTTCATGGCGAAGTATTGCGACGCATGGCAGCACCAACTTAGTCGTATGACTCATTTGAGGGAGGGAGCCTTGGAAATGTACAAGGTGCAAGCTTAACCTCAAGTTCCTCGCTTGAAAAAAGACTCGAGGAAGCTTGGCTAAAGCGGGTCGATTCGCAAAAGCGCGCCACTCTAGTCATCGAGGCGAGGTGATGTGCCAAAGCCAGAGGTCGAGGGCGGATTTAGCTTAAAACAAGTCCATGCGGCTAAGTTGGCAATATTCACTCAGTCAGTAGGATTTCGTTAACTATAAAGCCGGTTGAAAGACTGGCGCCTTTCTCATCGTCGGCTTCCAAAGATCGCTGGCCTTTACTCGCTGGAAACATACGTAAAAGATGCCTTTATGAAGCTAAGAGCGTGCGGTGCAATCTCAATCGCATGTCATATATTAGTAAATTGCCCAACCTTTATGATGAGCGTACGAAGCAAAGCATCATCGGTTATTTAAAGCCGCAGCGAATCGGGCCGTGGCAACTCGAGTCGCCCCTGATGATGCTTTCCAAGCCTCTAATAGTACAAACCTACCAAGCTAGCTGGAAGCAATCGTCCCGCTGTCGACGAGGAGGACTCGCTGAGCTCTGTCCTACCGCCCAATGGGTGAGGGATCCTCGCAAACGACGCCGGCCAGCACAACCCATCATTATTATTTTCGCATTTGAAGCCGAAAGTGTCAGAATCGTGATCTCCAAAGACTTCACTACCTTAAGACGCACTTAACCGTACCGAGGTGGTTTGTTCTCGATAATTATCTTTGTTTTGCTCTTTCTTTTTTTGAATGAATACACCTTTTTTCATTAAACTGGAGCACCACATTCATTGTACTTCCCATTTTTCTTCTAGGACGTATAATGCTCGAAGCCCTGCCATCGAGGGCTAAAAGCATTAATCCCATAAAAAACTGTCTCATATAAATGGAGAAAGAACACCTATATGGATTTAAGCTGCCCAAGGCCTTGGGCCATCAAGGGCTAGCCGATAGAGGTTTAAGATAGCCATCTTATAAAAATGGAGAAAGAATCATCTCACTAAACTGAAGAAAGAATCATCTCATTAAACTAGAGAAAGAATCAGCTCATTAAACTGGAGAAAGAATCATGTCATCAAACTAGAGAAAGTACCTTAATTCCTTTTATTGCTTGACCTTGTAGCATGTCTCCCCTTATGTCAATATGACCCTGTGGAGTCAAGAAACTTAGCATTTGGTGGTACGATGATGGAAATGTCTTCATCGCATGGATTTAGGTGCACCCCAAAATGGCGTTGAAGGATGACGATTCGTTAATCAATGTGAGCAATACAAGGGTGGTGACATGTCCAACCAAAATCGATAGGACTATTTCTCCCAGTGAATAGGTCTACGATTCGTTAAAGCCGACTAAACACCCTTCTAAGATTGCAAAGGTTGTCGGGCTTATAGCCTGGACGAAGTAAGGCGAGCAAGTCCACGACACTGCCGGGGTCAACCAAAATCCACTTCATCAGGTGCCTCTTAACTTCCAAAGTCATAACAAGTGCATCAGAGTGAGATAACTGTATGAGGGGAGATTTGGTGAAGGTTATAACCCCGTCAATGGGTCAAATGCTAGTTGGGATAAAATCGTAATTAACCCCAACTACAAAAACACTCGAGTGTGGCTAATCTCGGGTTTTGGGCGTCATCAAGCCGGTGAGGATTGTGTCTATCACAGGACGAGAGCTTGTTGGTGGCGAGGCTTACGAACCATTCGAGACCGCCTCTTAAATGTACTCTTAGAGATGTCCCCTCTTAACCAAGTAGTTTAGCAACCTTTAGAGCCGATAACGGTCATTCGTGCGATGTCCAATGTCCTTATGGTACTCGTAAAATCGGGACTTGTCTCTCCCCTCTAGGGCCTAGGCCACTTGAAGCCCTGAAGGGACTAAATGATCGGAAGGAGTTGAGATGGTGAGACAGTGAGCCTTGTACATTCGACGTTGTTCTCCCTTGTCTGATTCTCGGAAGCTTGGCCACTCGAATGACCAGTCTCATTATGAAGACCGGTGTGGCTCAAATAACTGGAGTTGCGCTTACCCCTCCTGTTCTGATCGTCCCGACACCGCTTTCCCTTATTCTCACTATAGGATCGAGAATTCGATGTACTAGCGATTGTTCGTTTGGTCACGGACGACATATAAAGTTCTTGATGAACTCAGATCTCCCTATCCGGACATGGAAAAGATTGGTAATGGTAATGCTTTGCTTCCCCTTGATCAAGCACATATATTTAGTGAAGGAGCTTCTCGGATCGGAGATCATAAGGGGTTACCATCTTTAGGAGCTAAACGGTGGAACCATGACAAAGCGGGGCCGCCCAAGTTGGTCGGGAAGACCTTACGCAACAGAGCATCGTTCCTTGTTTGTAGCGTCGTTATTTGGTGGAAGTGCATAAGGTGATCGAAAGTACATCTGAAATTTTGGTAAGGCGAAGTGTAGCGGGGCTTCTTGATTCAAGATGACGAGGACAAACGGGGACGATGAAATGTCGTCCAATGCGCACAATGCGGGATCTAGATTTCTTCGAGGGGGAAGAGGAGACCCGATACGCCTGAGGGTTATTGGCTTGGGGATGATCCAGGTGAGTGGGCAGAGAATAGTTGTCAGTGGATTTATACCGCACAGGGCTACATGACAAAGTTGTGTTAGTAGGGCGAGGGGTGGTCACGTTCCGCAAAGTGACATTCTCTTCACGTAAAGGCGTTGGTTGTTAAAAGAGATTATTTATTCTTTGGTGTAACCACAGGTGTAACCGCCCAGCATTAATTTCAACGATGGTAGCCGTTGTTCAAGCGTAGATTCAAAACTGAAGGGGGGAATCTCTCCCATTGAATTCTTTTGGAAAAAAGTTTATAGTTGTCTCTGTAGTACCTTAGAGAAGTGTGTAATTTAGTGCTCCCACGAACTGACACCAATGGAAATGAAGAGAGGTGCCTTCCACATGACAATTTTTATTTCACTATAATGAATCACATTAATCTCCTTGAAAAGAATCCCTCTAGGATACAAGCCCATATATATATATATATATATATATATGAGGTGGGCAATTATTAAATAGACAATTATGAGCAGTTTACAATTCCCGGCATAATGCTTACGTTACGCATTGATGGTGGCATAACATCGGTCGAGGTGAATAATCATTTTATCTTGATGCTCGAGGTTATTTATCTCGATGCCCGAGGTGATGGAGGTGGTGGCCTGCTCGACCTTTCTGAATTATTCGTCAAGCGAGTCCTTATCGAGCTCGGGTCACTCATGTGAGCGAGTTCGAGTCCCTCACATGATTGTCACGTGAGCTAGATCCCTCACACATAAAAAAGTTTGGGTCTCTCACATGACTGCCACATGAGTTGTGGCATATCCCATTCCACTCCTCTCTTTGAAACAAGGGGGTGCTTCTGGTTATATCGATGCTTGAAACAATTTTGTCTAGCTCATTCATATGATAGACAATTTTGCACAAGTTGAAATAGTATAAATAATGAAATTTTTTATCAGTACAAGCAACTCCTAGTAAGTGATAAATGGAGGGACTTAATATGCATCCAACGGATACTAAGGTCATTTGATGAATAATCATGGCTTAATTTGATGTTTTGTTAAATGTTTGGCCTTAAAAATATGCATTCTCAATTAAAGGTGTCCTGATACAATATTCAATAATGCATGTTATATAATTCTTCAAATATGTCACTTTGTATGACTATTCGTTAGAGGAACAAATCAAATTGAAATATATATGTTTAGCATGTGTATGGACTTAATATGCATATGTGTAATTCTTAAACACTACGAGGGTATTTTTGACTTAAATATGAGTTCATTATTCCCTCATATGTTTATCATATTTTTATGTCTTTATTACATAATTAACTATGAAATCAAATTTATATTTTCTAATTATGGTCCCACTAAATTTTTTAAAATGTTCAGCTATAATTTTTACCTTTTTTATATAAAAATGGATTTGATAGAAATTGGTGTTGAGCAAAGGAAATAAGACATAAAATAAGCTCAAAACGAAAAACTAAGATGGAAAAATGTCTAACTTAATTAGTAAAATGTTAAATTTAAGATGGGACATTTAAAAGGAAGAGTTCATGTTCGAGTTATATTGACCATAGCATTTTATGATTAATTGTAAAAATAAAAATAAAAAAATGAAAATAATAATAAATGAATAGGTGAAAATGAAAAGTTTGAAGGAAGACAAATCGAGGTAACTGAATGAATGTTGGAGGTTGGTTGGGAACGAACAGAAAGAATATAATCCGACGGTTGGGGATATGCGTTGGGCATTGCACAAAAAAGCATGTTGACTTAAAAATATTGATTCCCAATCACAATATAATATCATAATTTTTTATTATTAAAATGAATATTTATAAATTAATTAATTATTATTATCACTATTACTATTGTTTTTTTTTTTTTTTCAAATTTGCAGTAGAAGAAGCATTGACAACTTTATACATGTACCCTGCGATCGTCTGCAGCATTTTCTACTTTTCTTTGTTTTTTGTTTTTGTTTTCTAAAGCACACTATTCTCCTCTCACGCGCTTTCCTTAAAACTTATATTTATAATTAGAATTACTGTTTTCTGACAATTCCACCGGCTATTATTTCGAATCAATATTTCATTATTAGTGATATTATTGTTATATTATAATCCATCACGTCCTTAAAGACTCAAAGACTGGGATGCTAAACAGTATTCAGTGGTAAATACATAATAATGATTGTTCATTTGAATGCTTTTTTAACACAATGGAATATTTCAGAGGTATTTTTCTTTTCTTTTGGATACAAATTATGAGATTTTTTTATTTTTAATATTTGCCTATAATTTACAATTTTAGAGGATATAACACAGCAGAAAAATAAAATTAAGATCCTCCAAAAAATTAAAGAAAAAATAATGATTTTATTAAAAAATAGTTTGAAAATCAATTTTTTTTTAAAATTTGGTTGGTATTAAAACCTTATTTTGACAAAAATATATTTTTTCTTTGTAAAAGTACTCAATATTTTTAAGATATATATATATATATATAAATATATGAAATAAAAATGATGTTTTATCAAAATAAGTTATTTTTAAAAGTAAATCTTATAAATATCGAATTATTTGAGGTTTTGAATCAAATATTTTTGAAATTCAACATTCTATTAGTTTTTTTTAACTGTATTTTAAAAATGTCTATTAATTTTCTCATTATAAGTAACCTTTTTTTGATATATATGTATCTTTTTATTATTAATTCACTTTTAATCATTGTAGTATTCGGTTCTAGAGACTAGAACATAAGATCTAAAAATACTTTTAAAGAAATATAAAATCAAAAATGTTAAAATCTTGCACAAAGACTGACATAATATTTAAGGACTATATAATTGATAATTTAAAATAATTATAATATTTAATATTTCAGATCTATAGTATAATGAACGAGATTTGATACCATAAGTATATGATCGAAACTATGTGGTAAGAGAAAAATAAAACTTGATTTAAAGTCAAAATTAAAAAAAAAAAAAAAAAAGAAAAAAAGCACCCCTACTTTTATTGTGGGTTTTTTAACTAAAAATTTAAAAAAGAAAAAAGAAGGAATGAGTATGAGAGACGAAGGAGTGGGGCGCGTGGGGGAAAGGAAGTGGAAGATAGAAGGACATGAGGGAACGGAGGTGGTACGGGTGACGGCCGCTGTCACTTGACCTATTCAATAGCCATTGCTACTGTTTAACGTCCCTTCACTGCCGTTTCCCTCCATTCTATTCTCTCTCTCTCTCTCTCTCTCTCTCTCTCTCTTTCTTCAGTACTCTGTTTTTGTTCATGGTTTGTTTGTTCCTCCTTCATTCATTTATAACTCATAAAACCACTTCCTTCCGCTTCACGCCAAATGCCTGCATTCTCTCTCTCTCTCTCTCTCTCTCTCTCTCTCTCTCTCCTTCACCCATTTCCTCTACTCCCTTTCTCTCTCTCCAACATGTCTAGCTAACCTTCTGCCTCATTCCTCCCACGCCTCGTCCTGCCTTGCTCCTTGTGTTCTTCCCATTCTCTTGTTCCGTTTCTTCCTCCTTCATCTCCTCTGCTTTTTTTTCCTTTTTCTCTTTTCTTTTCAAAATCCATTATGGGTGAGAAACTGTTATTGTTAGAGGAGAAGAAGTTGTTGTGTGTTTGTTCATCTACGGGTTTTCGTCTTTCTGCTCTCTCTCCTCTTTCTTTTTGCAGCTCAATAATGAAGGTGACTTTCTTTATGTCTTTCTTTTTCTTTTTTCTTCTTATGTTAGTTTGTGTTTGGACCCTCCTTGGTTAAGCTTGCTATTTTGATGACTCTGAAGCTTTTCCCATATTTGGGGATGTCCTGTATCTGGATTTTTGGAAAGTTCAAGCTTGTTTTGTAGCTTAAACCACTGTATTGGATATGATCGACTTATTGGTTGCTAAGAAATCATGGGAAAAGCAAGGAAAATGGAAGTTTGGGTCGTATTGTCTGTTTCTTTTTTGTAGCCCGTTTGACTCAGCAGTCAAAGTAGCTCATCAGCTTTGGTTCACAGGTTGTGCTCGAATGCTCTGAAGATACCAAGTTCTGAATGGCACCCCATTTTTCTTTCTTCACATTTTCTCAGCATCCAGACAACGGTTAAATTAGTTGAGTGGTGTTTGATGAAAAATGGTGAATGGAAAAGCCTTGATGTCCATAAAGGCGTCGTTTAGCAACGTGGCTAACGTGCTCCTCGACTGGGACGATGTCCATAATGCTGATTTCTGTTCTTGGAGAGGTGTTTTCTGCGACAATGTGAGCTTGTCGGTCCTTTCTCTGTAAGTTCTGTCTCCTCCTTTTGCTTTCAACCATACCCACAACCGGCGGCTGATTCTTCTTTCTTAACTTTATGCATTTTGCTTGTCTCATGAAGAACTTGTCAAATTTGAACTTGGGTGGGAGATTTCTTCAGCAGTTGGTGATTTGCAGAATTTGCAATCCATGTAGTTGTTTGCTTGATAACATAAGCCTTTTTCAGTCAAACACGTTTTCTTACACATAATAATAATGTCTGTCGTTTTCTGTTCGGATTTGGCAGAGATTTGCAGGGAATAGATTAACTGGTCAAATCCCAGATGAGATTGGCAACTGTGGCTTCTCTTTGGGCTTTGTATGGCCTTCCCTAACCTCCTGTTGATTTTGCTTTTATTTTATACTTCTGTTTCATTTCTTTAATTTTCTCTTTGTTGTTTCTGCCTGTCTTGGAGATGCTTGAATTGTGATTTACGTGGGGTTAGCATGTGGCAATGCAGGGGTGTCCTGATAATCTGCTGTATGGGGACATACCCTTTTCAATTTCAAGCTTAGAAACGAGGCTGTTGTAAGTGATGCTCATATAATTGTGTTTCATGGTATAGTTCACTTGGACAGGCAATTAAGTAAATTGTTTTTGATATAAGATTTGAAGAACAATCGATTGACTGGCCCTATTCCTTCAACATTGACTCAGATTCCCAACCTGAAAACTATGTGAGCTCCTTTATCATTTTTTGTACTATTTTAAAGATCCTTTATGGGCGTGATCAAGCTTTTGAAACTGTGGGTATTGGATTTTTTTATGATTGAAAATTTCCAGTTGGGGTTTCATGATGATGAACTGTTGTTTAGTGACAAATTAGCATGCAGTTAGATGGCTAGAAAGTGAAATCCTAGTCAATGCATTGGATTGTTTATTTTTATGTTTTGACCATAAATAATTTGGTGATGGTCTTTCTAGTGACCTGGCTCGAAACCAGCTCACAGGGGAGATACCGAGGCTAATCTACTGGAATGAAGTATTGCAATATCTGTAAGTACTACCCAAAAATAAGATCCTTGATTTTATGATTTCACATATAATGGAGTTTAGGTTATGGTAGGTGCATTTATATGCATTTCAATGTTTCTTGTAGTGAATGTACAACTGCTGGTTTTATCCATTTGTTTTGTTGGAATTTTGCAGTGGGCTGCGGGAAAATTCATTAACTGGAACCTTGTCCCCTGACATGTGCCAGTTGACGGGCCTGTGGTATTTGTGAGTGATATTACATTCTTGTTGTTTGTGACTGATATTACTGAATGGGTGTTTGTTTATTGTGGAATTGCATTTATTTGTTTTCGTTTTTCAGTGATGTTCGAGGCAATAACCTGACTGGAACAATCCCAGATAGCATTGGAAACTGTACAAGCTTTGAAATCCTGTATGTTTCCTTTTGCTGATTGTCTTATAAGTGTTGATGTTTTTGTATAATGTAAATTTTTAAATAAATGTGTCTTGATTTGGGAGCTTCAGGGACATATCATATAACCAGATAACTGGTGAGATTCCATACAATATCGGGTTCCTGCAGAGTGGCTACACTGTAAAGATTTCCATTTTAGATCATTCTTTTGGACATTGGGCAAATGAAGAGTTCTTTACTAGCTAAGGAGCATTAATAATGTTGTGGATTGATTGCTGACACGGTTATGATTCTTTTATCAGGTCTCTCCAAGGAAATAAGCTAGCAGGAAAGATTCCAGAAGTGATTGGTCTAATGCAAGCCCTTGCAGTACTGTATGTAGTCTTGCATCTGAACCCGTTCTAGTGGAATAGACTTGGGAATAACCCATGTGTAACTGCTGAAATATTCTCTCTCTCTCTCTTTTTCTAATCCTTGCAGGGATTTAAGTGAGAATGAGCTAATTGGTCCCATACCACCAATTCTTGGCAATTTAAGTTATACAGGAAAACTGTGAGTTTTGAAATTTTAGTAACACAAGCCACCGTTGCTTCATTATCTTGTGCCATGATGCATTGGATTGTTTTTTCAGGTACCTCCATGGCAACAAGCTTACTGGACCTATTCCTCCTGAACTTGGGAACATGTCAAAACTTAGCTATTTGTAAGAACTGTTGATTGTTTTTTGATCTGATGTTTTTGTTTTCATGTGCTTGTGTTTCATGGGAATATCTTTTTATGCAGGCAACTAAAACGACAATCAATTTGATTGGTAATATTCCTGCTGAGCTTAGGAAGCTGGGCAACTATTGAGCTGCATGATTTTATTTCTACACACTCTCTTCTTTTGCATGATTACTATTAGCTCTAATATATATTCCCCTAATTGTGATCCATATTTAGCAAAAGCATCCTTCATATGTCCTTGTAGAGTGACTTTCTCTTTCAAAATGCAAATTTTGGATTTTCATCTTATTCATCCCTTACAATAAATTAGTCACAGTATTAATCAGTTTATCATCCCTTTGTGTGCAGGAATCTTGCTAACAATACCTAGAATTAATTCTTTAACATCGGTTGCACAGCATTAAATCAATTATGGCTATCAAGTATCCTAGTAGCCAACTCATCAACTTTTATATTCTCCACCCCCATGTTAATGTTTTTAACTGTGCTTTTAATTTATGTTTTTGTTTTTTTCAAAGCAATGTGCATGGTAATCATCTAAGTGGATCTATTCCACCAGGCTTCCAGAACCTAGAGAGTTTTGACCTATCTGTAAGTTTCATGCTGTGAATTTTAAAGTGCTTGTTACCTTTTTGTATACTTTTGACTCCAGCCAGGTCCTCATACAACTGTCTTATATGATCTGAAAGGGCTAATTTTTTTTGGACTACCAGAAATCTTTCATCAAACGATTTCAAAGGCAGAATACCCCTTGAGCTGGGAAGAATCATCAATCTCGATACCTTGTAAGTTCTGTCACACTGTGTGCTATGATTGGTAGATTGGATCTATGATAAGGAGCTCATTGGATTGTAATGTTCAGGGATCTATCTAGCAATGGTTTCTTAGGATCCGTGCCTGCTTCTGTTGGTGACCTGGAAGCATGTCTCCATGCTGCATTAGAAGCTTTGTGAATACCACAACAATTGTTTAGTGAGTTCATTACTAATTGAAAACTATTTAATGTAGAAATTTAGTGAAATAATCTTAATGGCCCAGTGCCAGCAGGGTTAGCAACCTCAAACATACAGACAATGTGAGTTACAATCACTATTCATTACTAATTGTGTTTATGATATCCAAATCATCTGTTCTGATTGACCGGTATTTATTGCTGCTGTTATAGTGATATGTCATTCAACAAGCTCTCTGGTGGCATCCCTAAGGAGTTAGGTCAGTTGCAAAATATTGTGTCCTTGTAAGTATTTTCTACTGTTTTTGCACTTTCCTTGAGTTTAATGAATTCTGTGACATGTGCTATTGGAGTTCTTATGATCTTTGTGGGTCTTGTTAGAAAATGCTTTAATAGAATACTGAACAACAACCATTTGGAAGGAGAAATACCTGATCAGCTAACCAATTGTTTTAGCCTCACCATTATGTGAGTCTTCTGCCTGTCATCTCTCAAGTATTCTGAAGCTTTTTGTGTTTTCTTTTTGTCACGTTTATTTTTTGGTAATCTAGGAATGTTTCCTACAACAATTTCTCTGGGTTACTCCACATTCGGAAATTTTCACGATTTTCACCAGACAGGTACACCATCAAAATCCTTCTTGGTTTTGCTTAGTTTTTATACTAACATCTTTGTGTGTGCAGCTTCATTGGAAACCCCATTATTATGTGGCAACTGGTTGGGATCAATATGTGACCCATATGTTCCCAAATCTAGAGGTAATAACAAAATATTTAGTTTTCTTCAGCTCACCAGTTGATTTAATTTTTATTTTATTTTATTTGGTGACATGGTGATCAGGAGTTTGGCATGATGTTTACCAATTTCTTTATAATCTTTGTGCCAGCAATTTTTTCGAGAACTGCAGTTGCATGTATAGCTTTAGGCTTCTTCACTTTATTATCCATGGTTGTTGTTGCAATTTACAAATCAAACCAACCAAACCGACCGATGAATGGTTCTAACATCGTGCAAGGTATTTGCTTTCCTCGACACTCCATTTATGATTTATTCTGATTTACCTCCAAAAGTCCTCACCCTGTTTTCTTTCCAGGTCCTCCAAAGCTAGTAATTCTGCACATGGATATGGCCATTCACACCTATGAGGATATCATAGAGTCACTGAGAATTTAAGTAGGAAGTACATTATAGGATATGGTGCTTCTAGCACAGTGTACAAGTGTGTTTGAAGGAACTCCCGACCTATTGCAATTAGCGAATCTACTCTAGTAACCACACAACTTGCGTGAGTTTGAGACTGAACTGGAAACCGTTGGCATCAAACATAATCTTCTTAGTTTGCATGGTTATTCAAGGTCTCCTAAAAGGAAACCTATCTTCTATGATTACATAAGGCTTCGGTTCCCTATGGGATGTTCTTCATGGTAAGATTTTCCTTGGGAATGTCTATTAAAAATTTTCAATTATTCTGATCTTAGTTTCACATGTCTCATTTTTGAGTTAATAACTGTTCAGAAAGATATATCAAGGTAGTGTTTACAAATGAATCTGCGGTATGCTTAAGCCCTTTCTAAGGTCTTATTAGGTACAGGATTTAGAGGAGCAGACATTTAGCTCAGCTGTTAAAAATAAAACCAAGTTCAGATGATAATAAAAACACTTTTTGATGTCTGTCATATCAACTAAATTTTACATGTTATTTGTGTTACCATATTAATGAATGTGGTAACGCAGGCATCCACATATACGGCACCACTAATGTTTTCCAAAAGCATTATATGTTGGCAGGACCCTCTAAAAAGGTAAAACTTGACTGGGAAACCCGCCTGAAGTACAGTTGGGGCTGCGCAAGGACTTGCTTATCTTCATCATGATTGCAATCCTAGAATCATTCACAGGGATGTCAAGTCCTCAAATATCCTCCTGGATGAGAATTTTGATGCTCATCTCTCTGACTTTGGGATTGCAAAATGCATTCCTACTGCAAAAACTCATGCATCAACATATGTTATTGGTACAATTGGCTACATTGATCCAGAGTATGCCCGAACCTCAAAGCTCAATGAAAAATCTGATGTTTATAGTTTTGGCATTGTGCTTCTGGAGTTGCTGACAGGGAGGAAAGCTGTGGACAATGAATCAAACTTGCATCAACTGGTATGTTTCTGTTACACCACCTCTTGAGTTGAGTGATTTGTAGTCTCCACATTTTACTTTGGTTCTGTGCTAAGTCTAACTTGCAAAAGATGGCTCTAAAATTTTCATGTTACAAAAATTTTTTAGTGATTATCATTTTTATTATTTTTAAAAGTTTTGCTTCTCTCTGTTCATGAATCCTTGACTAGGTTTATTTTTCTCAGATATTGTCCGAAGGCAGACCTTAACTTACAGTAATGGAAGCGGTGACCTGGAAGTATCTGTTACATGCATGGACTTAGCTCAGTAGGAAAACCTTCAACTTGCTCTGCTGTGCACGAACAGCCAAGCGTCGATCGTCAACCATGCATGACGTTGCCAGGGTGTTGTCGTCTCTGCTTCCAGCTGCTCCAGCTAAACCCTGCTCCTCTTCTCCAAAGCCTATTATTGATTATGCCCACCAGTATTTGATAGACAAAGGCCAGAAGCAGCAAAATGTCCAACCTCCACCACCCCAAGTCAAACTAGATGATAATACCTCTGGTGATGCCCAATGGTTTGTCAGGTTCCATGAGGTCATATCCAAGAACACCCTATAACATTTTGGAGAAGGAAAGAAAAAATCCCAAATTTTGGTTTAATTGGGTTGTTTTTCTCCCCATATTTAGCTACATGGGAGTTGTATAGACTCCTTCTGGTTTTGTTTTTGGTTTTAGCTTTTAGTTTTTGTCAGGTGTGGAAAGACAATTGTGTTTGGATGTAGAAAACGAGGTGAAAAAAGGAAAGATACAGTAATGAAAGACAAGACTATTGATGACCGAGGCAGCTGGTTTATTTTCACATTTTTGTACAAGTAATTCTGTGAAGTTGGAAAGGGTGGGTTGTCAGGTATATATTTGGGTACCAGAGTGAATGGAGGGGTATTATTATGACTGGTAAATATCATCCAGTTATTGCCTGCTTGAATACTTATCTAGAGTCTTTGTCTAATCTGTCTCTCTGATTCTGCATACAGATCATTATACAGAGGGTGCAAGAGGAACAGTTGTCTTTTTATCACTTCATTGGCCAGGGGATTGTTCATAAGATAAAGCGACTACAAACAAAAAATCACAGGGATTTGCCTGCTGTTGACCGGGTAACATTTTGTTTTGTTTGGTAATACGGATGTTGTATGGGTTCAAAAGAATCTTTGAAAGTTTTATGGGTGATTTGATTAAAAAGCTTTTTTTGGAAACTGGCATGTGTAGTTGCAGTTTTTAAAAATTGTTTTTTGTCTTAAAAAACAAGAATAAGATTGGGTCTTAATGTTTTTTGTTTTAAAAAGATACGGAGAACAAGGAAAAGACAAGATTCAGATTTTCGGATAACATCTAAATGAAGTTGTGTGTTTTAGAAAACAGGAACCAAATAGTGTCTCTAAATATCAGAGATATAACCTTTCCCTTATTTTTGACCTTATTTTAATAAAAATATTCTTTCCATTTTTTTTTTCTGAAAATAATTTTTTTCTTGAAAATATATGTAAATATATGAAATGATAAATAACAACTTTATTAGTCATTCTTTCTTGGGAAAATTATGTTTTGGTTTATCAATATGATTCTATTTAAAAAAAAGTTTGAGGAATGGGAAATCAAGGTAAGTTAACTCATTTAAAAATAATTCTTATTAAGTATGAGAAACTAAGGATAAGTTAACTTGTTTAAAAGTAATATATATTAGGTTGTTATAAGTGTGAAAGGGAGTTGTTCCAAAAATGTTATTTTTAACCGTTATAAGAAAACCTAAAAAAATAATTTTTTTTAAATAACATATTTTGAAAGATTAAGAAAAGAAATAAAGTGTATTAAAAAATATATATATTATGTTTGTGCATAAAATTAAATATAAAAAATTTGAAATTATTATTATTTTAATTTTTAATTTTATGTTTATCTTTTTATTTTGAATGTTTTTATTTTTAAAATATTAAAAATATAAAGTATATATATATTTTAATAATTTATTTTAATAAAATATTAGAACACCATTAATTTTCATATTTTAGAATTTTTTTACGCGATTTATATTTTAATATTTTGAAATAAAAACATTCAAACATAAAATCAAAGATGAATATAAAAATAAAAACTAAAATAATAGTAATTAAAATTTTTTTTTAATTTTATGCACAAAAGATCTTATATATATATATTTTAATCTTTCAAAATCTGTTATTTATTTAAAAAATATATGTTTCTTTTGTCGTTAAAAATGACATTTTGGAACAAGAAATCATACATACTTATAATAACCTAATATAAATTATTTTAAATGAATTAACTTGCTCTTAATTTATAAATACATAATAGAATTATTTTAAATGAGTTAAATTATCTTTGATTTCCTATTTCTCATAAATTTTTTTTAAATAGAATCGCATTTATAAATGAAAGCATAATTTTCCCTTCGAAGAATGAGGTCTTTTAACAGATATTTTCAAGTTTTATAAATTGATGCTCTTCTCCCCTTAAATCTATATGATTTCGTTTAAATTATTTTAGGGAGAGAACCTTCACTGTAGAGGAAGAAGAATGCTCTTTCTCCCATCACTTTTTCATCTAACCAAAAAGAACTTTTTATTTTTCCTAACGCGCGCAGTTTGTAACCTGAAAATCACTAGGGAAAGAAAAATAATTTTCTTATATTTGGTCTTGTGAAAAATATAATAAAATTGAACAAATAAAATGAATTTAAATAAACACGACATAATTAATTTATTAAATTTATCTTATTTTTATTTTCGTAATTTTCTTCCTTTTATTTTCATTTCTATTTTCTTTCAGGTTCCAAAGCAGACTTGAGACTCTAATACGCCTTTGATAACGCACCTGAAAGTCACTCTTTCATATATTTTGTTTTATTAACAAAATATTAACTATGAATTTCATTACACATTGAATAAAAAATTGTATCTATTCCACTATATGAGCAATATATAGAAGTGGCCGGGTTTGAATTGTAGATGATTGTGGAGTATTTTATTTGACAAGTATAGGAACTCAAGGTAGTATTCATTCACAACTAAAATTTAGTTCAGAATTGCATAAGAATGTGAACAATTGGGAAACCTAGTTGTAGGAATGGTTGAACTCACAATTGTTGCTGTGTATGCTTTTCATCAAGAAAAAATGTTGGGGGTTAAGTCGATGTATATGGATAATAGAAAATTCAATAGATTAAAAACATAAAAGTGCAGGTCTTTGGAACTGTCCAAATCATTTTGATATGTTAAATAATGCCCCTTATCTTTTATGGATTTAGGGGGGGCAAATTTCATTATTGAAACAGAGAAAAGGCTGTAGTTCTGAAATCTTGAAAGCTGTACAACTTTTGATCTTTCAAAATTTTTATTAAAAGGTGCCTATGATTTCAGGATTAGCACTTTCAAATAACACAGTAGTTGGTCTCAAGAACAGCCTCAACCACAGGGTTGTACAACTTACATCCACAAATGCAGGAACAGCTCACCATCCATAAACTGATAAACTGCAGTATTTCACATGGTTGTTCCATAACTTTGACCTTATTTCTTCTCAGTGGATGCCCAAACTCCTGTAACAAATTTTTTTTTTTGGTCCAGGTGCAAATGTGCAAAGACGAAAAAGAGTGCAGAGAATGCTAAGATAACGCAGTGCTACCTACCTAAATCCAAATACATGTATAATATAAGTAGTTAAACAGGAGCATGTTACAAAGAAATAGGAGTAAGGTATACAAATACAAATAAATGAGACTAGGATATAAATCAAGAAACTTGAAAATGTATATAGGTCTTGGTGGTGCCATTTTTATACCTACCGAAGAAAATTACCATTCAGTACTACAGATGGATCCAAAATAACTATCACATGTCATTGTAAGAATCTGTGTGGACTCAATCACGCAAATGTTATATAATATATTGATTTCATACGTATTTTATGGTATGCCAAGTGCATGCCGAAAAAATTCGAATAGATTTAGACACTGCAAAAGAGAGAGACAAATAACTCAACCTTCTGACTTGCAGAGCTGGAAACAATGTAAGAGAACTCGTTATCACAGTAGATGCTAGAATACTTCTAACATAGTGCACCCTACCATGTTCATCTTTTTGCATCTCAAAGTCCTTAGTAGTTTGTGAGGAGATCCAGGGCCTGTCTGGTTACCGTTTTTGAAAACCGTTTTTTCCTTTTGAAAAACAAGAACATGTTTGGTCCCCCTTTTATTTGTTCTAGAAAACACGGAGAACACAGAAAACACTAAATTTAGAGAATAAAAACAGTTTTCAGAGAACATCAAAATAATGTTCTATGTGTTTTCAAAAACTGTTCTCAAAAACAGTTTTGAAAAAGAGAAACCAAACAGGCCACAGGTTTCCTATCTAGATTTTAGCATTTCCCAATAAATGCAAAGAAACCACAACGAATAAATTTCTTGAGTAATGTTGAACAGAAAATCTTTTAATATTCAAAGTTTAAGTGGTTCCATTTCATATATATTATTAGCCACTACCTATTTTAGTTATGTTTGAAATGTTAGGGATAGCCAGTTCTCATATTGGTTTTATTGTAGCAAATATGAAAGAAAATGAAATATAATTGAAATTAGTTTATATATTTTTAAGTAATCTAATCTTATATGGCAATAAAATAATTGAAATCAATTTTAAAATAAATAGCATATAAAGAAAAATAATTGAGCTAAATCTATATCTACTTTTCATTTTCTTCAGTTTGGTCTTTACTTGTGCTCTGTATGTTCCTTTTTTTAACATACTTCACCAAATTTCCTAAAAGTACGAGCTTGAAAGCCTGTATAATTTAGAAAAATAAAAAAGGAATAATAATATTTCCCAATCTTTATATAGAAAATGAAAATAATATAAATAGGTTAGTTTGATGTGTATACAACTAATATGATCGGCGCTGAAAGTTTCCAAAAAAGACAAAGGTATGGGGAGGAGGGAGGGGTCCCCCGGGCTCTTCGAGTGGGGGCCGGTTACATGTAAGTAAGAGTGTTTAACAGTCCAAAAAAAAGAAAAAAGAAAAAAGTTGGATTATTTTAAATCTATTTTCAGTTTCCTTCAATTTTCTCTTTTCCCTAATCCTGTTTATTTTTCCTCAAATTTTTTCCAAACCAAATATGTTCTTGGGAAAATAGTTGTCTAATACGGCATCAAAATTGGGTTTAGTGGAAACGAATTCAAATTTGGATATCAAGATAATACTACAATGGAACTTGCCTTCCTATTTTAACACAATAGGCAGGACATCTTAGAGTTTTAGATAGAAAATTTGGAAACTTAATGTAGTTTGTGTATACGTTCAACATCTTTTGTAGTTTGTACTTCACTTGATATTGAATTTTAGGTTCTTAATATCTTCCAAAAAAACTACAAGAGTTTCCAGATAATCAGAAAGTAAAATAAAAAAGAAAGAACCTATTTGACCACAAGATATTAGAAGTTCTACCTGTTGATTTTAGTCCAGGGTTCAAATTTGGGACTCGTCATGACAGTTCCACAATGATTCTGATTCTGATTCCCCCATGACCTCTGTGGACTTTGTTTAGCCACTTTTATCATCTGTAATAGGACTCTTGAAGGTTATGAGCCATTACATAAAATGGTACTACTTTTAAAAACGTTACCATTGGTTTTCAATGCTAAGAAACTATTGAAACTAGAGTTGACGCGAAATAAAAATTAAACTGGAAAATAGTATAAGTTTTCACAGTTACATACCCCATGTTCTTGATGAAAAAGGAACCTGGGACATTCTCTTTTAGGCCCTTTATTCAGACATAGAATGCATTCAGAATTGAAGTAAGAATATAAGTTCAAACAAAACAAAAGTCGCTGTGCTCAACAGTATTTTTCAGTTTTCCTAAACAAACATAAGGATAGGCTTGGTTTTTTGGCTCAGGAAGACTTCATTTCCAGACTTCAGAGAGCTGCCAATCATGTTGAAGAAATACCAAAGGAGAGTCATGACGCATATGAAGAGAGACAAAGGTTTATAAAACTGCAAAGTAAAATGAATAAAAACTAAATCCACTCTTAAGGACAAATAGAACATGCTTAACTCAATTTGCATCCTACCTTATTAAATAGTTCTATAGGAGGATCATGTGGAAACCCATCATCAGTTGGAAACTTGAATTCCTGTGAAGCAATGAAAGCAACATGTTAAGAAGAAAACAAAGGAAAAAAAGAGGCTAGAGGAGTCAAATGGGCCAAGCCACCCAGTTTGGCCTGTGGCCCAGCATGCTATAATACTGGGCTGGGCCAGTAGAGCCAATTACTGTAGCGGGTCATGCCAGCCTGACCCAGCCCTTTGGAGTTGATGGGCTTGAGGAGACAATCGGTTAGACCATCATGCTGACCCACTTAGCCATTCAAATACTAGTTTTTGCTCTTTTCCTTGTTAATGCTCACAGTTTTTCTCCTTTTTTTCATGCAATTTATTGAAATATTTGAATCAAATATTGTATTTTTTATATTCAAGGATTTTAAATTTATTATCATTTTGATTAAAGTCAAAATCAAATATGATTTTTTTCCCTATTTTTAAAAACAACAATTAGAATTTCAACAAGTTACAACTACAAACTTGATAATATTTAAAAAAAGGTGTAATTATTTAAAATGTTTGAAGTTTACAAAAGAAATCTCTCATAATAATAAAACACACATTTTAAGACAAAATGACTTGAAAAATTAATTAAATATTAATAAAGTGAGTGTCCCACTGAACACGGCCCATCAGCACAAATTGGCCTACATGTTCATGGGCTGTACTGGGCCACCTATTTTGTTTGCATGGGTCAGGACGACACAGTATCTTGCCCTATTTCGTAAAGGCCCACCAGAGATGGAAAAAAGAACTACCCCAAATAATGAATGGTATTGAACAAGCCTAAAATTTGTTTTTAGGAATTTCCACAGATACTATAGCTTCTTGTTTGATATCATGGAAGACACCAAGGCACTTTGCTTAAAAATATCCTACACTAGGGCTTCTTACCAGGGGCCGCTGACAATAAACAAAAAGCCAAGAAGTGTTGATGGTAAATACCTTCTTCTTCAGAGGATGGGCACCAACTTTGTGAACTATATCACGACTCTCCTGCTTCGGAGCATTAACAGAGTCTGGTCTGCACAAAGATCATATAATCATTGAAGAAAGCAACCATAACCAACTTAATGAACAAAGAATTTTTGAATGTGAGAACCAGTAATGTTTATAAAGTTAAACAGGAAAGTATTATGTGACTTTACTAGATAAGAGAATTTGGAATCTTTGACAAAACATGAAAGCCCAAGAAGCTAAAACTTAAAATTAAGAATAGAACAGACTACACAAGGAAACTATAAAGAAGAGGAATTTCAAGTTTGAATTGAAACTGAAAAGTTAAAAGCCCAGATCATTACCTTTTGGAGTCTATGGTTGGAATTTGTGAAATAGAACTAGAGTTAGGCGGTTTCAATCCCTGAAATAAAATATAATTATCTTCCAACAATTGGAAACATTAGAAAACCTCATAAGGATATTACCACTATTCAGAGTGGCATTGCACAAACATATAGCGCAACTATCTTACAAGAATAAAATTTAAAAAATGTTATATCCTAGTTCCAAATATGGATTTGGTAAAGTGATGTTTAGGTAACCTACATGATTAGATGTATGTTTCGGAGTTGGTTGTGACGACTTCAGTTGAAGAACCTGGGAACCAACAGAACAAAGGGAAAATAATGAGTAGGAGAAACTGAGAAACAGACTTATTTCAAGAGACCTTATGTTGAGGCGCTCCAAAGAAAAAAGATCAACCAGCATAACAATGCTTTACATGGATCTCTGGCAACAGGGGTCTGCTTCTTCTTGTGAGGAGTAGTGAAGGAATCTCAAGAATCTGCAAAGTCCACAAGACATGTCTTACCATATCAAACATTATCAACAAGATTTGTCAAGAAAACTCATTTTTATGGATTTAAATACAAACTTTTCTGTTCAAGGGACGTGCTTTATTGATACAAGCATTTGATTTCACAGGTTCATTCGACAGTGCATCATTCTTCAATCTGAAATTCAGAGCATTCAACATTTTCCCTATGGCTTATTAGTAAAATATTTATATTCCTTATTCAAGTTATATGATTACAAGGATTAGTAGATCTTAGAAGAACATAGTATACCTATGTCTTTGTGCCCTGTGTGCAGTTAACAGGTCAGGCTCTCTTGGGACAGTAACAGCCTGCAGAAGCAAAATAAGAAATGCTCAGTAAATTAACAGAAACATAAAAATCTTAAAGAGCTTATGTAACTAAAGTCTCAGGCAAACTACAACTGGGCATGAGACATGGGCAGTAAGCAATAGAACATCCAAATTAAAAAGTAATATTTATTGAATGACTGGCATGTAATTCTTGATGCAGACATTCACCTTTTTAGGTAGCTTATGGACCCAAAAAGCTTGGTGCTTCAAATTCGAAACCTGCTTTGCATGATCATAAAAAGTAATATTATGGGTCTGCATGAGGAAGTGAAAGAAGCTAATGAATATCACTGGGAACAAAAGTCTGATACAAAAACCGGAATTCAATATTACCAGATCTTGCATGCGTACACTTAGCTTCCTCATGGACTGAGATCTATTGGTTCATTAAACAATTTATAAATTGATGGAAAAAAGTACCAAGTAGAAGATTTTCTCAAGCTACAACGCATAAATGTCAAAATCAAAGCACATTGATGTTGGAGATAGCAATTCAAACAATTTATAGCCTCAAACTCCTTTCCCAACCATTTCTTGGTTTCCAATATCAAGGAAAATTCCCAGAAATCATTTGACTATATATATATTTAACTTCCGAAATTGTCAGTTCTATAGATCACAGCATTTGCATCCTAGAAATACACAACATGCTGAAGATTTTAAATGTGCTATATATATCAGCCTTAATGACATTTGATGCTTTAGGTACGTCAATCTACAACACTTTCAATGTCCTTAAAAGTTCAATGTGTGGATTACATCCATATTCACACAATTTATATAAGACTTATGACCATAAAAAGACAGACAAAGAGAAATCAGAGAGCAAAGTTATGGATAAATGATTTCTGTGCACCTTTTGCAAGAAACCTCCATCAATCTTTTGCCTCTTTGTAGCTTGGTTTTCAATCATAGAACGATTATTTGAACCTTTCTCATCAATTCCAAGTAATGGCTTCCGCAACCTAGCAATAGAATGAGAACAAAAGAATGATGGAAAGGAAAACAGATAAAGGCATGTAAACATAAGTGGGAACAAAAAGAAGACAGAAGAAGCTGACCTAACTCCTAACTTAAAGGGTAAACACGAATCTAAAAACGGATAAACATATTTTATGAGATGAAATAAAAGGATTACAAATGATTTAACTGACATTTGGAAGATATTTCTAATCCTGTTAGCAACTAATCTTGTGGATAACAAATTTAAGGATTAAATTAAAAACCAGCCAAAATTGTTAATCAATATAGTTTTTAAGAAAAGACAACTCATACCTTCTCATAAATTCACTGGAATGAAATTCCCGTAATTGATTTTGTTTGGCCAACTGGCTTGCTGTGGGTTTCATGAAAGTTGAGGTTCTTGATAAGCATGACTTGGACTTGAACAGGGATTTTGCTTTAGCTTTTGGAATATCTTTAGCCACGTGGTTGAAGCATAGAAAAGTACAAACAAGTAACCAGTTACATAAATAAAGAAACAGGTATTAGAAGGACCAGAAGAAATTTATAAAGATTCAATGTATAATTCTTGCTGAAGTTCATGTAACGTGGTTTTATACAGAGTACAAAATTAACCAGTAGCAGAAGGCACACATATGAAACTTTGGAATGTTCAGAGATGAAACAATAAACAATCAGAGCAAACAAAATACCAAAATTATAGGAGTGGAAGGGGTAGAGAGAGGGGTGCAGAGAGAGAGAGAGAGAGAGAGGAGATGAGGTATGTTAATTGCGAAAAAATAAATAGCATGTTCAGCTGCAGAGAATACTTACTTTGAAGTCATGCAACATAGTTGTACAAGAACTATAAAGTCATTCTATATTAAAATGGCTAGTCAACAGCATAAGCTTGGATTCTTATCAGCTTGACCTGAACTGTTGGTTAACATATGGAAGCCAACGTGCAGACCGAATGCAACATCTGGTTGCTTAAGGAACAACATTTCCAAGTTGATTTGCATCATGAACATACAAACACCAGCCAATCTCATTTTGTTGTGTGCTAAAAGTTGAAAAACTTCTCATGCTGTCTGTTTCAGGTTGGAGTTTTCAACTAAGGTCTATCAGTTTCAACCAAATTTCTGCAGGTTTTTACCAGATCTATAGTGCCCAACTTTATTTTCTTCTAAAAAGAATCTGACAGGACTCTTTAAGTAAAAATTAGCTGATTTTTGGCATCAAAATATAAAACATAATGTACAGTTCAGGTTTGATTATGGATCACATCATGGAGTAGTAATTAATATCTTCCCATGAACATTGAATAAACTTCACTAGGACCTTGGAATTAAATACGGATACAAGATAAGGATGATCTTTGTTTCAATTCTTTTTCCTATTAAGAAAAGAGGAGCAAGGCAACATAAACCACCTAATCCTTCCTTTCTTTTCTTATGAGGTTGTTAAAGCACATGTTCTATCCTTCACCAAAGGACTTTTGACGATATTTTGTAAACTTTGAAGGCTTGACAAAAACTTATTGGTTTTGTATTGCACTGAGACCATCTGCAATTGATTCCAAGCTCTTGAATGCGTCAAATATTGATTACAACTTAAACATGTTTCATATGAAAATATAAGCTTTTTTTCTATTGGGGCCAAGTTTCAAGACTCTAATCCTAAACCTATTCAATGTTAAAAATGCATGGAACATGGTGTTAGTAAACAATAGTTTTCAAAAAGGTGTTGTCCCACATGGAAAAAATACAAGTCTTTTATGGGTTTATATACTAAAACCCAATTGTGGGCTTGTACATGATTTGAGAAAAGGAGAGCCCTCGCGTGCACAAGAAATGAGCTGAAAGCCCGATTTCAAGCAAATCGATGACTACCAGGCGTGGGAATAAACTGACAAATTTGGGCTACTTCCAAATCAATTTTGTTTTTTTAACGCCTAAATAAAAACCTTAGTTTTGGAGTATTTAAATCAAACGGCCTAAAGTCATAAAAAAGCAAAGAAATACAAAACCGTTTGATTTTGAATTAAATTCTAATAATTAAATATGCATTAACTTACAATCGTTTTAATTATTACAATTAATTTTGCATTTAATTCAGAACATTTTAATATTTTTATTCTTAATTCGCCAACGACCATAATTTTACCTATAAATTCAAATTTAGTCTCAAGTTTGAAATATTAATTTTTTTTTCCAAACTCATTTCTTTTCCGCAACTTTGAATTTCACTTCATCAATGTTTCTGTTCCGCAGCTTATCTCGCTTCAAGAACTCGGTTGTATCCTAAGGAATCAAATTCCTAAGATTGTTGAAGATGCAGCCTACAAAAGGTCGAAAAAAGACGAAGACAGCATCATCAAACAAGAGCAGGAACAGGAACCCGAAGATCGTTGGATGGTAGTTTCGGGACTGATGTTGTGCTTGTAAAATCAATAATAGGTTGGGGAGAACAAAACGGACTAAGGCGTGTATAAAACACTGTCAGACAACCATGTGACCATCCCAGTTGGACAAAGCCGTCTGGGAAAGATCCTCTACCGTTCAAATGATCTCAGATTTATTCTATAGGCTCGTACCTCTGTATCCTTGAGTTCTAAGGAGATAGGAACCTAAGTCTGGTGGATGAATTATGACCATGTGATCAGAGCGTGATTAACAGTTCAATGGTCTTGAGATCATTTGAACGGTAAAGAGGATCACCGCATTCCGCCATTCAACTCAATATCAGCATGTTGTTCGACAAATACTTTATAAACGGTCGGCTTTGTTTTGTTCTCCCCAACCTACTACTAATTTTATAGGCACAACATCAGTCCCGAAACTACCATCAACAATCTTCAGGTTTCTGTTCCTACTCTCATTTGCTACTGCTGTCCTCGTCTTTTTCCAACCTTTTGTAGGTCGTGATCTTCAACACATGGCTTTTGGCGATTAGTCGGCAGACGCCGCAAAGCCGCCCGAATACTACGCTATAAAAATGTGTAACATGGAGAAAATTACATAATTATGAATCAATCAGTCATTGTTTTTGCCATCTAAGTGCACCATAAATACTTTTGTCCAGGTTTGTACTTTGATAGAATAATATCAAACATTAACAAATTTATAAAAAAAGAAAAAAAAAGAAGAACAGAAGTGGTATTAGAATGTTTAAATATTAACAACTATTTAGGGTGAAAAGACCAAATTCTACCTCTGTTTTTTTCATCCAAAATTGAAGCTTCAGTGTCCATCCTGGTATCTGAGTTATTGTTGATTAAATTAACATTTTTGACATCTTTGCATTGTGGATAGATCTTTTCATTTTCCAAAGAGATGTCTTCTTCCCAACACAAGTCTACTATAAAGGCTGCAAGATTGAAAATAAACATACAGTTAACGGTAAGGTGGAGGCAGAGTTCCACAAGAAATCCAGCTCCTAACTGATATATCTGCATGTGAGTATATATCGCCAAATTGAAGACTACAGCACGTTCCACTTGATTATATTAATAATTACAGTACAAACAAAGAGAAAAATAACCACTCCAAAAAAAATTAAGAATGCTACAGACCCATGACATGGGAAGCATAATCCAAAATTTCACAGCTTTTGGAGTTCAGTATTAATAAATTGCGAGACAAAAAAGGCGTAATTACCAATTTGACTTTATAGTCTTAATTCATTTATAAATCTATTTTAATGGAACTGATGATAACCAAATCGATAGAAAAGGGAAGCTAATCAACAAAAGGAAACAGAGTTATCCACAATTACATCAAGTAATATCAATTTCATCCATATTCAAGATTAAAACGTACATCTTGAAAATACAAAGCGTGTTCTTTTTTATGTTGTGAACCAATTCAATTGCATATGAGCAAATGTTAGCAAGATTCGTCAAACTTGAAAAATATTTGCTCACACAACTCCCATTGTCAATTGTTTTCACAATTTCCAATTCAACTTCTTTGTCCATTGAACCTACAACCTTTCTCGATTTAAAGAGTAAGTATGCATTGAAAATATCAACAGAAAATGACAAAATGACTGGAAAAAAAGAAGCAACTTTTAAACGTAAGGACATGTTCTTGAAATGCTTACGCGAAGGCGGATAGCTTTCGGCAGATTCAAACCAGCACTCAGCTGCTTTAGCCTCTTTCGCCGATTCCGGCCGGGTGAAATCAAAGAATTGAGGAGCATCGAAGTCATAGTCAAGATCAATTTCTTGAGCCTCAAACGAAACTTCAGAAACATCAGTCATTGCGTCATCCATCTCTGTAGAATCCCGGTTCACTGTTATCCTCAGAAATGAAAAGAAAGGCTCTGTTGTTTTCTTTCAAATAAAAGTATCACAGAACGCCATCAATTCCTCCGTTTCTCTCCCTCTCTCTATAGCGTTTTCTCAGGAAAAAAAAAGAAGAGAAACAGCGGTCTGGTTTATTCCTCCAAACGAAAAGAAGTTGAAAACCAGAGGCCGCCACTGAAATCGCTCACTCACCGGACAAGAGAGAAAGCAAGTATCACCTTATATCCGGCAGCCGAACCAGAAGCCAACATTGACTTTTCTACTCCTTTTCTTTATCTTTTCTGAGGAAAACGAGAGAGAAACCTCTCCGTGTAAATGTTCTCTGGCTCAGACGAAGAGAATAGAGAGAGAGACGCCAACGAGACCTGAACCATCTCCCCGCTCTAGTTTTTTCTCAAGAAAATGAAAGAAAAAACTCTCATATTTCATGAGAAGAAACCAGAGGATGTGATATTTCTGAGATTGAAGGGCGTCCGTATGTACGGTCGTTTTCTCGAGAAAATGAGAGATAAACGATGAAGGAAATTTCAGAAAGAGGCAGGACAGGAGACTTATTATCAGTGAAGAACGGCGTAAATTTCGTGAACAAGAGAAGAGCAGAGGCGAGAGATAGAGAGATCAATGTCAGCTGACGCATCATCCGAATTTGAACCTATGGGTCCCGCTTTCCCCGCTGTTCTTTTTCTATTCCCATTTTGCCCCCTTTTCCTTTTTAAATTTTTTTTTTTTTAACAATTTTCTTTTTGCTACCCAAAAGGCAACTGAATTTTTGTTTTCATTTCAAACAAAATTGCAAAATAGAAGAAAAAAATATTACGGGCATCTTTGGTTGATGTTTATTAAACTGATATTGGGAACAGTTTAAAAAAAGAAGAAATATTTGGTTAAAATATATCAAATAATCTTAAATTTGTAAATCTAACATTTTATATTTTTATGTATTTTTTCATTTCATGTATTAGTGTTATCCTTTAAAAGAATGTGTTATTTTTGTAAAAAAAAAAGATATTTTTCTCTAAAATGGTTAAAATGATGAAGTGTCAAATTTCCAAAATTGGATTTTGGAAATAGAAATTGGTTATTTGTAAACCCAACATTAAAAATGTTTCCCATAAAAATATCCTTAAAAGTACAAAGATAAAACCCACATATGATAACTAAGGTAGTGTTTGTTTTTTAAAATTTTTACGACTTATTGTTGAATTTTTTTTAAGTTTATTTTTAATTAAAAGGAAATATTCGACTTTTCTATTTAAAAAAGTAATTTTCTACTAAAATGCAAAATTTTATCGCTTATCCAAGCAAGAATTTACTTAACAATACACATTAGTGATGACACTACAGCTGACGGCATCTACTTCATCCCAACCCGACTGCTTATTTTTTAAATTCTCAAACTCGCTCTTTATTTAAAATTACGACGGACGGCACAGAAATTCTCAAACCCGTCCCGCTTATATTTATTTGCTTATTTTTTTATATTCGCTTTTTTATTTTTATTATATTAAAATTAATATATTTCATAAAATTAAAAATATATGAATTTTTATAAATTATTTATTTAAAAACATCTTAATTATTAATATTATTTATATTAAAATACATAAACTCAAACCTACTAAAAACTAAATTACAATTAAACCAAACTCATCTCATTAAGAGCGAGGTAGGGAGAGAATCCGAAATAATTCGTCCCGTTGCCATCCCTACTCATTACCCAATGTTAAAAAACAAATAACTTAATATTTAATGCCATCACATTATTCAACATTGCCTCAAAAGCTTTTATTTAAGATCAAGAAAAAAACCTAAATCTCATAGTTATGGATTTCATAGAAAGTTAAAAAAAAAAAAAAAATAAAAAAATAAAAAATAAATAAATAAATATATATATATATATATATATATATATATATATATATATATATATATATATATATATATATATATATATATATTGTCCATTTTAAAATGTTATCCCTTTTCAAAAAGTTTAAAAATTTTTTTTTTACCCCAAAACGCTTTTAGTTATATTTTAGTAAATTATTCACATTCCAACTTGAACCCAAAACCTTTTCTATTTAAACGTTGAATATTCTATCACTTCAATTAAATGTGATGGAAATCAAATCACCGTTTTAAAAACATAGAGAATATTATTTTGGTGCTCTATGAATACTAGTTTTTGTATTCTTCATATTTTTTAAAACAATAAAAACTAGAAAACAAACATGTTCCAGTATTAGTTCACTATTAGATCATGATAGTTTTAAAAAAGTTTAGTTTTTTTTTTACAATTAAATACTTTGCATACAACGTAAGAATTATCCTTACGATTTACTCGAATTTAGAGTTGAACATACCAACTCAACCCATTTAGCCAAATTATTCGACGTAGTCAAAACAAAGCCAGCTTAATTCACCAATTTATATCTCTGATTAACTTTTATCAACCCAACTAAACTCATTTAGTCAGAGTCAAACCTTCAAAATTCTAAAATAATTCCTTTTATAAATTCTATTATTATTCAAATAAAAATAAATAATAATGATTAATATATAAAATAATTGAGTCTAAACAATATAATAATATTAAACAAACTTAAATAAATAAATAATAATGGAGCACTTTTGTATCAAAAGGATTAAATTGACTTGCTAAATAGTATCAAATAAATGAAGTAACAACTTAATAACATATTTAAAAAAAAAAATTAAAATATCAAATGAAATCTTATATACCTCTAATCTTCATCATCATCCTCATTATATCCAATACGTGATTCTATATTGGGAGATTACAAGATCATGAGCGCCACAAATTATCATCTATTAATTAATTTTTTAATATTAACAATATAAATTTTATTTATATTTCGAATAAAAATTTTTTTTCAAAAATGCATTTTAATAGTATAATAATAAAATACCCTATTTGTTTAAAAATTCATTTTGCTTGAAGATATAATCTTATTAGCAAAAAAATAAGTGTATAATTTTTGTTAATTATTTTTAAAATAATAATAATTTGTTATTAACACTAGTTTAAGTAATAAAATTATTTAAAATATATTGATAATTTATTTATTAAATTTAATTTAATTTATATGCTATTACAACTTTGTTTTTATAAAAAAAAACATATATGATTTAATAAAATTTAAAGAATAAATACAAAAAATGAAATTATAAATATTTAAAATAGGATTAATGAGATAAATAAAAATATATTCAATATTAAAACCATAATATATTTAATTCATATGCATTCTATAATTCAAATGAAATGATATTGCTATAGTTTTGCTCATTCTTTATTTTATATATTTTTTATGCTTTTTAATAATTTTAAACTTTGGTGTTCACCATACTATTTTTTTTCACATTTCTAAAGGAGACTCTAAAATTATGAAATAATGACTTTCATGTGGATACTTTTTAAAATTCTGTTTAATTTTGTAGTGATTTTGGTTTTAATTATGTTTTTTATTTTAAATTTTTATTTATTATTGTTTTTTAAGAATTAAATATTTGGGCAGGTATAAGAATTGCTTCGCCTCTTTTTTAACACTTTAAAAGGTTTAACACATATGTTAGACTTATGGACAACTTTATTATTGTTAAATATCCATAAAATAACTGTGTGTAATCCTAAATCCGGTCAAATTAATTGTCTACGTTGTGAAACAACAAATAAAAATACCATGCTATGGAAAAAAAAAATTAAATCATGTCTCATGCTTAAAAACAAAAACCAAAATCAATTATTTTATTTATAACATAGAAAATGAAAGGGGAAAAAAAATCCTAAATTAGGTCTTGTTCTTAAAGAAAAATAACCAACATTTAATTATTTGACTTATGATATACAACCAACAAGACCAAAATTAATTGTTTGACATATGACATAGAAAATAAAAAGAGAAAAAAAAATCCTAAATAGATCTTATTCTTAAATAAAAAGCGCAAAAGTAACTATTTGACTTATACATAGCAAATAAAAATATCATTTTAAGGAAAAAAAAATCCTAAATTAGATCTCACAATTAAAAAGATAAAAAATTAATTATGTTACTTATGAGTTATGACATAGAAATAATTGCCTGATTTATGAAAAATTAATATATTTTGTAAAACATTTTTAAACGTATGATTATGAAGATAAATATGATATATAAAAATTTGGGTTTTAAAAATTAGGAATAGTCATTTGTTAACAGGTTGGTTCTATATATATAATTTTTTGTTTTTATTGGGTAAAAATCCTCTGGCATGACCTTTGGTCACACGGCAAATGATTTGTCCTTTAATAATTTAAAAATGTTTGAAATTTAAACTGAAGAAAAAAAACTAGGTTGGCATTTAGGGAATAAGCGTCATACATTTGTCCTTTTCTGGAAATTTGTTTTATCCGCCAACCGATAGCTTACTTTCCAGGGAACGAAAATGGGACAAACGCTCTGCGATTTCGGCGGTTTCCTTAGTTGGGAGCCAACGAGGAAATTACGTTGTTAACCTTAGCCTATTTCGGTTGGAATTAGAGTTTTGTCCTTTGTTATAAAGAAAAATAGAAAATGGTTGGGTAGGGGGGACGCTCCGGCAAAATTCAAAATTGAGGGACGTTTGACACTTGGCTCATCAAGGGCTGGCTTCCAAACACTTGAATTTATTGGATGACAATGGCTTCCCAACAACAAGCGATAGTTAAGGCTTTATTTGTTTAAAATTTTTGAAAACTGTTTTTTCAAAAAAAAAACAAAAAAAAAAGAGAATAAGAAAAATAATGTCAATAACTTTGGCTCCCAATTTTTTTTCTAAAAAGAAAATATGTATACAAAATATTAAATTAAAAAAACAAAAATGATTTTCGGGAGCATGTTATTTCAAGGTTTTCAATAACCTGTTTAAAAATTATTTTTAAAAACATACAAATTACTGCTTTTGCTTTCAAAACTGTTTAATTCTTCAGATGGCTGCTTTATATATATTTAAAAAAAAATGGAATCGTATCGCTATTGCTATGTTTTGATTCTCTTTATTTTTTAGATCAAAGAATAGTTTTCAAAATTTGTAAATAAACATGCCTATGATGTTTTTTTTTTTTTTTTAAAAATTTTTAATAACCTTCCTATTTTCCTTTGATTTTACAACAATTTATTAAAAGTTAAGGTATAGATCCTATGGGAATCAAATTTTGCATCTCAATTGTTTAGAATGTAGGATTAAGTTCAAATCATTTTATGAAGTTACAAATAACGGGATTAAGACACAAAATAATGGAATTGGATATAAATAATGATATTGGTATGATAACCAAAAACCAGAAAAGAAACTTAATTGAGTTATATAAAATTTTGTTCATTGTTAATAGAAGTGCATCCTTGTCCACATCTTTCGATTTTGGCTTATTGAATATGGATGGTACATATATGACGAAGTGAACAATTATTTTATTAGAAGTTAAGTATATATCATATGGGCATCAAATTTTGCATCTCTTTAGATGTATGACTAAGTTCAAATCATTTGATAAATTATAAGTAACATAATTCAAATGTAAAATAATGAAATCAGTCAAATCTCATATTAGTTAAAAGAAGAAAATTTCTAACATTATAAGTTTTTCTTAACTTAACTTACGTTATGTTTGGGATTCGAAAAGTATTAAAAAGAGAGAAAAAATGGAAAATTTTTTTCGAGGAAAATAAAAAAAAAATTAAATTTAATAAATTAATTATATATATTTATTCAAACTCAATTTATACGTTTCTCGGTAATTTTGAAATTATACGTTTCTCGGTAATTTTGAAATTTATTGATCATATTTGATTTTCTTTTATATTTTACATAATAAAATCAAATATGAGAAAATAATTTTTTATTATCTTTTTTTTTTCCTTTCAATACTTTATAGGTTCATACAAAGCCTTAGTATATGCATTTTAAAACTACGAGAACCCCTAAATTTTTGTTTGTAGCTAAAACATGTACTTTTTTGTCTACATCTTTGGATTTTGGCTCATTGAACATTGGGAAAAGTAGACATGTATGCGCTCATACAAATATTATTGAATATAAGTGAGGAATAATGGATTTGAGGGTTGTTTGTATACCCTATATATGAAAAAATAATTGCTCTTTGGTGAAAAAGTCAAACCTTGAAAAACCCCTAAATTGCCCCTTATTTATTTCTTCCACGTCATCAACAAGCAAAAAGAGGAGAAAATTTAGAGCTCAAAACCTTTGAACTCCTGAACATTTGAACACTTCGTCTTCATTGCCGACCATCCGAACCGTCGAACACTACGTATTCTCTTTTGATATTCTCAGCCATCATTTACTCCATTTAATCTTCTCCTTTTATTTTTCATTCATTTTGGTTTTTGGAGGACATTTTGTGCATTTCACCTATACCAAAAGCTACGACATTCGGCATTTGGCAAGTATTTCCTTCAATCTTGGGCATCCAAACAAGAAAGGAGATACTATTAGGTCTTTATAACCTATATGTTCATTTTTATGGTAGTTCGATAAAGGGGTCAGATAGGTTTTTTTGAAGATATTTTTTGTAAAAATTGTTTTGTTGATCCTTAGCGTTCTTCTTCTTTGGACAATGACCATTATGGTTTTTTGTTGAAGATACATGCCTAAAAAATTTCACCTATTCTGTATGTTATGCAAAAAATTATTCTTTTTGACTTTTAGGAGTGTTATTTTGTTAGAATTTTTTTACAATATTCTTTATTATATTATTTACTACCATGATATATTGGATCTACAACCATAACTGTTATATTTACTATCATATATGATTTACTATCATAATTATAATATTTACAACCATAATATATTGGATTTACTATATAACTGACATATCTACTACCATAACTGTAATATTTACTATCAGAATATATTGGATCTACTACCGTTGTTATATTTACTACCATAATATCTTTAATCTACTATCATAACTGTACTATATGTTAAAAAATTGTAATTTGCATCCAATTATGAATATACTAGCATAACTATTTTAAATGACTTAACAATATAGGTTTAATCTATTACCATAATTGTTTTATCTACTACCATAATAGGTTGGATATCGAGTGATAGATAAAGGAAATACTTATTTATGATATATTAGTAACACAATCTAAATCATAGGGCTTATATGTTCAATATGATTGAATGTGTTACTAATGAGTCTTTAAATTGAAAATTGGCAAACAATTTATAGATTTGAAGAAGATGACAAACAAAATGTTTTGTTAGGTCTATGAAGGTGGTGAATTGGTGCATAATGCAAATGGGTTAGTTGGATATAAGGGTAGTCAGGTCATCACATTGTATGTGAATGTGCAAATTTCATATACTGAATTTGTCTCAACAATTTGTGAAAAGTTTAATGTTGATCCAAATTCGATGAAAATGTACTATATGTAAATTTGATCCATTAATAATGATATTGTTAAACGGCGATGAAGAAATTACGAAAATGTTTAGATTCAAAGGCACATGTTGATGTGTGTACGCGTCTTCAAATACCAAATTACTAGCGCTTGGTGTAATCTTATTTACAAGGTATACTAAATTTTAATAACAATTGTTACAAATATATCACATATGATCAACATGGCAATTGAACAATGACTAAAGTTTTCCCATGTCTTGTTAATAATGATTTGACACTTGTTGTTGCTTCTAATTCCGACCAAATTAAGGGGGTGTTTGGTACATTGGAATGAAGAATGAGAATAAAGAATCCATTTCCATTCTTATTTCTTATGAAATGAAATTAATAATCTCATATCATTCATAGTGTTTGGATTAGTTTAGGAATCTTACATGAGAATGATTATTTATTTCCATACTATCTTTTTGTAATACTAGGAATTGAAATGAAAAATAAATTAATTAACAATAATACCATATCACATGATTTTAATTAAATTTTATTTTATTTTAAATAATTAATTTTTATATTTTTTTTACTAAATAATAAGATTATACAAATAATATATAATTTTAAAATATAACCATAAAAAAAAAATTATATAACCCTATATACAAATATTTAATCATCAATTTCATAAATATATTTATATTTATTTTTTCAATTTTCCCTCATCTAGAAATATATTTTAAAAAATATCACAAATATTTTTTAGTTTATTTAAATTTAATTTATTAGCTTTAGATCTATTTTATTTTCATTCTTTAATTATTATATTATAAATATTTTTTTTTTAATTTCATCATAAGTTTGAAATTTGAGGGTGAGTACATTTCTCAATAATTTAATTATTTTCAATAAGCCCAAACAACAAAACAAATTATAATTTTTTAATTTCTTACTTTTTTTCCATATGATTTTTCATTTATTTTCTTTCCTTTAGATTTTATCTAACCAAACATATGCCCTGTAATTAATTATTTAATTTAATTTAGAATTAACAAGAATACAATTAATCATTTTAGATTTTTGATGATTATCTATGTTTATGTTTCCTAATTTTTCTATTTTGATGAAATAACCATTTTTCAAATATTTATTCGTGGTTGCCAAAAAAAATATTTATTTGTGAATTATTTTGCAAGAATCAAGACGTTAAATTTGAGAGAAGTTAAAAATATGGGATATGAGAAGCAAAATCTGAAAGTAAAATAGTAAATTAAAGTTATTTTACATTATCTCTTTAGACGAGGGAATCAAAATACTAACTAGATATGATGAATCAAATTCCTACTTAGAAGTAGAAGTTTGTTTCCGCCAAAATTACATTTGATTATATTCCTATTCTTGTAAAACTTATCCAAACATAGGAATAAGGGAGAAATTGAATGAGATTCAATTTCCTACTCTTTATTCCCTTGTACCAAACACCCCCTAAGAGAAATGGAAATCAAAATGTAAATATGGTGAATTTGTCTTTGGATGTTTTAGCAAATGCCTCAACATTTTAGTCTGATGGTTTGTCTAATAGAAGTGCTGAAACAGACACGGTTCAACGTAATTCAAGACATCTAGGTCAATATGCTATTATGGGCAGTAGACAAACATTTCCAAATTCATCTGCATTCTGGGATGCGTTGTATCTAATGTCTTTAGGAGGTAGATTTCGGTACTATTACAAAAGAAACACCT
This sequence comes from Tetrastigma voinierianum, assembly GCA_016808115.1. Taxonomy (NCBI): domain Eukaryota; kingdom Viridiplantae; phylum Streptophyta; class Magnoliopsida; order Vitales; family Vitaceae; genus Tetrastigma; species Tetrastigma voinierianum. The sequence continues at coordinate 57,064 of JAEQBH010003365.1, forward strand.
CTAAGCACATATGTGTTGTCTGTATGGTAAATGAATGCTAATGGAAGATAATTTGTCGTGTTATTGGTGTGTAGGATGTTGTTCAAGTGCACACATTCATAAATGAGCACAGTCGTAGTGTTGATGATGTAGTAGCCTCTCAACCATTAGTGAGATCTAATCGAGCCGTCGTGGTGATTGATGAGGTGATTTGATCAACCCCCGATTACCAACCACAAAAAAATTGTAAGGACTTTGTCTGAGAACGTGGGATGAGATTGAATTATTGTCAAGCTTGACAAATTAAGGAGAAGGCTAAGGAAAGAGTATTTGGACAACCTATGAATTACTATAAATTGTTGCCTTGGATGTGTGATCGAATTGTCCAAAATAATCCGGGTCAGTTGTCTAGTTGACTTACTTAGATGATGGTCATTTTGAACAACTATTTATTGCATATCATGTGTCTATTTAAGGGTTTTTGATTATGTGTCGACCAATCATTGCCATTGACTCATCGCACATGTGTGGTCCATACGGTGGTGCTCTGTTCTTCGCAACAACATATGATGCAAATAACAACATGTTCCCAGTAGCATTTGAAGTGATAAGCTTTAGAGAATTACGACGATTGGTTGTGGTTCTTACAAAATGTGAAGAAAGTTATCGAGAATAAGGAGGTTTTCATTATATCGGATAGGCATTCAGGACTTGTACGTAGTGTACCAGAAATATTTGGAGTTGATAACTATGCATATTGTTACGTCATTTGAAGGAGAAATTTAGTAGCTTTTATAGTAAGCAAAACACAAGGAGGAGCAAGGGGAGGGCATTCAATGGTTTGATAAGATTACCTTTTTAAGAGTTGATATTGAATACAATGCTCACATGTAAAGTAATGATGCGGTCGAGCTCGAGTCTGTTTGCTCGACTAGAACCTCGAACTCCAACCGAGCTCGACTCGAGCCGAAAAGCTCACGAGCTTGAAAATGAAGCTCGAATCGAACTCGAAACGCAAACCGAACCCTGCCGAAGCTCAACCGAGTCAAGCCGAACTCGATCCGACTGAGCCCGAACTCCGAACCGAGCCCGAGCTCAACTTGAACTAAACTCACCAAGCTTGAATTTGAATTGAACACGACTCGATATTGAACCAGCGTTTAGTTTCTAAAACCGGTCTCCTAGTTGTTAATTGTTATCATATAAAACGAGAATATGAATGGAAACAAACTACAATGAGTCCAAAAACACAAAAATCAGAATTAACGGTCACTACAACATCATAAAACTTTAGTTTTAAGTAATCTACACATGGACTATCATTAAACAAATACACTTGAAAGCATATTCTTAGGATACAACTTCAAATAATCCCAATAGCCTATGATAGGTGCTAGGTTTCAAGGGCTACAACTGATCATGAAAATGTGATATAACCTCCGTCAAACTAAATAGCGATCCAACCAAAAAGCCCATCAAAACATATTCCACAAACACCTACAAAACATAATAGCTTTGTTATTAATAATATTTAACTCAGAAGAAAATATCAAGTAATAACAAAGTGAAGTAAAAATATGACTCATAATTTTAATTTCATAATCAAAACCTATTGAGTTGTCGGGCTTGTCAATTCCTTGGAGGTATTGGGAATTGGGATAAGAATCTCTTTAGGTTGATCTTCATCTTTGTTCTACACACATCAAATGTAAGTATTTATACATTAAAAAAAGTAAACTAAAATGATTAACAAGTAGTTCTTACCTTGTTTTTCTTTTCACTTCATGGGAGGGATCTACACCAATCAATTGTGTATATCAATATCACACTGTTTGAGGAGCAAGGAAGACCGTTAGGATCTATTACATCTACCTCCTGCATAAAAGTTGCTCGTGGTTGCTAGCAGGATTGAATAAATTCCAAACATTTCACACTAACTTAGACAAAATACTCTAAACTCATAGATTTTTCCCTTCCACTGCCAAGGCATCAAATTTATAATCTTGAGAAATGAAAAGCCCCTCATTAAGATACACATCAAGTTCAGATTTCATAGGTTCCGCTTCTTGCCCACTTCTAACCACTTGCAAAAGTTCTAACAAACTAGTTGATGTACTTCCTCCTTCATGAGCATTTGAAACAGATTCACATTCCGCACTTTCTTCAACAGTAAAAGAAGAATGCATTCTCACATATTCATCATAAAGCTGATACATGACATCTCTAACTCTTACTAATGTTTTCCCCAGCCATAAGAAAACATTTTTTGGGAATGCAGTCTCTAGAGCCCTCATTTTCAATCTAGTGGTCCAAAGACTAATTCTATCACATTAGGATATTGCATTCACCCTAATACTTGTCAAACCTTTGTTTCATGTTTTGAACCATACTCTCCTAAATAAAAATCATCGTGAGACTGACTTTTTATCCAACAACACTTTTAATCCTATGCACCTCACTAAGAAACAAGTTAGAAGTTGGATATTCTCGTAACCCGATATAATATTAGTAGTATCTTTAAAAACTTTTTAAGATCACAATTTCTCAATCTTTTCCACTCATCATCATTAGACAACAACCACTATGATCATGTAAAAGCATATCTAGGAAATACCTTTCTGGAACTTAATAGCACAATCCAACATGTCACGCAAGTTGAATTCCAACGTAGTCTTGTGCATTCATGACTAATTTTCGCTTCGAACGTTAGGACGCTAACAAGTTCACTCAAACCGCTTGAAATGTGGCTCACTAATTCAAGAAGTCCACAGCCATGGACTTTGCAATGATGCTCTTCACTTGTTCAAGACCATGTTGAACCATTATGTTAAGGATATGTGCACATCAATGAACATGAAATAACCTTCCATTGCATAGTTTTCACAGATGCAAAATTATCTCAGAATCGAATACAAGAATCATTCATGACTTGCATTGTCAACTAAATTGTAGCCTAAGAGAGAATGAAAGAAAATCATTGATTAGTTCACAAATCACAACTAAAAAAAAAAATACTAATATAAAGTGATACAAAAATATAAGACATTCTTACTTTGTTCTCAAATTTCCACTTAAACATGTTAAGATGCACCCATATGTTAGCACTTTACGTGGAGAGTGTGGCGGACAAAGTTGAGCACCTCGCTTTGAAGCTTCCAATCAAGATCCACAAAATGAGTCGTTAAAACCATAGCATTCATCCTTTATGGCCCTGACCGCTACAACCAGAAATAAACTAATTCGATCCACCATTTTCAAATAATGCTTTTAGCTTCTTCTTTCTCAAAATCGTAGACTTTCAAGGAGTTCGTTTTATAGTGACGAGACACACTAGTCCATCAGGGTGGTTCCCACTTCATCATCAGTTAAATCCTTCCTCTTCTACACAGTGAAGGATGTCATGCATCGAACCAATGTGCTATCCCCTCTCTCATCTTTAATATAAACAATGATCATGATAAAAGCACTAACAAATCCGCATTGATTTGAAAATTCATACTAATCGATGGTAAAATTAATCATTTGTTTTTTTGCTTCAAGTGTAATGCCTTTTTAAACAAGTGTCTAAATGTTTGCTCAAACAGTAGTGCTTTTTAGTTGCCAAGATAGAAAGAGGAGATTTACAATATTTACACTCCATTTTCCATTTCCTTATCATTTCAAAGTTCAAGAAAATCATCCCAAACTTTTGATCTTCTGTCTCTTAAAATGTTGGAAAGGGTTTTCAACTTTAGCTTCTTTCGATAGTGATAGGAGTAAGTCTACTAGTTTCCAAATTAACATCTTCACTTATTAAGTTCATATCTCGATTCCTTAATCTCATCCTCAATATTCACATAAAACTCCTATACTCTTGAAGTGTCCATGGGTGTTGAAGATGTTTGTGATCCACTAGAAGACTTAGACATTCTGAAATACATATGATAAACTCCACTAGTTATTATAACAACATAGTATAGACAAGGAACAAAACATATATGTAATGGCTAAAACATCCCATTATTCAAAATCTTTGTTTAGCATATCAGCTGTAGAAACAATCATCCTGATTAAATTATTGTAATATTTTGATTTAAATGGAACATTTTTGGTGAAAGTTTCAAAAGATTTCAAGTCAGATAGTTTAAAATCCATTCAATCAATACTGCCCCCAATCTACAACATAATACATAAATAATTAAAATCAACATGGAGCCTACCCTCCTAAACTACAATCGAAACTGAAAAGCAACAAGAAATTAAAACATTAACTTAAATCGACAATATTTGAAAACATTTAATTGCATAGAGAGAGATTCTTTAAACACAATCTTATCAGAATAAGGCACCAGAAAAAGATACGTATAGAATAAGATAAGGAAACCAAAGAATACTCGAATCACAGATATAAACAACAACAAACAAAGATCAAAACGGTCACTATTTTTAGACTCATCGCCTTGTTAATGTGGATCGAAATTAAGGGGGGATAATGGAAATGTTTACTCAAGCAGGAGACCTTGATTCAGGAGGAAAAGAACCAAAATCAAACTCGAAAAGCCCTCGTTTTAACAACCTAAAGTAGGCATCGTTTCCAATCTTTCCTAACCGATGCTCGAAAGTGTGATGAGGATGACAATGGAAGAATAGGGAAAGAAAATAAATGAAGAAAAGAAGAGAGTATAGAGGAGAGGCGCGACAGAGAAGGACTGAAGGAGAGAAATGTAGTCTCTAGGGGTTTTTTTTTTTTTAAATGGACGGTAGAGATTAGATTAGGGTTTTTTTTTAAATGATATTTTTTTTCTAAAATATCATTTATCCGTTTATATATATACAAAAACTAATTTAAAAATTTAATTAGTTTATGTTAAAAGAGTACTGTTGAACTATATATTTCACCATAGATGCCTCCTGCGTTTCAAAAAAATTAAAAATATACATTATAAGATCAAGGAAAACTGCAAAGCTATGTAAGGGATAAAGGGTTTAATGGGTTTGCATTTTACTCATAATGGCTTTGATACCTTGCTGATGGATCATGAGAGGCCCAAATCATAAACCGCAAATTCCATTAGAAAATGAGACTTCCATCTCAATTCTAATGAAAAAAATTCTTTCTTCGTACTCATCAACACTCGACTTTTCGATCAATTTATGATAATCAGCCGCTGATTCTCGCAGAGAAACGCGCCGTTGCTATCGCCATCGTGACTGGGGATTCAGAGGCGACCTTCTCCTCATAGCTCGTGGAGAATGGGGTGATCCCAAGAATGTATTCGCTTTGATCGGAGAAGAAGCCAGACTGTTATATGGCCGAAAAATGTTGGATGAAGAGAGAAGAGGATGGGCAGGGAAGAGGGTCGGGGAGAAAGGGATCAAACTGGACTTTTAAATTAGTACTGGCAATTAATTAGATAATAACATATCACAAAAAGAGAAAAAGAAGCCACCTAAAATTATTTTAACTCTTTTTAACTCCGCCATTAATAGTGATATATTCGCTTTATAAGCCACCAAAATTTATGATTTTTTAAGAATACAAAATAGATAAATTTATCATATTCTCTTAAATCTTTTTTTTAAGAAAATTAATTATTTTTAAAATAAATATATTTATAACTAAATAAATAATCAAAATTTATGATTTTTTTAAGAATACAAAATAGAGATATATTATTTATGACATCCTTAAAGTAAAGATATCAAATTTAAAAAACTTTGCAAAATTTTATATACAAAATATTTTAGTTTCTCGCGAGCTTTTCGAGTCGAAAGATTTAGTTGCTTGACTTGACTCGTTAACATTTCGAGTTGAGCTCGAGCTCGAGTCGAAGTTTCAATTGAATGAGTTTGAGTAGTCATGAAGCTGTCTCGTCTCATTAGCACCCCTACTCACATGCATGAATTACATAAGTTCAATTATGAGTTTGCAACATGGATTGAGATAAATGAACCTGAACATTGAACATTGGGCGATGTCAAAATTTCCAAAGAAAAGATGGAACAAAATGACAACGAACCTTTCTAAGTCTTTTAATGATTGGTTAAAAAATTAAAGACATCACTCCATATGTACGTTCTTAATCGAGCATATGACTAAGTTAAGGGCTATGCTTATTAAGCATAAAGCTGAGTCCAATCAGTGAAAAGATATCATAAGGCCGAAGATAGAAGAAAAAATGAAAAATAATATAGCCAAAAGTGAGCCATACCATGTCAGCCCATTAAGGGAAACCTTTTTTGGTGTATTCATTGGTGAAACAATCTACAACGTTGACATAATGATGAAAACTTGCACTTGTTGCGGTTACGACTTGTTTGGCATACCATACGGACATGCTTATACTCTTTCGTCAACAAACCGTTGTGGATTTCTTTGATGATATGTTCAGATATCCAACTCAACAATTGGTATACTCAAGTGTTTTCCATGGTATAGAGACACATGATATGCCAAAAGTCCATAATGATATTGTGGTACGAGATGTGCTAGAAAATGTTTTCTTCTCTTTAAAGCCTCCACATACCAAACGTCCACCTGGAAGACGGGCACAATAAAAAAGCATGCAAAAGTCTTTTGTCAATATGAGTTATATGTTTCTATTTCATTGTAATTTCGATGACATTGTCGTGTTTCGATGTTATAAACATATTTAATGTTTGTGTAAGTTTTACTTTTTATGTATTATGTTAATGACTTATAATAATATTTCGAGTGTGTTGTTTTTAGCTGAATTAATAATGTGGTAAGAGTTTTAGTCTTAATATGCTTATATACATTGTTAGATGGAAGACGATCGAAAAAAGAAATGTAAGCAACATATGCCTTGGTCACGTGTAGAGGTAATTAATAATGTTATGTGCAATTATTCTTCATGTATATGATTTTATACCATACTTATTATGGTTATTTCGTATAAAATAATAGGACAAACTTCCAAATTCAAGATGCTTTGACACTAAATTAATAGCACTCATTGATGATTTGTCCCCAAAAAAGAAGGCAACAATCTAAGACATTGGATTTGGTGGCCTTCTTCAACTTGCATGTAAGGAGATTAGATATGAGCCATGTCAGTGGCTCATATCACAATATGATGTGGCCTATAGTCACATCACCATGGCTACAGGTGCCTATATATTAGTCAAAATTGAGGATGTTGAGGAAATCATTGACATTTCTTGCGATGGAGTTGATATTGCTCTACCTTGAATACGACATGTGGAGGCCATTAACGATAGTATGTCCAAATTAGAGGAAGAGATTCGATCACTAGGAGTTAGAGAAGAATTTTTGAAGAAATTTATGATATTCACATGCGTAACAATTAGAACACCTAATAGTATGCTTAAAAGTGCACATGATATCTAGGATTTCATTTTGGATATTGATGTAACTATCCAAAATAATTGGGGCAAGTTTATGTTGTCTTATTTGAATAAGGGTATTAGAAGATTCAAGATGGGAAAGGGTAAATACATGCAAGGATGTTTACTCTTTTTATAGGTAGCTTACATTTTAATTGCACCTGATTGTCCTAATTCTCGTCCTATGTGACTTAATTAATTACTCATGTTCAAATGCAAATTCTTTACCTTGGAAAGACACACATGGCATGTGTGAATGTAATTGATGCTTTTCCCTTTTTTTTTTTTATTTAGATGGACCGATTGGTTAAAAGGAGACTAACTATTGAGATTCAAAGCTATGGTAATTATGGACATGTTATTGTAAGTTCATAAACTTTGTAAATACCACATGATCAATTAGATGTTGATACATTATTTGTTAGTGAGATCTTACTATCGGGTTATTCATTTTACAACTCAGGTACATGTGCCTCAACTCAAAGCTGCTCATGAACATATACATTAAAAGGATGTGGGATCCATTCCACATAACCCATAACCAAGGAACAAAATTTCGGAAATATCGGCAATATTTCGGTTATCGATGGAGATCGATAGGATATACTCTACTGATAGTCGGTTAGAACAAATTTCGACAATTTATCGTTAATTTTGTTGATATTTTCAATCCCACTCGTAGCTTGTTTAATAAAGCTGCAAATATATGTTGTTGGAGGGTTTCAAACTCGCCTAAAATGTTTGGAAGGTGGCACCCTCCAACCACCAAGCTAGTGATTGCACCTATTACATATAGTGCAAACTTTTGTTATATTATCTTATTATTTATGAATATTTATATTATTTTACATTATTGTTCACTTTGTTTTATTTTTTCATAAATCATTTCACTTGATTATAATATTTTATTTTATTTTTATTTTACATTATAACTTATAATATTTTTAAATCAAATATTAATTTGAAAAGGAAAAGAAATAAAATAATATCATTTAAAAATTTAAAATTATAATATTCAATATTTTGAATCTCCTCATATCTACTCTAATATTTGTATTAATAACTAAAAATAAATAATATCTGAATAATATATTAAATATAACATATTTAATCTACCTTAATTAAGATATGAATAATTTATCATCATTTATATAATTAAGATATGAAAAATTTTAATTGAATCGATATTTTTGTAAAAATATCCATCGATATTTTACCGATATTTATGATATATCTATAAAATTCAAATACCGATATATTCGTGTTTACCGATATTTTGATCTTTGCCCATAACATGTCAATGAATCCACTGAGGTGATGACCCCAATTAATGTATATTAATGTGCTGCTTATATGATAACTAACTGTTGGTATAACCTTATATCAACTTCTAGGATGTTGTAGACTGCATGTTTACAAGAGCGATGAAATTGATGGCTTATGCGAATGACATGAAGTGGTAACGGGAGAAAATGATGAACATGGCATCTAATATGAGAGTTGTGATGATTCAAATCTCATTTAGAAAAAAGCACCCTGATGAAGTCTCCTATGCAATCTCCACGTAATGTTGATGTGAATGATGTGGAGATTAAGAGGGAAGACATGAATGTAGATCCATCTTGTGAAGATGGACCAATTGGGTTTGACTACGTACTCAACTCACCCTGATCACTAGTCTAATATGAAGAAGAATGACAATATAGTTCCAAATCTCCCCAAGAGGATGAAGTAATGGCTGGGATTAACATTTCAATTAAAGTACCAAAAAGATATAAGCATATGGCAAAAAGGCTTGTCAACATTCGACGATGTATAAAAGACCTTTTGTAAAAACACACAATGACCAATTCCATAAGATGACACAAGAACAACGAACTCTCACAGATTATGGTATATATATATTTGTTTTATCATTATAGTTAATGAGTCTTATAACATGTCTTCATTTTTATGAAACAACAAGACCTTTTGTGATATGTTCCAAACATTTGCCATAATGAGAGATATGGGATTGTACAGCGGAAAACATCGATTAATAATGTGATAAGAATTTAAATTTATAATATATTTACATAACATTCAAAGTTGACTTCCAAATGCAAATATACTATGGCATCATATCTATTATTAGTACTTATTCTTTATGTAGGTTATTGGAATGTGGAGCCGTGACCTTACGACATACTAGGATAGACAAAATCATCATATTTCTTCAATCTAGCATTCTTGGTAATTAACGTTATTTGTTTAAACAAAATCTATTATACACATTGTTTTGAACCCCGATACGTGTTGCTTCGAGATCCATCTTCAAACACGATCTAGAACAGTGGCCTCGTCCCCTTGATTCTATTGAATCAAGAGCTGTAAGCAAAGAAATTATGTCTCCGTCCCCTTGGTTATATGGAACCAAAAGCCATAAGAGCAAAAGATATAATCTCGTTCCCATAATTATAAAAGAACTAAGAATCGTAAGTTTGAACACTATAAGGAATTAACTTTGATAAGCTTGAAAGTTCTCACAAGAACCATAAAATGAAAAAAACTCACAAAGAATTGTTATTCATCCAAACGTCTTCTAAACAAATACATAAAAGGACTCTTATATAGAGTTTAAGACATCCCTATTGACTAAGAAAGAAAGGAAAAGTTGCTAAAATTCAGCCTTGATGCATACCACCGAAATTGAAATGGAAACTACCAAAGCAACATGAAGATAAATTATTCTTTTCCTTATTTGGATATCTATCCTGATATTGAATTACTATGTATCAAATTGACAAATCAATGATTTGGTAAAAATAGTTGGCAAGTTTGATCATATAACTTGCAAGGCTAAAAACTCTCCAAAATTGGTCTTTGATTGTGCACAAATTATGGAGCTAATTTAGAGCACAAATTTACTTTGATTTTATTTTCCTTTTAGATGCCAAAACCATGTGAATTATTATCATCAACAACCATGATCACATTTATGGACTTTTGAACTTCCTTGTAGGCTCCAATTCATTCAAAGGTTTGATTTGACTTCAAATTTTCTTAAAAGCTAGGTTAACCCAACAGTCTCTTCTACAAGCCCATTGAAAGTTTTCCTCAAGCTTTTTTTGCTCTCGCTTCTTATGATCGACCAATCGAAGATTTGAAATGCATCCTTTTCAGGCTTTTGATTCTCATCACACATTGTTTGTACAACATTTTATTTATGTGACTAACTTATTCAACGTATAGTGTCAACTTGCAACCTTGTCAAAAAAGGCCAAACAAGAAGAAGTAATATCAAGGAGCAGGTCATTTCTTGCCCCAATGAATCTTACCATATGTGATAAAGTATAACTCCGAACTTTTAATCGTTTTATTTCCATTAACTATTGTAATATAGACAATAAATTTGAACATTTTTTATTTTTGGTGTAGTTATTTATTCCTGTATGCGAGAGAAATCACTAGCATCTTCATATGGTAAATATTGAAGCTTCTCGAGTTAAGTTACTATCTTCTTTGCCCATTTTAAGAGGCAACAAGATTCCCTCAACATAAAAAAGGATTACTCATGCATTTGGTCGATGCATGAAGGCGTATAGAATACACTCAGGAGTCGACTATGACAAATTTGAACACATTTGTCCAGATGTTCCCAAACAAAACAATGAGTATGATTTATAAGTCTATTAAGTAGTATAATGCTTGTGTAGTATTTCTTTTTATATGATCATTAAAATGAAGATGGTAGATAACCATCTTTTTTTGCTATTGTATAGTTACGATTGAGGCATGTTTGTAATAAAGTACATGGAACACTGGAATGGTTCGACAATGACGAGGAGATTACACGATTTTATAACCTTAATGATGTGGATAAATATAAATATATATATATATATATATATATATATATATATATATATATATATATATATATATATATATATATATATATATATATATATATATATATATATATATATATATATTGGGATCCTACCCCGAGCATCATACGCCTGGAGGGTAGCAGAAGATTTTTAAATTTTTTTGATCCTACCAAGGAATCAACCATGGATATCCAAAACCGAGATAATACAAAAGATGAAGACAAGGAGATAAATATTTTACCTCTTGAAGCAATGCCTCTGTTGAAGCAGATATGCAGCCGATAGTAGCGCCTCGAGCTGAGCACGCCTCCAATGGTGATCCACATGAAGCCGAGGCATGGAAACTACCGGAGAAGTGATCTAGACCTCTAAGTAAGTGCTAACAAGGTTAGATCCGAGAGAGAGGGAAGATGAGACACTTTTCCTCCTACACACAAAACAAAGGAAGAAGAACACCTTTTTTTTTCTTCTCTTTTCTCTAAAAAATGTATGATCATTCAATGAGAGAGATTGGATGGAAAAAGAAGAGAACCAATTCTCTTCCATACTTACTCAAAACGTGTATGGCAAAAGGCTAAGGAATGGGAGAACTTTCTCTCATTCCCTATTCATCTCACTGGGTTCAATGAACCTAGACATGTTAGTGTGAATCAAAAGGGAACTTGCCATATAGTCTTGGTAAGGAGAGTGGGCCCACATGTTCCCCACTTTCCTTCCCCATTAGAGAACTAGTCAAATCAAGTCTAGGTTCAATGAATCTTGACTTGGTTTGATTCTCACTTACCATATCACCCTTCCACTTATACCATATTGAACTAGGGTGAGAAAAGACAAAAATGCCCCTCCCCATGGGTTGGGCTGGCCATGTGCATCTCATGCACATGGGACTTGCTACTTATGGGCCTCAAGCCCATTAGTGAGCCTAAGCTTTCTTACGTCATGTTCGGATTGTATCTAAAGCATGTCCCTCAACTTGGATCAAATCCAAATCACTTTATTCCTGCCTCACACTTCTAAGTGTGTCACCTATTAGGTTCCCAATTATGTTGGCCACTTGGTTCGACAATTGAATCAAGCAAGTCATTAGCGGTATTTAGCAACACATCATGACCCCCAATTACCTAGAGAGTCAGTGGTTAGACTACAAACACTTCCATAGACAACATTTGTGTAATTCGTCCTTTCACCAAAGTATACTCAAGGTTAAAAATATCGGTTTCGACAGATATATCGGTACTTGGATTTTACAGATATATCGGTGGATATTTTTACATGAATATAGATGTATCGAAAATTAACATTGATATTATATTGCAATGGTCTTTTTTTTTTTTTTTTTTTAATTTTTTGCAATGGTCTCTTAAAACCAAAATGAAGATCGATGTGGCTCAATTGCAATATTGAAACATACCTTAAATTTCACAAATGATGTATTGAATGAAAACTCGAACACTGAAGAATTGACCAAAAATTTTATCCAAGACTTCAAAATATATCAAGAATTGTTTGAGAGAGAGAGATCAACAAGAATGGAGGAGTTTGATATGAAAAACTAGTGATTTTATGCTATTTATAGAATTTTTGGAGTCAAACTAGCCCTTTTTTTTTTGGTAAAAAAGCCATTAAAAATGAATTCTGGTCATGATTTGATTTGGATCAAATATAACCAAGTAGATCTTGGATTCAACTGCTATAAATCATTTACTCCATTGATAAAAATCACTAGATGTCCACGTGTCATCGATATATCATCGTTTTTTCTCAATATTTTCCGATATATCGCCTATATATCCTCGATATTTTCCGATATATTGCTGATACTATACAAACTTCAGTAGTGACACGTGCGTCATTCCACGCGCTGATTTCTAGTTGACAATATCACCGATATATCGCTGTCTTACCGATATATCAACGATATTATTCGATTTTCCCTCAATCGACTATCATTGGTCGATATCGTGTCGGGATGGACCGACACTCAAAATATCAACGATATATTGTTAATATTTCGCGACATTTTTAACACTAAGTATACCCCACTTAGTTTAGAGTATGGACAAAGTGTAGCTCCTACTAGACTAGCTATGCCACATCTAGCCTAAGTGTAAATAGTTCTTGTCCCGGGACTCATTACTCATTAGTCATGCCATTGAAGATACTCTTCATAGCATATCCACTATGACCAGAGATTTATGAGTAATGACCCCGACAAGAGGCCGTGGGTATACTCTCTCTCTATCAAGAGTGGTAAATCCTTTGTTGGATATTCAACTACCTTCAAACACCTCTAGGTGTACCCAATCATCACCCTATGAGTAAACTTTGAGAGGCAACAAGGAATGAAGTCAAAGCATAGGATCAACATCCAAGATAACCTTAAGTACCTCAAGTTTAAGGATACTTGCACCATTACTACAATGAGATTATCATCTACATGTAATAGATAATCCATATGATTGTCTCATAGCAGGTCTCCGATGTACTTAACTACTCTTAGCAAGCATCCACATGTCTACTCTAACCATCACGATGATCACAGTTTATGAGATCAACTACTTGATCAAATCAAGGAGTACAACATGTGCTAGTATGTTCGGATCAACATTGTCTAATCTTGTTGATCTTATGACTAGGGATAATTTAGATACAACATAATTACACATGATAGGAATCTCATTATCATGATCACATCATGATTTCCTACATGCTATGTAATGTATCATGGATTTCATTAATTGATTTAAGATCCATATCAATTCATATAGCAAATGAATATCAACGTAATGAAAAAGCCTTCTTTTCATTAAAATAAGATATACAACAAGTGCTAAAGGTGATAGCCTTTAGAGCACTTCTCTAACAATATATATATATATATATATCCTTTAAATCTTGAAGTTGGACATTGACATTTGTTTTCTTTTTGTTTGTCCTAGGGAAAGATGGATTTTATCAACTAAAGCTTGTGTGTACCCTGATAAAGCATAGAGAGAACCGAGAGTGGGAAAGAATTCGAATCACATTTGGACTTCAATTAATCTGGGAGAATAACTTTTTAGAATATGTAATATATAGTGAAGGTGAAATTAAATGACAAATATTGGGAACTTCATTGTTATGTAACATCAAGTTTATGTTTCTTGGACAAACACTTACATATATGACAACTTTCTCATATTTTTAGACAAAGATTTGTAGTGAATAGTTTTAATGTATATGGTTAACACATCTATTTTCCATTGAAATAGCATACTTTTATTCAAATTGCATACTATCATAATGGAAACACTTAAACTAACACATAAAAAAAATGCTTAAAAGATGTGTTTGGTTATGCATCCGCTTCTTTAAGTTATGCATTCAAAATGTAAAACCCAAGAAAAATTCAATTTTTCTTAAAAAGGGTAAAACGGTAATTTCGGTTGGAAACCTAGAAATTTTCTAGATCTCGGATGATGAAACGGACTTTATCGTTGAAATCGTCTCACAAAATCTAGTTACCTACCGACCCTCGTCGACCTCGAGACAATAAATTTCACGCTTTTGGAGGTAATGGGTAAGTCAGATTACTTGAAGCATGTGACACATGTCACATGATACATGGACCATGTGATGACACATGGCCATGAGAGAAAGGAGGAAGGATCACTTTAGGATAAAAAAAATAAAAGAAAATAAAAAATCAAAAGGAGGAAGGGACATGTGGTAAGTAGGGAGAGGAGGAAAAGGGGAGGAAGCTTCCTACTTAGATCAAATCGGTGGGAGAGAAGGAAAAAGGAGGAAAAGAAAAAGAAGGAAGGGAGAAGGAAAACCGGGGGAGAAGAAAAAAAAGAGGAAGAAAGGGGAAGAGGGAAAAAGAGAATTTTTCGGTGTTCCGACGGTTGAAGCTCGACGGTCCGAGAATTAAAGTTGGTCCACATAGCGGGAGCTACGTGTGGGTACCAAAATCAGTGTGTTTCGTCAAACTCCAAGAGGTAGGGGTCTCTCCTACTTTGATTATTCCTTGTCTAAGGACCATCCAATGGCCATGAGGCATAGTCCTGATGATGAAGCTAGTTTCACAATAGTTTAGATCAAACTATCGGTGGGTTAAGGACCAGTTTTTGGGTTTTCGGTTACCGGAACCACTGATTTAGTGCATTAGTGCAAACGGGCTTGAGTCTCAAGGGATTCGAGCTTTAAAAGTGCTAAAATAGGGGGGATGCCCATAAGTTGTCCTACACAACCAGTTGAACCGGTCTAACCGGTTGAGACAAATTCTCAAATTTCACCAAAATATTCTTTAATGAGTAAGGAATCTAACAACACAAACGATGCATGATTCTGAGCCTGGATGAGTGAGAACCGATTGAAACAATCCAAGATGCCCTAATTGCTATCCCTAGAGAAAAACCTAATGAACTAACTGACCTAGTTCCTCAATCGGCTGAGCCGGTTGAGAACAAATCTAAAATTTTTTCAGAACATTCCTCATAGACTAAGGAACCCAAAAAGCAATGGTGTACGATTCCGGCTCCGGATGAGTGAGAACCGATCCAAACAAGGCAAAGTAATTCCTAATCGGGCCGTTCTAAAAATGTAACCCAATGAATCGGGTTGATTCAGCTCTCAACCCGTTGAGCCTATGAAAGTAGTTCTAAAAAATTGTCAGAGTCTTTCTCACAGAGTCAGGAATCCAAAAAAATAAATGAAGTACAATTCTGACTCTGAATGATTGAGAACCGACACAAACGATGCCTAAGACTTAATTGCTGTCTTAAAACAACTTTCACTGACCCTAAGGATCCGATTTCCCAATCAGTCCAGCCGGTTGGGAGCAGTTCTCAAAAATTTTCAGAATCTTCCTCATAGAGTCAGGAATCCAAAAAAACGAACGGAGGCTAATTCCACGACTTAATGATTGAAAAATCGACAATAAACGATGCCCCAGTGCTCTAAAACGAGGTCAGAAACATCAAAGGCAAGACAAACGTAAAAGAAAACGGAGAAGCATACAAACTTTCAGACCAGAGGGATTCACTAGCTTATCCACCCTCCCCTTTCCTCTCTTTCTTTTCTCTCGCCCAAACCAGTATCCCCTCCTCCAAATCAGAGAACGCCCTTCAAAATGAGAGAGACCATGCCCACCCGGATCTAGAGAATCTCTCTTTCTTTTTCTTTCTTTCTACTCTTTTCTTTTCTTTTCTTTTTTTTTTTTCTCCTTCACATTTTTTGTTCTTATTTTTTCTTTTCTTTTCCCTCTGAACTCACTCCATTTTGTGCACCTTCAGTCTCGGGAACTCCCCAATCAATCTCGGACTTCCCCAGCTCCATAAACACTCCTTTATTCCCAAGGTCCATAGCTGGCCACATTTACTTCTTTCCTTAACCACCAAGTATCCAAGTGACCTGCTGTACAAGAAACCCATAACATGGCTCAAAAACTGATCCAACCCATGCCTAGGACTGATTTGAGGCTTATGGGCCCAAACCAAGTAGGATTTAGGCCCTAAAATCAACAAAACAAAGTGTCTATGCAGCCGTCCGACGAACCGCTCGTATAGCTCAACACGGTCATCGAATTGAGAAAAAGATCTGTAAATTAGTGAATGTCTTTGTAGAGTAAGGAATCCAACAAAAGAAACAATGCATGATTTCGAGCTTGATGAGATATGACTCAACACAAGCCGTGTGCTCTGACTGAAACTCGCCGAATAATGAACTTAATCGAACCGTTGAATTGGTCGAGCTAGTCTAACGTCACTGGTTGATAAAAATACTCAACATTTTTCAGAGAATTCTTCAATGAGTAGGGAATCCAACAAAAGAAACGGTGCATGATTTCGAGTTCGGATGAGGGAGATATGATCGAAACAAGCCTAAGTGTCTCGGTTTGACATGCTCCAATAAACCCGATCAGTTAAAACCTGGGTAAGAACTTTTTCATGGCACATGCCAATAACTAAAAAAAAAGAAGCCACGATGACACTGGCGAACTACATACGCACTTAATGATCACATGCTTACCGAGGGGCTCCCAGACCGTAATTGTTTAAAAGGGCCCTAACGGTGCCATATGAGAACGATGGGTGAGTGAGACACCCATAGGATAAATGCAAGCGTTGAGGGACAAAATTGAGGGTCTAAAAATATGCCCCTCATTAGTAGATTGAATGAATGAGTGAATCATGGGTGCGAAGTGCAAGCAATGCAAGAGTGAAATGAACTCTAGTGAAGAATCCAGATGACCAACAATTTTGTCCCCTTACCCAAGATCAAGGCTAACGGAATCGAGTCGCTACCAACCTAAGGACTAAGAGAAACCCAAGCATCATTCCTGTGAAGAGCGAGGAAAATCCCATTACCGATGCCTAAAGATAATAAAGCCGGGCTGATGCCGGAAAGATAAGATGCTCGACACGATGTCGTGAAAGATAATGAAATGATGCAATGACGAAAAATAATATGCTCTACGGACGACAAAAGATACCGATAGTCGGACGCGATGTCGAAAAGATTAGCGCCGGCGCCTTACAAGATGTCAAAAGATAAGAGAAAGTTGGACGCGATGTTGAAAAAGAAAAGCGATGCTCGGACATGATGCCGAGGAAGATAGGAGAAAGCCGGACGCAATGCCGAAAAAGATAAGCGATGCTTAGACACGATGCCGAGGAAGATGAGGAAAAAGCCGAACGCGATGCTGAAAAAGATAAGGGATGATCAGACACGATGCCGGAGAACCCGAAATAAAAAAAGGATCAAATCCAGGCACGATGCTGGAGAACCCGAAACAAAAGGAAGGGATCGAATCCAGGCATGATGTCGGAGAACACGAAACAAAAGGAAGGGGTCGAATTTGGGCGCAATGCCAGAGAACCCAAAACAAAAGAAAGGGATCGAATCTGGGCGCAATGCCAGAGTACACAAATCAAAACAAAGGGATTGAATCTGGGCGCGATGCCCGAGAACCCGAAACAAAACGAAGGGATCGAAACTAGGCGCAATTCCAGAGAACCCAAATCAAAACAAAGGGATCGAATCCGGGCGCGATGCCGGAGAACCCGAAACAAAAGGAAGGGATCGAATCTGGGCGCAATTCCAGAGAACCCAAATTAAAACAAAGGGATCGAATCCGGACACAATGCTGGAGAACCCGAAACAAAAGGAAGGGATCGAATCTGGGCGCAATGACCAAAGAACCCGAATCAAAATAAAGGGATCGAATTTGGGAGCAATGCCGGAGAACCCGAAATAAAAAAAGGAAGGGATCGAATTTGGGCGAGATACCATGGAACCCGAATCAAAACAAAGAGATTGAATCTGGGCGCGATTCCCGAGAACCCGAAATAAAACGAAGGGATTGAATATGGGTGCAATGCCAAAGAACCCAAAACAAAAGGAAGGGATCGAATCTGGGTGCAATGCTAGAGAACCCGAAATAAAAGGAAGGGATCAAATCTGGGCGCAATGCCGGAGAACCTGAATCAAAACAAAGGGATCGAACGTGCCCAAAGGATCAAAAAAAGGGCTATGTGTAACACCCCGAAATATACCCTAGTCGTTTTCAACGTTAGGTTTAGTCGTTTCTGGAAGAGTCTTAGATTAATGATGTACCTACATAGTATCAGGTCGCTCACGCGATGTCTTTGTTCGTGTACGCCCAGAATGGATCCACCCTCGTAGTCAAGGATGAAACAACTAAAAGCCGCCAATCCTTTGGATCAATTCGCTTCTGGTCCATCTGATTCAACGACAAATGAAAATGCTTCAACTGAAGCATTATTAAAAATCTCTCAAGATATGGCAAGGGTATTAGATCGACTCACGGCCCCTCGAGCTCCGAGTGATTCAGTAAGAAAGCATGGAGTGGAAGAATTCCATGGTACAAGTATGGAAGAGTCCGATAAAGCCGAAGCTTGGCTTCTGGAAAAGCTAGAAAGGTCGATGAAGTGAGATGCCCCGTGGACCAAAAGGTCGTTATGTGCTTTCATCACAAGAAGGTACAACTTATGATCGTAGCTAAGCCAGAAATCCACTACTTCCGCATCCGCCATATCGGGACTACTTTGTCACAGAGTTTAATACGAAGTATGTCACTGATGATTACAAGGAGTCAAAATGGAAGCAATTATTGACTCTAAGACAAGGGAAACTTACAGTGGCTGAATATGAGAAAGAATTCAGCCGTCTTAGTAAATATGCACCTAATTCGCTCTACTAAAAATTTAGATGTGTATTAGCCAGGAGGGCTTGCATGAGTCCATAAAAAGGTACCTCACGGCTGTCACTTCGCTACAAGTTGTCAATTTTTATCAGCTAGTACAAGCAGCTATAAAAATTGAGAAGTCTGAAATGAAGAGTCAAGAAAGAAAGAAAGAGAAAAAGTTCTCAAGAAGGGGTTCCTCTTCGGGAAAAAGACCTAGAGAGTCACAAGTTGATTCAGTACAAGGTTCACCTACAAGGGGTAGGAGATAAGGACCTACCATGACACAAAGTTCCGGTCGAGGCACCTCAACCGGACAAGAGGAAAGACATGCATGCCTGCATTGCCACAAATATCATCTGGGTATTTGCAGACGGGTAGCTGGCGGTTGTTTTCGATATGGGAGCACGAACCATGTGATAGCCAACTGTTCGTGAGGATCGGGAAGTTCTAAAAATCTCAAGGAAGTGGTGGAGGAGGGTCAAATGCACCTCCGCGGACTCGAGGAAATAGGGAGTAGAGGGCCAGTGGTACCTGAGGGAAGAGGTAGTGCCCGGGGGCCGGTGGTCGTCCTGCTACTACAGCCCCAGCCCGAGCTTATGCTATGAGAGCTTGTGAAGATTTGGACATACTGGGGGTTATTGCTCTTCCTTTCACTATCTTTGATATTGACTTGTATGCTTTAATTGATCCGGGTTCTACGCATTCATATATATGCATGGAACAAATGAGTGATAAATTGCCTTGATGTTTGTTAACTATGACACACTTTGTTACAAGTCCTCACGGGCATAGTGTTAGAGTCAACAATTATTGTATAAAATTGTCCCTAATGGTCCATGATAGGGAATTCTCAGGTTGATCTAATTGCTTTGCCTTTTCATGGGAATGGATTGGTTATCGAACATCGGACATAGTTGGTATTGATAAAGAAATGATCACCTTAAATGTTTTGACCTACTCCAGTAACGATCACGGGGTATCCAATACGAGATCAAAGGCCGAAAGTTATTTCGACTATGGAAGCACGACGTTTTCGAAGGTTGTGAAGCCTTTTTGGCTGATCCTTGACTCGAAAGAGAGCAAGTGAATTTAGAAAATATTCACGCGATTAGGAGTTCCACGATGTGTTTCTGAGTAGATTCTGAGAGTACCACTGAAGAAGTGGATCTCTCATTGAAGTGTGCGAGGAACAACTCCTATTTCGAGGGCACCTTATCGTATGGCTGACGAAATTGAAAGAGTTGAACTACGACTACGGGAGCTATTGGATAGGTTTTACATTCGGCCTGGTGTCTCACCTTGGGGTGCGCTGGTTTTATTTGTTAAGAAGAAAGATGGCACTCTCAGAATGTGCATTCTTGGCAAATAAACAAAGTGACGATTAAAGAATAAGTATCGGATTGCGAGAATAAGAGGATTTACATTTGATGCGGAGTTGAGAAAGGAGCAAGTGTCTTTTCGAAAATAGACTTGCGATCGGGATATTATCAACTCCAGGTAAAAGAAGTTGATGTCCCAAAAAGCAGTTTACATTACATGATGGCCATTATGAATTTTAGTAATGTGTGCCATTTGGGTTGACACAAATGCTCCGAGTACATTTATGGACTTGATGAATAAGGGTTTAAAGCCCACAATTTGGATCAATTGTTGTGTAGTGTTGTATTGATGACATCACGGTGTGTCGAGATGCCGGAACATAAGAACACCATTTGAGAACAGTATTGCAAACTTTGAAAGAGAATTAGTTATTTACAAAGTTAAGCAAATGTGATTTTGGCTTAAGGAAGTGTCATTCTAAGATTAAGTAGTATATCTGATATTAAGTTGATCAAATAAAATTGAAGGCTCCTAAGTGGACACCTCCTCGCGAGAAATGTCGGGTGAAGTTTCTTGGGCTTGAGGTTATTATCGGAGATTTATTGCAAGGATTTTTCATTTGTGTGCATCCTCACTTACAAGATTACTCAGTAAAGGGTGAGTTTGAGTGGAGTGATAAGTGCCAATCCGACTTGAAGGTTAAAAAGATGCGGTTGAAGCACCGGTGTTGATTCGACCTAACCCGGGTAGAGTATACTATATACAGTGATGCATCGAGGATAGGTTTGGGATGTGTATTGATGCAAGATGGGAAAGTGGTAGCTTATGTTTCCAGACAGTTGAAACCACATGAACAAAACTATCCCACCATGATTTGGAGTTAGCAGCTGTAGTGTTTGCTTTGAAAATTTGGCGACACTATTTATATGGAGAAAAATGTAGAATTTTTACCGATCATAAGAGTCTGAAATATTTGCTAACTCAAAAAGACTAGAACTTGAGGCAACGTCGATGGTTGGAATTGTTTAAAGACTATGATTGTATAATTGACTACCACCCGGGGAAAGCAAATGTAGTGGCGGATGCCTTGAGTAGGAAAATGGTTTATGCTTTGTCTTTGAAAGATTATGATTGGAGACTTGCACCCGATGGAGCCTTGTTGGCTTAATTGAGAGTTATACCGAGTTTGAAGCAAATGATAGTAAATGCTCAGAAAAATGATGCCAAGTTACAAGAGATAGTTCAGTTAGTAAGTATTGAAGACAAAACTGATTATACCATAGATGAAAATGGAGGTTTGTAAGTGAAGCGATTATGTGTGCAGATGATATGGATTTGAAAAAGAAGATATTATATAGAAACCACAATCTTGTTTTCACCATGCACATCTACGGAGGTAATAAGATGTACCGAGGATATGAAACAATACTATTGGTGGCGAGGTATGAAAAGGACATTCACGAGTCGTGTCTAAGTGTCTAACGTGTCAGCAAGTAAAGGCAGAACACCAAGTACCATCCGGTTTATTGAATCCCCTTCCAATTCCCCAATGGAAGTGGGATAATATTACTATGGATTTCATATCCGGTTTTCCCTTACCCAAAGGAAACAGGATGTAGTTTGGGTAATTGTGGACAGATTGACCAAGTTTGCTCACTTCCTACTGGTTCGACTTGACTACTCCATGGATCGTTTAGCGGAACTTTATGTGAATGAAATTGTCAGATTGCATGGGATTCCTGTGTCGATAGTGTCTGACCCCGATCCACGGTTTCACGTCGGGATGCAGGAAGAATTACGATCGGCTTTGGTATGAAGCGAATTTTAGCCTTTCCGTCAGCGAACGGATGGAATGATGCGAAAGAGTGATTCAGTGTTGGAAAGATATCTTGAGTGTATTAAATTTTAGGAAGTTGGGATAGGTATATTCCATATGATTGCCTATAACAACGATTATCCCTCAGTCTGTTATTGGTATGGCCCCGTATGAAGCTTTGTATGGAAGAAGATGTAGAACTCCTATGTGTTGGACAGAGTTGAACAAGCATAACATTCTTGGTCCTGATTTAGTAAAAGATACGGAAGAAAAAGTTCAGATTATTCAGCAGAGGTTAAAAGTTGCCAGTGATAGACAAAGGTCTTATGCTAATTTGAAAAGAAAGGATATAGAGTATGAAGTCGGAGATAAAGTGTTTTTAAAAGTATCTCTGTGGAAAAAGATACTCCATTTTGGAAGAAAAGGGAAATTGAGTCCAAGATTCATTAGCCCTTACGAGATTTTAGAAAGGGTTGGACTAGTAGCGTATCGTTTGGCACTCCCTCTGGAGTTAGCCAAATTACTAATTTGTTCCATGTATCTATGCTTCGGAGATATCGTTCTGACCCATTGCACATATTACCAGTTCAAGATATACAAGTACAAGAAGATTTCACTTTCGATGAAGTAAGCTATTCTGAATCGTGAAATAAGGCGATTCTGAACAAGTAGTTCCCACTGGTAAAGTGCTTTGGCAACATCACGGTATGGAAGAAGCGACATCAAGGCAAATCATTGATAATAGAAGACACGATTACCCTTAGCTCTTCGGTTCGGGTAAATTTGAGGACGAGTTATTTTAAGAAGTGAAATTGTAACACCCTGAAATATACCTAGTCCATTTCAACATGTTTAGGGTATTTTGTGAGCATAATTTGAATTTTTAAGTAATGTAAGCAGTGAAACATGGAAAAATGAATAGCTTGATTTGTATAGGATAAGACGAGGGTAAAATATGTAATTTGCAAAAAAAAAAAAAAAAAGGGCATCGAAGTCATAAGATAAGAAGGCTATGGGTTAAATAGAAATATACTTCTTGATTTACAAAAGAGAAGACTTAAGGACTAATGTGAAATAAAATGAAAACTTAACCCCGAAAATGGGTTTTTTGGGAGCGAACATGGCCTAGAGAGAGATCTTGATTTAGGACCAAATTTGAAATTTCCATTTTTGAGAGAAACAGGCAGAGAAGAAAAAAAGAAGAAGAGAAGAGGAAGAGGAAGAAGAAGAAGAGGAAGAAGGAGGAGTCAAGCAAATGTATGGATTCTAGTATGATTTTGTGTAGAAACTACTTGGATATGGATTGCTAGGGTATTCTATGGATATTAGTTTTGTTCCTAGGGTTTTTGTTAGGAATACATCCTAACCTTAGATTTATGGGAAGTTGGGTTGGAAAACCCTAGTTTGTATCAAATAAATATGGAATCCTTCCTATTTCTATGGTTTTGTAAAGTTTGGTATGAATCCTTGGATTCTTTGGCTAGGGTTTGGTTTAAGAAATTCTAAACCACAATTAAAAGTGTTTGTCCATGTTGGTTTTTGATGAAGGATGGAATAGAAGAGATTTATGGAAGAAAAGTGAATGAAAAGGTGAATTACTGTGGAATTTTGGGCGAAATCGCAGCTGTCTTTTAGTACGAACGGGGTGATACGGTACCACTTATGTGAGAGGCAAAATGGTAGGTACCATCAAAGTGAATATGCCGGTACCATCAAAAGTGAAATGCAGGTACCATCCAAAATAATCTGGAGTGCACTCTCGAGCCGGTTTGAAATGCCGTTACCAAACATAGTGGTACCGTACCAAACATAGTTATCTTAGAATGCCAGTTCCTATGACCCAGGTTTTGGTATTTTGCATGGTTAAGCTCCTAATTCGCATACAGAATGATAGAACTCTAATAAATGATTAACAGGGTTGAGATAGAAAGAAATTAAGTGAATAATATCGTGCCTTGTCGCCTCGGCGAGTTCGAAGTGAGACGGAGCCTAATGCCTATCTGAATAAGTAAGTTCGACCATATATAATTGTAGGAATGCCTAAGACCGGATCACGTAAAATGACCGCGACACTTACGGTATGACGTGGTGACGTTTTGATCGGTCGCCGACACTCTACTAGTGCTGCGACACTTCTATGGCGTGAGGCGAGCATCTACGATCGGTGCTTGACACTCTGCTAGTGTTACGACGCCGCATTGCGTGGGCCAGGCGCGTTCGATTAGTGCCCGGCACTCTGCTGGTGCTGCGACGCCCATTCTGCATTGGGCATGCGCGTTACGTCAATGCCGGCACTCACCGCTAGTCTTCACGAGCACTTACGTGCGTGGCGAGACCGCGTTTTGTCGGTGCCGGCACTCTGCTGTGCTCACGACACTTTAGTGCTTGTCTGATGCCTTCGGTACTTATTGTCTTTACACGTGTCCTACTCATTTTCTTATTCTTGGTCTAGAGTATTCCCATAGTTATATGATAAAAACACAGATAGCCGAATAAAGAGTAAAGAAATGTATATCGTTATGATCTATAGTACCTACGGGTACTTCCGTAAAAACATAAGTTCTGTAGTGCCTATGGGTACTTTTGAATAAGAATAAGCTCGGTAACTCCTACGGGAGATCTGAACAAGTATAAAGTTGCTATAAAGTCTGAGTATGGAGTCATACGGGAATGCGAATAAGCATAAATTACGTTGTAAGTATAAGTAATTGTATAGTTTTATTATGTGAATGCATGAAAAATCTGATATTTGTTGTTATTGTTATATGCTTCTTATAAATAATAATATATCTGCATCAGACATATGTTTCCCACTTAAGAGTAAAGCAGCACGGGTTTCAATGCGTGTGAGTGCAGAGAAAGAAGAAGGCGAAGTGATCTTCGCGTGCATTGGGCTAGCACACTAGTAGGGGTTCATCACAGTAGGTTCCGAGCTCTGATTTATAAATGTAAATGTACAATTTTGTATATGTAAATGAGACTAGGACTGTATGTATATGACACTTTGTAAACACACCCTTTGTGGTGGTAGTTTTTATTTTTGTATTTTACATACGATATTTTGATACGAGTTATAGACTTGGAACCCTGGCTTAAAAAGAAAGTAAAGTCTGGCGATCCTAGTCTCGCGTCTCGGGCGTGACGCTATACTTGGTCAGCATCCGTACCATGTCGAAAACCCACGCTACACATAAGTCAAAGTCACAAAGCTTGAAATATTACAAACATTGCCATTCATGAGGAAGAAGCCCTCCTGCTAATCCATAACATCCAATATCCACCAACAACTGATAGGGGGTATGCCACTGTATGTACATCTGAAGCTCAAATATCTCGATGAAAACCCGAAATACATCACTGAAAACACAATCATTTGCGTGAGCGAACAGGACAATGAATGAGGGAATGCCCCAGTATGCACATACACCAGCAGAATCGATGAATCTAGTGAATTTGATCCTAGTCATTTCAGCGCTGTGTATGAAGAAAACAAGCTGAATATGGGGCTTACTCAAACTCTGATCCCTAAAACGTCTTTAGGCGAAACAGACTACCTGTGTACATGTGCAAGAGCTAAAGCTAGCATGAAAGGATAGGGGTATGCCCCAGTGTGAAAGTGTCCAGCTTATCAGCTGAGCGCATCAGCAGTCACAACTCTGCATGTCGATCATGGACCCCGAAGCTGGCTTGACTGAATGGAAAGGCAATATGTGACCATTATTCCTAAGAGCGAGAGACATCGACATTAAGGTACTTTGTCCCGGTAGATATTTGTCCATATAAAAATCGTCGAAATAAACCACGAGATCTCATGGCCCTCGGGGTGGTCTTTACGACTCGGTCGTAATGTATGAGCGAGGAGTGAAAGGTGAATGATGATGGAAACAAAGGCCCCGAATACCCGATAGATATTGAAGCCCTTGTGATCATGTGCAAATGTCGGAGAATCATGTGAGCAAAGCGACTCGACCAACACATAAGTGAACAATGACAAGCAAAAGGTGATGTACACCAAAAGACAAGTCGTTCATGAAGTGACATGACGATCGATGAGGATAGAAGAAAATGAAAAGGGATGTAGAAGAAAGTAGGGAAACAAGTTGGGATACAAGTGTAGCAATGTGTGATGATGACGAACCACTCATCCCGAGGATGCCAAATTGAGGCAAGTCACCATAAGATGGGAATGGTGATATGGATAATGACCCAGGGGACCTAGTGCAAAGGAAACCCAAACCTCACTCCCAATGTGTCTCTCGGATCCATGGAGAAAAGGATCATACAATGCTTTCACCGACTTTTAGAAGAAAAATAAGTCCTTCAATCCAAAATGACCTTTGACGATCAAGCCATGATATTGCCGACAAACCATGCTAATCCCAAATACCAATGAAGTGAATATCGAATGAGTGTAACTCTTTTTTTTTTTTTTTTCTTGAACAACCAACAAAGTAAGATGAATGCCACACTAGCACAATCTAACAAATGAACCTTAAATTCTAAACCTAAATGGTCCCCTCAAACTAAGACTCATGGATAAAACCTTAAGGGTGGAACGAAGGGTGTGACCAGCCTAACCTATAGCTCCGGGACATGAACGTGTCATCATCACACAAGGGAAATAAAAAGTGAAAAGAAATAAGATGATAGAAACGAAACTCAAAGACAAGCGAAAGTGAAGATACAAAATGGAGAAGAAAAGCAGGTAATGATGCGAAGAACAAGCGAAGAATGACACAACAATGCTCACGAGATCAATTATTAAATCTGAAAGTGCATGAGGCTGGCTGACCAGTCGAAAAGGCGTACGAGGTTGAATGAAAAAAAAAAGGCCATAATAAACCACGTGAGGCTCAAACAGCTAGCAATAGGATATATTAATGTATGGGTGTGCAATAGGGAATATGGCTACTCGAAGTGATGGCCACCCATCCTCTAACCATGATCTCACGCATAAAACTTCTTCCGCGATCCGTTGGTAGTTCGAGTGAGCAGTTTCCATCCCAGTCGTCGGCCCGGTACGCTCCTCTCGGTCGAATCTTGAATAACCTCACGACCCACTCCCGAGTCGGTCCCCAAGCTTCTTGCCACAGGGTCGTTGGTCGACCCCTCAATATCCTCTCATCCAAAAGGCTAAGTTGATCATAATGAGACTGGGTCCACTCGGCCTCGGATATCTGCTGCTTTAGTGCCACTCTCAAGGATCCCATCTCAATCTCAACTAGTAGCACTACCTCCATACCATACACCAGAGAATACGGGGTAACTCTAGTAGAGGTACGAAAAGATGTACGATAAGCCCATAATGTGAAAGGGAGCTTCTCCGACCAATCCCGAGAAGTCTTGACCATCTTTCTCAAAATCCTCTTGATATTCTTATTCACGGCCTCAACTACCCTATTAGTCTGTGGCCTGTACGCAGACGATCTGTGATGCTGAATGCCATACTCCTTAATCAACGTGTCCACCTTGCCCCTGAAATGCACCCCTCTATCAGAAATCAGCTCGTGAGGGACCCCATCTCGGCAGATAATGTGCGATCTGATGAATTTGGACACCCTGGCCGCTATCAATCTAACATAGGAAGTAGATTTTACCCACTTGGTGAAATAGTCAATGGAAACTAAAATGTACTCTTGCCCATTGGAAGACTTGGGCAAGATCTTCTTAATAATATAAATACCCCATACTGAAAATGGCCAAGGGGATGTGAGTGCATGCAACTCAGAAGGTGGCATGTGTCGAGTCTAGTGCATACGACACTCACGGACATCTGCAGTACAAGTGGCAATAATCTGTCTCCATGGTCAACCAAAAGTAGCAAGTCCTCATGATTTCTGCGTCGAAGCCATAGGCCTCCATGTGTGGGCCCTGAGACTCCAACATGAACCTCTCTCATCACTCGATATGCAGAGGCACGGTCTAGACATAATAACAACATATCATCGGGCGATCTCCTATATAGTACATCCCCACAAACAACAAATCTGGCGGCCAAGTGTCTCAATGCTCTCTTATCCTTAGCCGAGGCTGACTCTGGGTAAGCGCCGCATGACAGAAACTGATAAATATCGTGGTACCAGGGTAGCTCATTTTGATCTTCAATATCTCTAATCAAACAACAGCAAGCTGGTGCATACCTAGTCTTAATCAACAATGGTCACATAGTCACTCCCGTAGAAATCTCAATTACAGAAGCCAAAGTGGCTAACACATCAACAGACTGATTCTTTGCTCTAAGCAGATGTATATATCTCGGCTCGTCAGGCTTTATCGACCGTCATCTAAGTAAGCATGGTAAGGCTTGACTTCTCATCTCGAGGAGTCCTCTAAAATGCCTTGAGTCTGGCGAATAACCAAGTTTAGAATCCGTAGATCTCTAACTTAACTCGAATCAAGTGCGATCTTTAAGCACATAATGTAAGCCCCTCATGCTTCGACAATATTATTCGTCAACCGATGATGATCAGAGAATGTCAACCGGACTGATCTAGGAATATGATCACCTTGTGGTGATATTAAAAGGATACTAATGCCAAACCCTGACTGATTGGCAGCACCATCAAAGTATAACCACCATCCTGCGATACTAGTCACGAAAACAAACTACTCATCAGGGAAATCATCATCAATCGATCTGTCATCTGATACAGGCAAAGAAGCCAGATGATCTACAACAACGCTTCCCTTTGCGATTTACGTGGCGACATACGATATCAAACTACGTCAACGGTACTAACCATCGTAACAAGGCTCACAGGTTCAGTGAGCCTATCAAGCCGAGATACCTCAGCGGATCAATCATTGAAGGCCGATAGTATGGAATACTCTATCACATAATTTCTCAGTCTCCTAGTGGCCCAAACCAATGACAAACAGAGGCGCTCAATCATAATGTATCTATACTCATATTCTAGCATCCTTTTACTCAGATAATATATGGCTCGCTTTTCCTTTGAATCATCGGTAAATTTATCATTAAGGCCATGTATGCGGCGAAAATCTGAGAAAGCGAGGTGCCGTTTGGTATAGGAGGCACTAAAACTAGAGGAGAAAGGAGACACTCCTTAAGCTTCTCAAAAGCACGCTGGCAATCATCATTCCAAACTATAGGCTGGTTCTTCCTCAGAAGACGAAAGATAGGCTCACATATGTCTGTCAGTTTAGCAGTAGAGCCTCTTATTATGCGTAATGCGCCTGAAAGCTATAAGTCTCTCTCTCAGTCCTCGGGGAAGGCATGTCAAGTATGGCTATGATCTTTTCAGGATCAACCTTTATACCCCACTCACTAACAATGTGTCCAAACAATTACCTAGAAGTTACCCCAAAGGTGCACTTCTTGGGGTTGACCTCGGCACGAAGCGTCTGATCCTCTCGAAAGAACCTGCGTAAAGTGCTAAGTGGTCTGCCTTTGTCTGGACTTCACTATCGCCGTCCACATATACCGACATCTTTATATCATGTCATGGAATAAGAGTAGTAGCGACTCTTTGATAAGTGGCTCTTGCATTCTTACAACGAATGGCGCCAGCACCAACGCTTGATAAGTACCACGAAAGCTCGATAATGAAAGTCTTCTCCATATCCTGCGGAGCCAAATCATGGCCATGATTATACCCAGAAAATACATCCATGAAAGACAACATCGAATGTCCTACAATGCTATCAACCAACATATCAATGTGTAGGAGGGGAAAATTATCCTTAGGATCGACTTTGTTTAGATCACGAAAGTCTACTCAAACTCTAACCTTGCCATCCTTTTTGGAAACATGGACGACATTAGCCATCCACTCAGGATACTCAACTGTCGACAAGAAGCCAACATTAAGTTGCTTATGAATTTATTCCTTAACTTGTAAACTCCATCGAGGGTGTAGTCTCCTCATTTTCTGCTTAACTGGCCTAGCATGTGGTAGAATGGGCTGGTGATGCTGCATTATAGAAGAGTCAGGGCTCGGCATGTCCTCATTTGACCATGCAAATACATCCAAGTATGACTTGAGCAGGTCAATCAATCTACTTCTCTCATAAGAAGATAGGGAAGAGCGATCCTATTCTCGCGGGAATTTGATATGGTGTCCCCGAAATCTATCGACTCTATCTTACCCGAGTAGTGGGTGTAACTCACATCCTCTATATCAAAATCACACTATGACTGGCCACCTAGTGGATCATCTATGTCTCCCATCTCATCAATATCATATATATGTGTTGTGGGTCTTTGGTGGTGTATCGAGAAAATCTTGTGACACATGTAAAGGCTTCGATAATACTCGTATCATTATTACCATCGAGAAATATCATCAAGCGGTGACAAACCGAACATAGTGTCAAGAAAGGGTGGGTCCACGAGTTGGGCGCTCCTTAACGAGAAATAGTATTATGAATAAAATCGGTAGCTTATGAGAGTCCATCGTCATCATCTATCTCTAGCACTTAAGCCCCGAGCATGCTCAGAAGAGAGCGGGGCCCGGGTGTTTTGCATCCAGGCCTGGCCCGGTGCCGATCATGTCCATCACATTAGTGCAGGCATCATAAAGTGTCAAATCCTCAAAATCAATAGCAGAAACTCCAAACATGTCAAAAGCAGAATGGGGCGTGTGTGGGGCTGCATTAAGGATACGGCCTATGCATCGATCATGTCCATCTCGTCTATGTAAGTATCAGGAAGAGTCACTCCATCAGTATCATCCCCCAAATCCATATATAGGTCATAGTCAAGGACCTTCTCGGGGAAACACATAGAGAATACACTAGCTTGGCCCGGTGATAGAGGTGCAACTATCATGGCACCGGGTGCCTCAGTAGTCTCAGAACTAAAACACATATGTCCCAAGGCCTGTTGGATGCCTTGGATCCCATTTGTCTCTAAAGCATGATCAGTACCCTCTGTGCGGGGTGCATGCTCTGATCCTCTAATAAAGTAGTCAGCCAACTTATTAGGTATATGGGGCAAAGGGGATAATCGAATGGAACCCCAGACAGGCGAGCCCTCATCTTGTCCCAGACCTTCGATCGCGCATATATGGCATTACATCGTCCTACGTAAGTGTAACCTAACCCATAGGGTATGTCATGATCAACTGTAAAAGTAAACTCACACGGCCCCTAATGGCGGAGACCTAACACCAAGCCAAGCCTATTAGACATGCCTCTCATCATACTAAGTACCAAAGTGCTGCTATGTTGATCGAAAGACATAGGCACCAGGTCTCTGCTGTCATCCTCTAAACTAACAACTTGAACCTCATTGAAGGTAAATACGATCAAATGTAGGTTATCCTCACTGTGGTTGATATGCCAACACGATCTCGGAAAGGCCGTAACAACATCTGTCGGCGTATCTTGATATGCGCTCTCGTGTATGAACTTTAACTTCTGATGAAGGGAAGATGGTATAACACCAGCCTCATGAATCCAAGGGCGGCTAAGAAGCAGGTTAAAGGATGACTGAATCCTCAAAACCTAAAATAGTATGGAGTATCTGACTGGCCCAATCATGACATGGGTAATGAGTATGCCCATAATTGTCCTTTAAGTCCCATCATAAGCTCTGATGGTATGTGAAGAAGGCCTAAAATCAGTTGACGAAAATCCAAGTGCAATGGTAGTAACTAACAGACAGACGTTCAGGGCGGAGCCGTTGTCTAGTAGGACGGATAACACCTGACAGCCTGAACAAGCAACATAAATGAATAAGGGTCGAACATGATCTAACCCCTCAGGCGATAAATCATCATCAGAAAATGCAATGCATGTAGTTCTGTCGGCTGTCAGAAAGTGAATAAGCCTCTAAGGGGTAGTGGAAGTGTCAACTCTGATCTGACTAAGTGCTCTGATCAATGAATCTGTATGAGTAATGGATGAGGCCAATAGGCTCTAGATGGATATACGAGCCTGTGTAGTGCGCAGCTAGCGTAGAATCTCATCATCGTCTCTAGTTGATGTGCTAGCAAAAGGCTTGTCAACGGGTGGAGGCTGAGCTACCCTCCCACTTTGTGTAACAATCTGAACATCCCTGTGAATAGGCCCATACTCCTCTTGGAGACGAGGAATGGAAGGGTGTCATGGGCGGGAACATGTTGTAAGTATGCAGATTGAAATTGAGTACGTCTAGGAACCTTATATAGAATAAGTATGAATGACCTAGGGATTTGCTGGCTAGTATCCACTAAAATCTGAGTCTGTGTATAAACTGATCGGTTGTGGAGCCTCTCCATCCCATTCCATCATGAATATCTCATCTCAGAAACCGATCAGATGGCCACACCACTCGCTGGGTGGAGTGCAACTCAGCGTCGTGAGTGGGAGCGAGTGTAGTCATTGCGGGCGTCTAAATCGACCAAACCTACGATCGATAAAGTCTTGAATGGCGTGTCACCGGCATTACCTGATTGTATGTATCATGGCACGCTTTACGATGGTAGGCATAGTGAAGATGCGTCACGAGATCACGGTGTGGTAGGATGTGGTGGTGGCACAGGTGGTGATTAAATTGCCCGCGGTAGGGTGATCCGGAATCAACAATATTTGTTTCCTATACTCCTCCTACTGTCGTAGTCAAGCTACTGCAGTATAGCGGTCTAGGGTCGAACACGGGGATGGGTTTTCATCCCACGAATGATTCGCATTAATGTTTGAAAATGGTGAGACTTTTGTTTGGATTTTGGATTTGGTTAAAAACAGGGGAGTTGGTTGTTCACTGGATAACTAAAATAGCTTAAACTGAAAGTGTGAAATGGTAACCTTGAAGGCTTGGGTCACTAGCTTGATAACATGGGGGTATTAAAGTGTCCTCGGGTTATTTCCTCGCATTAGGGCTAATGACATATAGTCAAAGCCAAAACCGGATCTTTGTTTAGCTATAAAACCTAACCCTAGAACCACTCCTATTTGAGTCAAATCAAATACTAAGCATTCAATGTCCCTGATGAGTTTGAAACCTAGCATTTAACCTCATTTCAATGGCTCGTAAATGACATCTAAGAATGTCGGTGCATCTACCATTAAGTCTGCGAACCACAAGCATGACAAGTATTGACCAAAAGAAAGACATTAAATGGCATTAAACCCTAGTTTGGAAAGTTTGGAACCATAAATCACGATGCACAGTATCATTTAAAGCATGAGGATAACTGCGGTAGCCCCCGAAACCAAGCTAGCAACCCTCTCTTAGGCTTTGAGGAAACGAAGCATCCCGCGAGTTGTCATCCTCGAGGTGTGTTTAGCGATCGAGAAAAATGAGAGAAAGAGGAGAGAGAAGAGAGCAAAATAAAACCTAAAAACTAAAGCTGCGGGAAACTTGCATAAAATGGAAAAGTTAGGGTTACAAAGTTATAAGGTGGCTTATATAGCCACCCCAAATGTGTGAAATGGAAAAAATGCCTAAAATATGAAATTACAATAGGGACAAAATGGTAATTAATCAAACGTGGTCGTTTTGGAGTCAAAAACATCAAAAACAGAAATTTGGGATGTTTTGCTATGTAGAATTTCGCTAGCATAGCGAAAATTTCGCTAAGCTAGCGAAATTTCGCTAGCATAGCGAAATTCACAAGAGATAGCGAAAATCAAAATTTTCACAATGAGCAGTAATTTTCGCTAGGCTAGCGAAATTTCTCTAGCTTAGCGAAAATTTTGCATAGCGAAATTTTCGCTATGATTGCGAAATTTTCGCAATCCCAGCGAAATTTTCGCAATGCATAGCGAAAGTTTGGTTTCCTCCTGCTTTGCTTGTTTTGCCACTGCATCAACCTTTCATCGACTCAGCTTCCACATTTCTTCATTTTGGTTGATGAAATCAACGTAAATCCTCGGCATTAACGACTTGATATCAAACTTGGGGAATTATTGGGCTGAGGCATGCAAAAAGCAAACAAAATTACCAAAAACAAACTCGGAAATGGGATCGGTGGTACTAAGTGGACTGCACATGTCAGTGGCTCAATTAATATGATTAGTGCGTAAAGCACTGAAACTATCTTGAATAGAGGGCTGAAATAGCACTTTTTGGGCGCTAATCCCACCCAATGAGCAAATTGCTTAGTCCCTTAGCAATGCTAAAAACAATAAGGTATGCATGCTGTGTTTTTACAAAAAGTGTTTATGGTTCAAAAGTTGTATGTACAGATAGGCTTTACCTTTACAATGAGCAGTTACACCTTTGAGCAGTCTGGAGCATGAAAGAGCAAAGACCATGTAGAACAAGTTTTAGAGGCGACATCGGTTCGAGGAAGTCAACTGAACTTCCACCAAAATCTAATTGTTCCTAATTAACCGGCTTGAGCGATAAGATGCAAAGCTATTCAACCCCCCCCATTGCCATGGCCTTTAGCGGTGATAACCTAAACGGGACCCGATTACACTCTTATTTCTTCCTTTGATTACATTGTAGGGTGCAATGCTAAAAACTCGACTTCCGATGACTCCCAACCAATTAAAGTTTAGGGCATCAAGCCAAAAGGATCAGCCCCGACCACAAACTCTACGGAAGCCCGCCCCAGACTTGAATGATTGCGAGGAATTAAGCACCTACGACTCGCTACCTTCACCAGTCCACAGGTGTAGCGAGCAAGTCGATGACTCCCGACGATTAAGGTTTAGGGCATCGGGCTTCAAAGGCTTTCGCCATATACCCCTCGGACCGTGTTCGGGTTTCAAGGCAAAGCGTCACGGCTTTTATTCTTCTTTTTCTTCTTTTCTTTTTCTTTTTTCTTTTTCTTTTCTTTTTCTTTTTGGAAGGCCCACATTGAATTAACTTCATACATAAAATATGAGCTTTATTATGGGTGTCGAGCGGATCTGGCGAGCTTTCTTGAGAAGTGAAAGAGGTAAATAACTTCTCAACCTATTGGTACAATCGGTGTGCAGTGAATTAGCTAAAAGGGAATGTTCAAAGTTGAATATCTTGGAACTTCAATTTGACCCAAAAAACTAAATCATGCGAGTTTGTTCCTATCAGTAGGTAACATACAGGGCTTCAATTCTTCAACTAAAGGCAAGAGTAGAAACACAAAACTATAGCCATAAAAAGCTATTTAAAAATTCAAGAAAAATGATTTTTGGCCTTTGCCGGTATGTATAACCATTAAAACTAAATTCCAAAAGTATATGAAAATTACCTCGGTACGACCAGGCATGGGGGCCAGAAGGGTTAGAGGATGGAACAGTACCTCCTTAAACATGGTGGCAGGAGAAGGTTCATCCCCAGTGGTTGATGTTACTGCAGCTGCTAACACAAAGCAAAATCAAATGCCAAACTCTGATTGCTAACAAAAATTTTAAACAAAAAGAAATTTAATTGAAACTAAGCAATGAGATCAGTGGCTACGGGACGGCGAGAGCCACCCTTAAGCATTATTGAATTTGTGGGGCTCGAGGGAGGGTCCGGAAGGAGAATTTCCTCCCTAGCGATTACCAATGCGACATGGGGCTTCACCCTCTGTCCATTGACTTTGATCCTTTATTATCATTTGGATTGAGTAGGTCCGGCTGAACCATTAGGGTATACTTTCTTGAACTATGAATGGACCGTCCATCGCGACTTGAGCTTGCACGGAAATAGATGGGTTGGAGTCATACGGGGAGGGACTGGTCCCCACTTGTTGAAATTTTGCCGGTTATCATTTGATCATGCCATTTTTTGGATCTTTCCTTTGCAATCTTCGAATTCAAGTAGGCATCATTTCGTATTTCTTCCAAGTTCCAACTCATTGAGATCAAGGAATCTTTTGACTCCGGCCATACTTAGATCCATGTTCTGCTTCTTGATTGCCCACCATACCTTGTATTCGATCTCGATACGGAAGGTGACATGTGCCTTATAGACCAATAGATAAGGGGACATTCAAGGATTGTCTTGAAAGGCAATTGCAGTAGGCCTGGCGAATCAAGTAGTTTGATGGACGATCTTTCTGTTCTTCAATTTACCACCTTCATTAAAATGGTCTTAATCTCTACGTGCCAAGTTCTACTTGACCACACGTTTTGAGGATGGTACGGGGTGGCCACTCTGTGTTTCACACCATATTTAGCCATGAGGTTTTCAAAAGGTTTGTTACAGAAATGCGAACCTCCATCGCTAATTATGGCTTTTGGTACCCCGAACCTAGAAAAGATGTTTGCTTTCAAGAATTTAAGCACCACCACAATGGTCATTGGTTTTTCGAGTTATGACCCATTTGGACACATAGTCCACTCCCACCAAAATGTATGTATGACCATAAGATGTGGGGAAACGGTCCCGTGAAATCGTGCCACGAAACATCGAATATCTCGACAGCTAAAATTGGGTTCAAGGGGCATCATATGACAGCGAGACAATTTCAGAGTCTTTGGCATCTATCACATACCACGACACATTTGGTGTGCTTCTTTAGGAAGGCTAGTAGAAACCAGGCTGCGGCACCTTCATTCTTGTCTTACGGGAAACAAAGTAACCACCACGGGCACTCTCAGTGGCGTTGGCTTTCGGGGAATTCCTGGCTGTTCTTTACCCTCGGGCACACACTTCACGATTATCGGTCACGCCACGAGTATTTAAATGAGAGGCTCTTCCCATGTATGAATGGATCTTAGCAAGAAATATTTCCTATCTGTTCCTTCCAATAAGATGGGATTTCTCCTATTGCGAGGAAATTGGCAATGTGAGCATACGGGGAGCTTTCTAAATGCATTAGGGGACTCTTCAAGAATTCATCATTGATGATCTGGACTATATGAGTGTCATGGGCTATCGTTAACCTAGAAAGATGAAATTACTTGCCGCACATTTCTCTACCCGTTCTTGTCTTTAATTTGCAGGTTAAATTCTTGAAGCAGAAGAACCCATCGGATAAGTCTCGCTTTGGCATTTTGCTTGGTCAGGAGATATTTCAAAGCGGAATGATCTGTGAAAATGACTATATCAGACCCAACCAAGTATGCTCGAAATTTGTCTAATGCGTAGACCACTGCCAACAATTCCTTCTCTGTAGTGGTATAGTTCCTTGTGCTTCGTTCAAGGTTTTGCTTGCATAGTAGACTACATGAGGTTTTTCC
The DNA here is from genome assembly GCA_016808115.1 of Tetrastigma voinierianum. Lineage (NCBI taxonomy): Eukaryota > Viridiplantae > Streptophyta > Magnoliopsida > Vitales > Vitaceae > Tetrastigma > Tetrastigma voinierianum. The sequence continues at coordinate 94,628 of JAEQBH010003365.1, forward strand.
ATGCTTCTCTTTGGCGAAACCTTGCTCCAATAGCAAGATCACTTGCATCACACATCACCTCAAAAGGCAACTGCCAATTAGGTGCTTGTACTATTAGTGCAGTGGTCAAATGGGATTTTAGCTCCTCAAAGCTCTCCTGGCATTCTTTTGCCCAAACAAACTTAGCATCTTTCTCTAGGAGCTTGTAGAGGGGTTTAGCAATCTTTGAGAAGTCTTTGATGAATCTCATGTAGAAGCCTGCATGACCAAGGAATTGCCTAACTGTTTTTACATTTGTTGGAGATGGCAGCTTGGAGATAAGTTCAATTTTAAACTGTCAACTTCTATCCCCTGCTTCGGAAATAATGTGTCCCAGCCGCAATTCCTTGGTTAACCATAAAATGGCACTTCTCGAGTTGAGCACCGGGGTTCTTCTCTATGCACCTCTGAGGATGGCCTCAGTTAGTCGGACATTCTTCAAAATTGCCTCCATATATAGTGATATCATCCATGTATACTTCCATTATGCGCTCCACCATATCGCTGAACATGCTAAGCATACATCTCTGGAAAGTAGCCGGGGCGTTGCAAAGGCCAAAAGGCATCCTCCTGTACGCATAGGTGCCAAATGGACAAGTAAAGGTGGTCTTTTCTTGATCCTCTGGTGCAATCTCTATCTGAAAATATCCCGAATACCCATCTAAAAAGCAATAGAGCGGAACTGTCGAAACTCTCTCAGAGGCGATCAATGAATGGCAATGGAAAGTGATCTTTCTCGTTACTTCATTGAGCCTCCTATAATCTTCTATGCACACTCTCTGACGTGTGGAGACGGGTAGACAATTCCTCACCCTTTTCATTTTAACGATTTGTCACCCTTGACTTCTTAGGCGCCACACCTTGGGCTTACCTAAGTCTTGCTCGGAAATGGGGTAAATGATACCGGCTTGGAGCAATTTCAGGACTTCAATGCGAACTACCTCCTGCAAGTGGGGATTCAACCTCCTCTGTGGCTGCCTAACAGCCTTAGACTCTTCTTCTAGATAAATGTGATGGGTGCAGATTGTTGGATTTATGCCTTTTAAATCAGAAATTTTCCCCAATGCTCGCTTGTTTCTTTTGAGGAGAGTGCGGCGGGTTGTGCTCTTGTGAAGTGGTCATGATTAAATCCTGGCCCGGATGCCCATTCTCTTCCAGGAATGCATACTTTAACTCAATTGGGATGGGTTTGAGCTCTAACTATTGAGGTTCCTTTGGATCGTCCTTTAGTCAATAGAATTAGAACTTGTTTTCCTACAGTACCCCCTGCTCCCACAAGCTCATGCATTGAGGTTCTTGTTGCTCTCGAGGCATTCGGATAACTGCAGGGGTTAATACATCTTACTTTCTTTGCTTTCATTAGCTGTTCTTGAAATTGCATGTATTATATAGACTTAACTTCGATCATCTTCCTCACGAGTGCATATGCGCTTACTCGAAAATGAAAGATATTGAGTTCTAAGGTCATATTCGAAATGTGAGTGCATAACCCCATTCAGGCGGTTTATTATGGCATTCAGTAGCGAAGAATGACCTCCCGATATGATGGGCACGTGATTGGCTCCAGCTGCAGTAGAGTACACGTGTCAGTCTGACAAAATCTCTTGGATAGTAAAATCGTCACTTGTATTAAAACATCCTCAATGGTCCCCTTTGGTATTTTAATAGACCTATCGGCTGAGTGACCCGGTGTGATGGAAGTGGGTTTCGGTTCTCCAAAACCAAGTTGTATACATGGAATGCGAGTGCAAAAGGTTCACGCTGGCTCAGTCTAATAGTGCTTTCTCTACTAATGCCTCCAATATTCAGCGATATTGTAGGATGTCCGGATCTTTATATTTCGTTGAGTCTTGCACTTTCGATGATAGCACTCACTTGCTTAGTTAAAGGCCTTTTGTTTACATTGAAGCCTCTTTTCACAGTACATAAGTCCTTCGAAAATTTCGCGCCAAGTGAGGACTTGTTTGATCATGTAAGGAGAGGAATGTTAACTTTCACTTCTTGGTAAAACCTCTTAGCATTTTGTTTGGTTGAATTTTTTCTTTTTTCAAAAGAGCACATTGGGAATGGAGGCGGTACTGCCCAGTCTTCACCTCTTCCCTTTTTCTTGGCTTGTTCTTATAGGCGGATCGGCTATTGTGGGAGCGACTTGGCTAGAGAATTTGGGACTGTGGTCTCGGTTAAGCTTCTTAAAGTCACTACTGCCTTGACTTCATCAATTCTTACATTTGGATCATTAGTTGAGCCTATTTCATGCACTCCCTTCGATGTTCTTTGTGAATGGGAAGAAATTTCCCTTTTCGGCTTCTTTGCTAGTTGGACAACCTCGAAATCTCGAGTGCACACTTGTCAGGTTTCTGTTGAGTGAGCTTTTCGGCCTTCAATTTTTTGATTAGTACGAGACATTTAACACCTTACGTTTCTTCTCTGAGCGATTACTACCGCTGCTTAAATTCGAGTTGCTTGCTTTCAGCGGGAGAAGAAGGTGGAAGCGAATTTCAACGACCTGTGTTGAAGTGGAGCCAAAGCATTCTTTGACGTATCTTTGTAGGGACATATCACGGGGTTTGGCTTCCATGACAGGTTTGGATGATTTCTCCAATTAGGGTTATAGGTGTTGCCCTTATGGAGCATTTGTGGGTGGCTTATTTTGATTCGGGACGTAGAGCGTGACGAGTGCTCCCGGGATGACTATTTGTCGACAATCAAAACAAGATGGATGAGATCTGAGTAACTTCGTTCTTTGCTTGCATTTCGTCTTTGGCTTCTCATTTCCGGCTCCTCCAACCTTCGAGTCAAAGTGGTCGGTTGCCATCTCCGTGTCTTGAAAGTGCATAAATGCCCCCCCTTTGGCGGTTCGAAGGCCTTGATCTTTCGGCTTCCCTTGGATTCGGTTCATCCCATGCCTTTGAGGTTTCGGCCACATAGTTCAAAAAGTCCATGGCCTCATTTGGGTGTTTGCTCAAAAAGTCACCTCCACACATGGTTTCCAATAGTTGCTTCATGAGTGGAGACCTTACCATCATAAAAATGGTTCGCTGCGTCCATGTATCAAAACCATGGTGTGGGCATGCGTGTTAGTCTCCATGAATCTTTCCCAACAACGATAAAACTTCTCATTGTCATAAATTTGATGGGGTGTAGATTTGTCTCTTCGTTGTTGGTCTTGGTTATGCTTGAAGAACTTCTTCAAAGCCGGCAAAGTTCGGCTGATTCCTAATTGTCCTTGGCCTCGATGAATTGAGCCATATTTTTTTTGGCCTTATCTTTCGGTGTCGAGGCTGAATGCTTTCGGCAAGAGCAAAGTACATGTGACCTCCTTCTTTAAAGGTTGTGCATACTTCTCGGGTGGTTATGAGTATAAGGATTCTCATTCTCCATTCATGGAATGTGGGGAAGCGAGGGGCACACCGAAATAGACACCACCACCATGTCAAGCGGGTGGTACTGATGCGGAAGGCCACCGCTGCCAGGAGGTCATGTGATCCCTCATCGACACAATATATTGTTGGATTCATAGGGGCCCTTGTTGACTTTCTTTGTTCCTGCGGGTAGAGGATCCATTTGGTCACTTGTGCACACGATTTCCACGACCCTTCAACTAGTGCACTCAAACTCTTTTAATCTACATGATATCCCTCTGTCAAGTCTGCGTAAACACATTACACAAAAATGACACAAAGCAAAGAGCACTAACAAACTTGCAAAAGAATTCGAGTGTTAGCTAAAACAAAAGCGGCGTATGAAACAAAAAGCAGTCTGATAGCGCTAGAAAACTTAGTTCAAACCGTGAAATTCAAAGGGATTGAAGGAATTCACCAACACTTGTAATGTGGATTACAGAATTGCATATCAACTCATCACTCATAGTTTGGCACCATCATGAAACGCGCGCCGTTTGGTCTCGTGCCACGGTAGGGTGATCAGGAATCAACAATATTTGTTCCTATACTCCTCCTACTGCTAGTAGTGAAAGCTCTTTGCGGTATGCGAATCTAGAAATTCGAACACGGGGATAGGTTTCATCCACAGAATGATTCGCGTATGTTTGAAAATGGTGAGACTTTTGTTTGGATTTTTGGATTTGGTTAAAAACAGGGGAGTTGGTTGTTCACTGGATAACTGAAATAGCTTAAACTGAAAGTGTGAAATGGTAACCTTGAAGGCTTAGGTCACTAGCTTGATAACATGGGAGTATTAAAGTGTCCTCGGGTTATTTCCTCGCATTAGGGCTAATGACATATAGTCAAAGCCGAAACGGATCTTTGTTTAGCTATAAAACCTAACCACTACAGAGACACTCCCTATTTGGTCGAATCAAATACTAAGCTTCAATGTCGTCGGTTTGAAACCTAACATTTAACCTGTTTCAGTGGCTCGTAATGACATCTAAAGAATGTCGATTGCATTTACCATTAAAAATTGCTGAACCTAAGCATAATGATATTGACCAAGAAAGACATTAAATGGCATTAAAGCCTGGTTGGAAAGTTTGGAACCATAAATGCGTGCACTGTATCATTTAAAGCATGAGGATAACTGCGGTAGCCCCCAGAAAACGAGCTAGCGACCCTCGCTTCCAGAGGCTTTGAGGGCTTAGCCAAGCATCCACTTGAGTTGTCATCCTCGAAGGGTGTGTTGATCGAAAATGAGAGAAAGAGGAGAGAGAAAACGAAATAAAACCTAAAAACTAAAGTTGCGGAAACTTGCATAAAATGGAAAAGTTAGGAGTTACAAAGTTATGGAGCTTATATAGCCAACGAATGTGTGAAATGGCAAAATGCCTAAAATATGAAATTACAATAGGGACAAAATGGTAATTAATCAAAACGTGGTCGTTTGGAGTTAAAAACATCAAAAACACAGGGGCTGGGATTTCGCTATGTAGGGAATTTCGCTAGCATAGCGAAATTCACAAGAGATAGCGAATCGAGAACTACAGCAATGAGCGATGAATTTTTCGGCTAGGCTAGCGAAGTTTAGCTAACAGCGAAAATTTTTGCATAGCGAAAATTCGCTAGGATTGCGAAAATTTAAATATGATTGAAAAATTCGCCGTCCAGTGAAACACTATGGCTGCATAAGAAAATTTGGTTTCCTCTGCTTTGCTTATTTTGCCCTTTGCATCGACCTTTCATCGACTCCACTTCACATTTCTTCATTTTGGTTGATGAAATCCTTTAGCAAATCCTTAGCATTACTTTTGACTTGATATCGAACTTGAAATTATTGGTGAGAATTTGTGAAACTTTATAAAATTACCAAAAACAAACTCGAAATGGGATGTGGTACTAAGTGGACCTGCTGTCAATTGGCTCAATTAATATGATTAGTGCATAAAAAAGCACTCAAAACCTCTCTTGAATAGGGCTCAAAATAGCACTTTTTGGGCACTAATCAGGTGGTAGTGGAGCAATCAAACCCCCTTCAACCAATCTCTAAAATGCTCGATTTAGTGGCATCCCGAGCTGTGTAAACTACCTAGTTAGCCTCGGTGGAGCGGTGCTATCTTGTTGATGAGTCTTTGTACGGGTGGCCTTTGAGAATTACTGTGTAGCATATCTTTTGGTACGTGGTGGTGGATGTAGATAAGTAGGCCTTCTTGGGAGTTAATAGGAGCAAGCGGTATGTCTTGATCTCGTTGTACCATCGTAAGGAATATTTTGCGGTAATACAGTAGTATGTGGTAGTGAAAACACGTATTTCGATGTGCAATAGCACGATATTTGATGATTTAGGGGCCTGACCCCGGCTTCTTCCCCTTTGAATTTGGAGAGGAAGAGTTTGCCCATAATCCTCTAGCTATGCCTTCCTCAATGCCATAGAGGGCCTAAACCAATGATCCAAAGTTTGTATGTGGAAAGCCCGTAGGATACTATTTCATCGGGGTGGCTGTGCATAATCATGTTGATCGATCGCTTTGAGGAATTACATCTATAATCATGCTATCTTCTCCCTCCGGTAAGGAGATAAATGAAGTGGCCCGACTCATCAGGCCTCTGCTCGGGGCCTCCAACTCCCTCAGGGATAAAATCACACTATAGTAGTAAAGAATCTTGTGATAAACTCCACGTCTGAATCGGCCCGTGTCACATGTCTCGAAGGGTCCCGATGCCTGCAGGGCAAATAGTATTTGAGTAGCACCACTTTCGGTGTGAGGGAATAACATAATCATTTGTGCCTTATCTAGTCTATGCCTGTGTATAACAACATTGTATAACTGCAAGTGAATACGGGGGCACCCTATACTTGTGTATCTCTTAATGTCTGGCATGCGGAACTCAACTAGCAAGGCTGCCACTGGAAGGTTATCATATCCGTCCCAACCTATAACTCCATCAGAAACATGCAGAGACCTGATCCTCTACTCAATCCTATCAATAAGGGCCTAAGTGTCATCAATAATCCATGCAGGGGCTACTACAAAATGTGGTATGGTCTCAGTCTGACCGTGTAGTAAAAATGCTCCAGCCCATGGGGTTGATTGAACAAGTGGTGGTGGTGAAGGTGGAACTATATAGCTTGCGGTATAGTGGGTCTAGATGGTGGTGGTGGTGGTGGTGGTGGTGCAGTAGAGTCATGTGGCGTGCTCCCCGAAATTGGCAATGGTTGGGCACGATGCTATCCAATCCTCTGTCCCCAGTCGATATGACATCGAGAGAATGCCATGGTATTAGTAATCTCAATCAAGCCCAGTCCTTGATAGCGTGCGAGGGTCCATATCTACATGATATGATATATGCTCCTAGTGACTATGTGAATTTGATCCTCTAACAAGTCTACCTTGATCGGATCAAGCTGGAACCCCGGGTTGGTCACCGATCAACGATCCTTGAGGAAAGGGTATGTGATTAGTGACTATCAATCACGAGAAATCAAACCAATAATGTATGACTAAAATCCTTCGAGAATGAGCCGACGTGTGATGTCAATAGCTAAGCGATATATGGCTTCACGAGGCGAGACGAGATTTAACATGGTGATACCTCGAGGTAATGTGACTCAGTAATGATAGGAAAGAAGCCAGTCACAAAAGCTAGATGGCGCCACTTTCGAAAGGACCACGTAACCTAAGATCCTAACCAACAATCAAAATGATACACTGGCCACGCATGTATCCATGAAATCCAGCTCATGGCTATACAAGTCTTCATTGGTCGGATATCCGTCATCTCTATAGTGCTTCGAACATGATATAGCCCTACCCAGACCACACTCGAAATCCCAGCAGTCGAAGGCAAATAATTGGGAATGACTCCTAAGCAACTTAAGCAATCTATGAGGAATAGTCAACCAAGACTAGTGATTCGGAAACAAGGGGATACAAGCGCGCCCCACAAACACAAACAAATCAAGCGGTTATGCAAGAGAGAGGGTAGCCATGCGTATTGAGTCATCGCATGAAAACGAAACTACCATAGAATTTACACAATCCCCAACATACATGCGATCGTGAAACATATAGCTAGGTACCCGATCAACCATGGTAAGACGTAACAGAATCCGATAGGTGAACACACAAGCACCGACAAACCACAGCGTATGCGAATACCAACGGGTAAGTGATCATCGGTCATTTGTGCAACTGAGTCTTGAGTCGATGAACCATGTGCTCCGATATACCCGACTCAAGTTCAGAAGCTTGACCATCTTATGAAACCAATGATTAAGGTTTGATCCCTAGTGGAGTCACTACATGGACCTGCCCGATCATTGGGCCGGCGACTACATTATTATTAGAAAAAAGTGAGTTGATAGCTTTGAAAAATCCATCCCCAGTGAGGAACGGTTTTGTTTGGAGTCGCCACTTACTTTTTATTTTTATTTATTATGGGAAAATCAAGTAAGAACAAAAAACCCCTCATTGACTCTAATTAGGAAAAAAACGGTCCATGAAAACTAGATTTCTGGGTCCGGGGATTAGGTTACTTATTGGGAAGGTACCTGCCGTGCGGTAGCACCCACTCCCCAAGCCGGAACTCGGTCTGCTATTGAATTGGGTACATGGGATCATATGGTTTAAAGATCAATTGATCACGCAGGCTTAACGGATGACCGAATCGTGCCAGCCTGCTCGATGTCGCGTCGTAAACACTCGACTAAACGAAAACAATGGGTGCGTACTTGTGGTCCTTAGCGGCGCCGCGTAAGAGAACAAACTCAAATGCACCACAGAACATCGAGTCGAATACCATGTACGCATATAAATGCAAATACCAAAGCCCTAAGCACGTACACCTTGGTCCCTAGCCACATCTGTTGTAGATATAGTTAGTTAATAAACACAAGCACCGCAAACATGCATCCATGATCCCAGTAACAGAAGTTCTTATTCGAATGGAAGTGAATGGAAAATGAGAGATTGAATGTTTGTTTCTTTCCACACTCTCCAAATGACAATTCACTTAACCACGATCGCGCAATTCCTGATCAAACTCACCTAACCCAAGTGTCTAACTCGAGAGCGGGTCCCTTTAATTCAAGTTAGGCTCAGCTTTGGAGCCACGAAATATGGCCTGAAATGCATTAGTGCAAACGGGCTTGAGCCTTAAGGGATTCGGGCTTGAAACGTGCTAAAATACGGGGGATGCCCATAAGCTGTCCTGCACAACCAGTTGAACCGGTTCTCAACCTCTCCAACCGGTTGAGACAAATTCTCAAATTACACTAGAATATTATTTAATGAATAAGGAATCTAACAAAACAAATGATGCATGATTCTAAGCCTGGATGAGTGAGAATCGACTGAAACAAGCCAAGATGCCTTAACTGCTATCTTTGGAAAAAAACCTAATGAACTGGCTGATCTAATTCCCCAATCGGCTGAGCTGATTGAGAACAAATCTCAATTTTTTTCAAAACATTCCTCATAGAGTTAGGAACCCAAAAAAAGCAACGGTGTATGATTCGGGCTAGGATGAGTGAAACCCAGTCTAAACAAAACCGGTACCTTCTTCATTGTTCGAAAACGAACCTAATGAAGCGGTTGATCCAGTTTCCCAACCGGTTGAGAGCAGTTCTCAAAATTCTTTTGAATCTTCCTCATAGAGTCAAGAATCAAATAAAACAAATGGAGTACAATTCTAACTCCGAATGACTAAGAACCGACACAAACGATGCCTAGTACCTTAATTGTTGTTTCAGAAAATAGAGGCAATGAATCCGGGTGTCCCAGGGTTTCCCAAGCTGGTTTTAGGCCCGGTTGAAGTTCTCAAAATTTTTTGCAATCTTCCTCATAAAGTCAAGAATAAAAAAAAAAAATAAGCAATTACAATTTGATCTGAATATTGAAGCCGTTATGAAATGATGCCTAGTGCTTTAAAACAAGGTTGCGAACATCAAAGAGCGAAAACTGACGCAAAGAAAATGGGAGAAGCATACAACTTTCGTACTGTAGGATTCTGGCTACCCCCTTTTCCTTCTTTCTTTTACGCTTCCAAAACGGAGAATTATCTCTCCTTCAAATGCGTAGGAAGTCCTCTTGAAATGAGAGAGACCACGCCTTTGAATATAGAGAATCTCTCTTTCTTTTTCTTTCTTTCTCCTCTCTTATTTTCCTTCCTTTTTTTTTCTTCTCCTTCACGTTTTTTGTTCTTCTTTTTCTTTTCTTTTTCCCTCACGAACTCACTCCAATTTGTACACCTTCAGTCTCGGGAACTCCGTCTGTCTCGGACTTCCACAGGCTCCATAAACACTCCTCATTCTCAGGGTCCATAGGCGGCCACATTTTACTTCTTTCCTTAACCACAAGTATCCAAGTGGACCCAGAATTGGGTTGCAATAAACTCATAACATGGCCCCGAAACTGGACCCAGCCATGCCTAGGACTGATATGGGGCTTATGGGCCCGAACTATGTGGGTGGCCCCCAAAATCCAACAAAAACAATGCTCACACAAGTTGGCCCGGCTGACAGGTTGTACGGTTCCCAAGCGGTCAATCAGATTGAGAAAAAAAATCTTAATTTGAAAAATGTTTCTTGAAGAGTAAGAGTCGAAAAGAACGAGTTCATGATTTCGAGGAGTTCGAATGAGGAGATATGGCGAAACATGCTTTCGGGTGCTCGAATTTGAACTTTGCTCGGGTGTGAACTTCAAAAATATGTTGAAGCGGTGGGCCGGTTTCTAGCCGATCGATAAAAAAAATTCTCAAAATTTTTAGAATTGCTTCAATGAGTAGAATCAACAAAAGCGATGCATGATTTTGAGTTCGGAATGAGAAGATATGATCGAAGCAAGCGAGGTATAGAGTTCGACATACTCTAATAAACTCAGATTGAGTTAAACCTCGGAAATTGGGCACTTGCTTCTTATGTACGATGCCAATAACTAAAAAGAAAAAAGCCCGCGATGACTCTTGAGTGAACTACGGAGCCTTTTTCGATGGACCACGCCACAAGCTTGCGAGGCTCGGGGCATTTAAGACTAAAGACTAACGGTGCCATATGAGAACGATGGGTGAGTGTGACACCCATAGGATAAATGCAAGTGTTGAGGGACAAAATTGAGGGTCTACAGGAGGGTTATCCAATAAATAAATTTGATATCGGAGGGTTGTTCAATAAATAAATTTGATATCGGAGGGTTGTCCAGTACATTTTGATATCGGAGGGTTGTCCAGTGAGCTATGATATCGGAGGGTCGTCTAATGTGTTTTGACTTCAAAGGGTTGTTCAATGTGTATTGATATCGAAGGTTGTCCAATGAGTTTAACAAACAAAAATCTTTTATTTTGAAGATAGTTTTTCATACATGGAAAATGCATGTGTGAGGGAGTGGGCGAGGACTAGAGACATGGGGCATGGCATGTAGACATTCGAGTAGGAATGTGCATATTTTTAGGTGAATGTGTGTGTGTTTGCCATTGCATGTGCACTTAGGTGGGGAGTAGCCCTTGTAGGAGAATTTCTCTACTGGGCGTTACTCATCCTGTTGTGGGAAAATATTTTAGTGCGAGTACATCGGATGAAGGAACTAAATGCATGACCGCCAGTGGTGAAGAAAGAGGCTAGATCAAACGTACCTGGTTCTATAACGATACGGATAGAATATCCAGTTTTGTATATGTAAATGAGAAGTTCTGTAACAAAAACTTATTTTTTGGACTAGTTCAGTGTAATGTTAATGGTTTTCCCAGATTTTATGCTGCCTGCAGAATGTGTATAGAGGTAGTAGTATGGAATTTACTGCAATTAGGTGAGATTTGGAGGTGTAGAAAATGCCCAGAAAGGCTACTGCACGTTGGCAAGTTTGGGTCGCGACAGAGGTTTTCTCTGTCGTGACAAAGCTTTTTGGTCCTGTGTCGCGACAGTAGGTTTGGTGTCGTGACAAGATTTGGTCTTGGCAGGGTGTTCTTGGAGTGCGTGATGCGTGGTTGCTTCCTCTGCTCGTGACAATGTCGCGTGAGGTTCCGCAATCGCGATCGAGATGAATCCGCGACAAGAGGCTAGGGTTGCGATGAAACTTGGTTAGGGCTAAGAGATCTCATGTCGCGATAGAAATTTGTAGTGTTCTTGTTGGATTTCCACGCAGTTATTCGCGACGGGGTATTCTATGTCATTGACCCGGTAGCCTAGATCGAAGGATTTAGGTTGAGACGAGTAAATTCTATCGCAGCGGAGTAGGCGAGGTGAGAGAAATCATGTTGCGTGAGCTTTTATGTCATGTGAGTTTTAGCCAAATCGAGGAGGTTTCTTGTGTGATAGGAACATTTATGTCGTGATAGAGTTTGGCCAAGACAAAAGGGTTTTGTGTCGTGACAGAGTGTTGCCCAGGTTAGGAGATTTTATGTCGCAACAGAGTTGGCTAAGGCAAGGAGACATTATGTCGCGACAGAGTTGGCTAAGGAAGGGAAATTCCTGTCGCGACGGAATGTTATTATGTTGCGATAGAGTTGTCTAACACGGGGAGAATTTATGTTGCGACCAAGTATTCTTACGTTGCGACAGAAAATCTCAGGACATAAGGTTTCCATGTCGCGACATAACGCTCTATGTCATGATAGTGGGGTAAGGCGCTACGTCGCCAACAAGGTAGGATGCGCGCGCGACCTGGCGAGCTATATGCGCGTGATAGGCATGCAGCGTGGCGGGATGCGCCTGCGACAAAGGTGTGAAGCGCGACGAGAATAGCGATAGAGATTTCTCTGTCGCGACAAACTTGTACAGAAGCAAAAAGAAAAAAAGAAAAAAGTCACCCGAAAATATGGGGCGTCACAAGAAAAGTATGATCAATCTAACAGTGGACACATAGTCGTTTGGTTAAGTGGAGTTGAATGATAGACAACTTACGGGAAGACACACATTTGGGAAACGCTGTTCATCATTTGGACAAATTTATCTTTTAGCCCAGTTAGATGGACACATTTCAGTGTGCCCATTTACTATTCCAGACGCATTTTAGTGTGTTCGTTTACTATTCTAGATACATTCTTATTTTTCCCCATTCAGTCAACCGCATTTAAGTTCGTCCGTATATACGTCCTATTTGACTTAATGCTCCATTTAAAATATGGTCTCCGTTGCGCTCCATAAGAAAACCAGTTTCGCCCTCAAAAAATGAGACCATAAAGTTCATTTGAATCACTTGCATTATCAAGTTCATCTCTTGATAATAGTTTGCTTGAAGCTTGAAAAAGAATTTCTAGGGCTTTACTTGTTTTATTTTTCATCAACTACATATGGCACGAGAAGAGAGTGCCCAAACACAAGCGTAAGGGAAAGTGTCTCATGGAGGTTCATCGACAGAGGCTTGTCGAGGAACCTATGTCACGACACCCGACATCTTCAATTCCATGGAATAACAATCACGATATTTATTTGATTTTTCAGAGATAACAATATGGGCAAGAAAAGATGTAGATTTCGTTGGATTGCATGACAGTTCATAGAAGAATTTGGTAAGATGGGTAAGCTTCACACTCTTAACATTGTATACCCCGATTAATACCACGACATTGAGTAAGACTCTTATTACCAAATGATTTTATAAGTAGGAGCCATGACATATATTAAAATTTCACTTAGAGGGATAGAGTATGAGACTAATGGTGACAATATATGTGAGATATTAGGGATACTTGCTGTAGGAGCATGTGTTTATGACATAAAGATGTGGCCCGAGCTTGAGAGGGAGTTCCCACCTTTAGGTGGCTTGAGTTCAGCCGGTTATGTAGAGACGTAGGATGTCTCGTTGACTAAGCGAATCTTTATGAGATTGACCATTACTTCCTGCATGTTACATAATATTGTCGACCATTACATTATTCTAAGAGGAGGTCCTAGGGATGAGGTGTCATATATGGAGGCCTTTGTGATCAATTCCATTATAATTGGACGTCGATTATGTCACGCCCCTACCCCACCTAGGTGAAGACAGGGGGCGCGACACGAGACTGGGACTCTTGAACCTGCTTTTTGGACATTGGTGGGCCCATTTCATATATAATTTCATAATGAAATAGCACTTGTAATACTACCACCATAGTGGTGTTTAAACTGTCCTGTACATATTCCTGAGTCCCATTTACTTGTACATAAACAAATTCCACTATTACCATAAATATTACATTTACAGTGCATAACAGAGTCAAAAACCTACATCAGGTGGACTCTTATTGCTGTGTTGGCCCTGTTGTATGCGGAATGCCTTGGATGTCCTCTTCAATACCTACACGAATGAAACACCCGTCTTAAACATAGCTTAAGTAGGAAGCAGAATAACGAATGCTGACCGCCCAGAGTGGTCCACAATTCTCAGGATACATATAACATAATGCATATGTCAGAGTTTATGTATAACCTAATTCTTATCATAGAGTTTTCATATAGCATAATTCTTATAACAAATTTTCATATCTCCCATAGGAGTTCAGAACAGAGACCTTGTACAGAAGGTACTTATAGGTACAATACAGAACAGAGCATAACTGATTACTTATGATTTCTTATTGTTCATTATTCATACTCTTATCATTTAAATGTTTGCCTGTATAGACCAGTAACAATAGATGAGAGGGACGTAACACAATAGGTACTCGAAGGTACTATATAATACTGAATAGAGATGCCGAAGCACAATACGTGCCTACCGCTGCTGAGTCTTGTAGCATTAGTAAGTGCGGTAGCACTAATGTCGAGACGTACTTTGCCCATGTAGCTTGAAGTGTCGTAGCGCTGGCGAGTGCGAAACCTTGAATAGAGCAGACTGCCTGCGTAACGAGGAGGTGGTAACCGCAATCTGATCGTCCTTGGCAGACAAATTTTCCTATTCATTCACTATCAGGTCTCACGATGGGCGCTCTGATTATATGTGTTTCGTTGCTATTTTATTCTTAATCCACATAAGCAAATAAGGGTAGAAACAATGTTTGTGGCCGCTAAGGCGGTGAAGTGCGAGCATTTTCATATAACTTTTATACATGTACTAATCATTTCATTCGGAATTAACGGAAGAACATAACAAAACAAGGTTGCAGGACCGATACTCGGACCTCAAACAACTTTGAGTACTAGTACTCAACTTTCAGTATCGGTACTTAACATACTTTGGACATGTCACTTTGATCTGGTGCTCAACTTTCCGATATCGTGTTGGCATCAAGCTAGACTAACGACTTTGAGTAGCGGTGCTCATCTTTGCGATCACCAGGGTACTCAATATCCTCTGGACAAAAACAACTTTGGTATGGTGCTCAACTTTCAATCTTTTGGTACTTAATATCCTTCTAGACCCGAAACAATTTGTCTAGGTACTCAGCACAATCTTGATACTGCACGATTTATAAGTTTACTATTTTCACCTGAAATTTCCAAAATTAAAACCCCGAACCCGACCCACTGAGAAACTGAACTAACACCAATAAAAATAACTTTTATACAGAGATAGGGTTCTTCTAACCCAAACATTGGCAAAGAGAGAGGTAGGAGGGTTTCCTCACCAACAAATCCATACTTAAAATGAGAAATTTCCATATTAACAAATATTAGAGTTCCAAACTTGGATTTCTTCTTTTCTTCTTTGAGCCAAATAGAACCTTGAATAAATGGAGAAAAGCAACCTAGAATGGCTTATCTCCCAAAACCGTGCCTTAGCTCTCCTTTAGCCCTAAAATGGATCATCCCCAAAATGAGATATTTTGGTCTTATCATAAGGCCATGATTAGCCTTATCCTCTTTTGGACCCAATTACAGCCCTTGCTATTTAGTCCTCAATTCTATTCTATTTGCAATTCTAACTTATCCAATTCCTACATTAACATATACTCTTCTTACATAATGACCTTTAAGTCCTTAATGTGAAAAATTACCATTTTACCCTTGACTCTTGGATTAATTCCGGATTTATCCATTTTCACTCTTAGCAAATTAGAAAATACAAATTTTACTTTTCTTATGCTACAAAATTGTAATAAAACTATTAGGGTCTAATTCGGGGTGTTACAAATTACATATAGGCCACATGATCATTCAACACATGATTATCTATTCTAAGAAAAAGGTTGAACCCTACTATATGGTCGCATTCTAACTAGAGTATTCCGAGCGATGGGGATTGATTTGAGTTGTGAAAAGCGAACTAATATAATCAATGCTATTGCTTTACAACGAATGAAGATTTATCAAGTGTTAGATGGGATCTCGTGGGGAAGAACAAGGTGATGTTGGTCTTGATGATGATGAGCCTATTGGTGATGATGAGGAAGCTGATATTAGAGTCATAGAAGAGGGTGATGAACCAATTCTTAGAGGAGTAGATGAGCATCTTCTGATGATCCTGAGATAATCGACCTTGGTATAACAGATTAGCCTAGAGAGTTGAAAATTGGTTCAGCTTTATCCGCATATGAGAAAGATAGTTTGTTTCCGTTGCTAAGGTCATATTTGGATGTTTTTGCATGGTCTTATGAGGATATGCCGAGCCTTAACCCCTCTATAGTTCAATATCATTTGCATTCCACACCACCGCTGCCACGTGCTGGTAGTTAAAGAAGTAAATTGATGCGATTGCACCCTCGATGAAGTTCTTGGTGAAAGGGAGATTTAAGTAAACAACTCAGTATTGGTTTTATATCAATGGTTGAGTACCATGAATGGTTGGCTAATGTCGTTCATGTTCCTAAGAAGAACGAAAAAGTTAGAGTTTGTGTTGACTTCAGAAATCTTAACAAAACCAGCCTTAATGACGACTTTTCCCTCCCATATATTGACATGCTAGTCGATAGTACTACAGGCCATGAGATGCTGTCTTTCATGGATGGATTCCCCTGGTATAATCGGATTTCAATGGCTCTAAAGGACAAGGAGAAGACATCCTTTATCACTGAGTGGGCACCTACTGTTACAAGGTCATGCCATTTGGATTGAAAAATGCAGGTGCTACCTATTAGAGAGCAGCCACTACACTATTCCATGATATGATGCATAAGGATGTCAAGGTTTATGTAGATAACATGATTGTGAAGTCCCATGAAAAGGCAGATCATTTGGTAGCCTTATAACGTTTCTTTAAGAGGATAAGATGTTTTAGATTAAGTCTTAATCCCAAGAAGTGCACTTTCAGAGTGACTTCCAGAAAGCTCTTGGGCTATATGATCAATGAGAAAGGTATTGAGGTAGATCCAGATAAGATTAGAGCCATCCTTGACATGCCTCCACCACAAACTGAGATCCAAGACATCTTAGGCAGATTGCAGTGTATTAGTAGATTTATTGCCAAACTGACAAATATTTATGAGCCTATCTATCGTCTTCTAAGGAAGAAGCATCCTAAGGTTTGGGATGAGCAGTATCAATAGGCATTTGAGTGGATTAGAGAGTATTTGCTTTCTCCTCATGTTTGGATACCTCCCATGCCTGGACGACCTCTCTTGTTATACTTGTCAGTTTCAAACATCACATTGGGGTGTATGCTAGTGCAACTTGATGATTAGGGTAAGGAGCGGGCTTTTATTATCTGAGTAAGAGGATGTTGGAGTATGAGACGAGGCACATCATGATTGAGTGTTTCTACTTAGTTTGGTTTAGGCCACTTTTCGGAGATAGGCATTACATGACAAAGTACTTTGTACGATTGGTTCCCTCTTGGATCCTGAGATGCTTGTTTCGATAGGCCCGATCTTGATGAGTAGATTTATGAGATGACTTGTGCTTTTGACATAGTTTGATATTTAGTATGTCACTCAAAAGTCTATAAAAGGCATTGACTTAACGATCACTTAGCCTCACTTCCAATCACTTATAGTAGAGCAATTGATGATAATTTTCCAAATGTAGAGATTGCGATGGTGACTAGTTTTTTTTAGGTTGGAGCATGTACTTTGATGGTGCGGCCAACCATTCAGGATATGGGATTAGTGTTTGTTGATTTCAGCGAAATTGGTCATATCCAGGAAGCGTGCATTTGGCATCTTTGGATCATTATCCGACCATAAACAACATTGTTGAGTATAAGGCATGCATCCTTGGGATGGAGACTGCACTTGAGCTTGGGATCAGACTTATGGAGATATTTAGTGACTCTAATCTAGTGATTAGACGGATCCAAGGTGACTAGAAAACTAGAGACGAGAATCTTAGGCCACATCATGCTTATTTATAGCTAGTAGTCAAGAGATTTGACGATTTGATGTATACTCATCTGCTTAGAGCATAGAATCGGTTTGCTGACACCCTAGCTACTTTGGCTTCCATGATTGATGTTCCCAAGGGCGTAGTAGTCTGTCCTCTATTAGTTGAGACCAAAGGTGTCCCTGCATATTTTTGTTTGATTGATGACTTAGGGTTTGATGTCTTGTCCATAGGGTATAGTATTTATCGCGATTTCTTAGATTTGGCACATACCCTGAGGTTGCAACGACCAAGGATAAGAAAGCTTTGAGGCAGCTAGCCACCCCTTTTGTGATATGTGGAGAGTCCTTATATAGACGTGTATTTGATGGTATGCTACTATTGTGCTTAGATTAAGACTCGGCGGATCGGGTGATAAGAGAGGTTCATCTTGTGGTTGTGGGCCTTATAGGAGGACACATGTTAGCTCGTAAGATTATGAGGACTTGCTATTTCTAGTTGACCATGGAGACATATTGTTGTCTGTTTGTTCAGAGGTGTCCTAAGTGTCAAATGCATGGGGATCTTATACATGTTCCGCCATTAGAGTTGCATGCATTGACCTCACCTTGGCCATTTTCTGTTTAGGGCATAGACATTATTGGGAAGATTTCGCTTAATCTTCCAATGGTCACGATTTCATCTTGGTTGTTGTTGATTATTTCATGAAGTGGGTAGAGGCTGCTTCCTATACGAAATTGACTTTGGCCAAGGTTGCTACTTTTATGAGATCACATATTATATGTCGGTATTGGATTTCTAATGAGTTGATATCGGATATAGGTGTCCATTTCAGAGTTGAAGTCGACACTTTGGTACAAAGATATGGTATATAACATCATAGATCGTTTGCTTACAGATCGCAAACTAATAGGGTAGTAGAGGCTATGATTAAGAATATAAAGAGGATATTGCGAAAGATGATTGAGACTTCTTAAGGCTTGTCAGAGAAGCTCCCTTTCGCATTATGGGCATATCACAATTTTTTTCGTACTTTTACAGGAGCCATACCCTACTCTTTAGTTCATGGCATGGAGGCAATTTTTCCAACTGAGATAGAGATGGGATCCTTGAGAGTAACGTTAAAGCAACATATTTGTGAGGTAGAGTAAGCTCAATCATGATTTGACCAACTTAACATATTAGATGAGAGGAGATTGAGAGCTACTAATCATGTTCAGGCTTATCAAAGGAGGATAGCTTGCGCTTTCAAAAAGCAAGTCAAGCCTAGATCATTATAGCAAGGCGATTTGGTTTTGAGAGTCCTTTCCCATTAAGTTTCTGTTGGATGCCACACTGGGGCATACCTTCTAGTTATTGAGATCACTTGGAGTGGGTTTATCACGCCCCTACCCTCGCTTGGGCGAAGAGATGGGGCGTGGCACGGGACTAGGACTCCATAACATGCTTTCCGGACATTGGTGGGCCCATTTCATAAATAAATCCATAAGGAAATAAAACTTCTAGTACTACCATTATAGTGGTGTTTAAACTGTCTTGTACATATTCCCGAGTCCCATTTACTTATATATAAACAAATTCCACTATTACCAAAAACTTTTACATTTACATTCCAAAACCAAAAATCAAAACCTACATCAGGTGGACTCCTATTGTTGTGTTGGCCCTATTGTATACGGAATGCCTCGGATGTCCTCTTCAGTACCTACACGGATGAAACACCGGAGTGTTAAACTTATAGCTTAGTGGGAAGCAGAGATAACAAGTATGGCCATGAAGTGGTGCAAATTACATGATACATATAACATAATGCATATGTCCGAGTTTACGTATAACCTAATTCTTATCACAGAGTTTTCATATAGCATAATTCTTATAACAGGGTTTTCATATCTCCCCGTAGGAGTTTAGAATAGAGCTCTTGTACAGAAGCTACCCGTAGGTACATTACAGAACATAACTGATTCCTTATGCTTTCTTATTGTTCATTAGTCAGATTCTTATCATATAAATGTTTGACTATATAGACCCGATGCTTGATGAATGAAATCAGGGACCGCAACCTGATAGGTACTAGAAGTCTGAAAATAGTCTTGAATAAAGGCGTTACTGTGTTAACTTGAGACCAAAAGATGTATACAAATTTATGACATCATCACCTAAGGACTATTATCTAATCCCCGGCAACGGCGCCATAAAACTTGTTAACCGGACCAAAATATGTATACAAATTTATGACATCATCACCTAAGGACTATTATCTAATCCCCGACAACAATACCATAAGACTGCGTTCTAAGACTACATCAATAATTGTTATGGATCAAAACACCTATTCAAATTTGAGACTTATTACCCAAGGACTATTGTCTAATCCTCGATAAATAAACCATTAAACGAGTGTGAGTTTCTTTAAGTATCACTTGATTAAAGATATTTTTGTAAAGGTAAAGCCATTTCGTGTGGTTTTGATCCGATTATCTTTGCAAGTGCACCCAGAGTCGACAAGTAATAAAATGGATTTAAGTCCGGTCTCGATCCCACGGAGATCTCGGGAATTTTCGATCAAGCGCGACTACTTAAGCTGCCATACTATTTGGACGATAATATGATAGTGAGATTTTGCTTTGAAAGCTTGAAATGAATGATGTAAAGAAAAATGGATGAACAATAAATGAATTGAATATTGAAATATCAAAATAACAAATTTAGATTTAACAGTTATCTCTAAAGAAAACATTGAATAATCAGCTATTGTGAAGAATCAATTCCCTCTGATGCAATACTTTGCATCTTTGGTTTTACGAACTACGAGATCTTTAAAACTAGTCGAGGATTAATATAGTGTATTTGGATCTCTCCATACCACCACAGTTCATCATCTCACCTTGGCATTTCTCTCGAACACGAGGGTGAAATAACTACTTTTAAAACTAGTTGCCTTGTTGCAGGTATTTTCTTTCTCAATACTTCATACCCACAACATGGACTGCGGACACAGGCTCCTTAGTGAGTCATTCTTTGAGAGTTTGCACTATCTTTGGTTCCTCGCCCCTCAAAATTAGAATAGCTTACTC
This sequence comes from Tetrastigma voinierianum, assembly GCA_016808115.1. Lineage (NCBI taxonomy): Eukaryota > Viridiplantae > Streptophyta > Magnoliopsida > Vitales > Vitaceae > Tetrastigma > Tetrastigma voinierianum. The sequence continues at coordinate 115,288 of JAEQBH010003365.1, forward strand.
TTTCCTTGATTAGATCCTTGCTAACACGGGATCGAATTCACTGTCGAATTAGAGGTGAACTCTGTCTACTTAAATTTATAACTCACTCGACTCGTTTCTCGGTTACAAGCGAGAGGGATGTGATGATTTAAATATAGAGCGCATTAGATCAGCAATATCGAGGTTCAAAATACCTTCCGAAGTGTTCTTACTCACCGGGAATGCCTTCTACGTGTCACGAGAGGGCCTCACGGAAATCAAAGGCCCAGCTTGACCTTGTTATGGGTACAGTGAAGTGGGATCAGATAATTCAGGAACACGCAAAATAAATGATCGGTTTAACATCACGAAGTTCGGCTATTATGAATGAAATCTTTGCGAGGAAAAGATTATTTCGACAATAACGTCAATTCAATGGAAGATGGGTTTCTAAATTACGAGTTATACCATACAATGGCTTTGTGATCAAAAAACCCTTGTAGATCGAGCGGGTGTTCAATCTGAGAATTTATGCGAATTCAAACAACAGGATGATTAATTTTAAGAAATAAACATCTTGCATTCAGCTCAATCCTTTACATTGCGTTCAAATCCAAATTAGAAACGAAAATACAAACTAATCTAATCTAAAAATAAAATGGAAAAAACGAAAAACAAAAAGAAAAAGAAAGAAAATAAAAATACGAGGCATGACCTCCAGTTCTCTTTGAGTCGCGAAATTTGCCTTTCTTCAATAGCATTTGTGTATTTATAGGAGGTTATGAAGTTGGGCTAATTTCGATGCACCTCATTGTGGATTTCAAGTTAAGCGGCGAGTTTGTTGTCTTTGTCGCGACGCCGAGTCCTTAATCGCGACCTCGTTATCTCACGATCTTTATCGTAGAAGCTATTTGTTTGGATTCGCGACAAGTCTTTCAGTGGAGCGATGTCACGAAGCGGCTTAAGGGCGTCGCGACCTTAAGCGTATTGCATTTGATGTCGCGACAGTGGATGTTATCGTGACCTCTTTCTCGTAGTGGTTGTCAGCGACCTCACGGATGTTGTCAGCGACTTCCGCCTCTCTTTACGATGTTGTAGCGACCAGATGATGTCGCGACCTCCCTTCTGTGTAGTTGATGTCGTGACAGCTTGATGTTATCGCTCACAAGCTTCTGTTGTCTGACTTTATACGTAAAATTTATTTGCCATGACGGCCAGTGTTAATAATACCTCTTTTCCTTGCTTCACTATTCTTCATCGCGACCTTCACGAATGATGTCGCGACCTTCTTCTTGAGCTGATGTTATCGCGACTTATTTCTCCTTATGGCGATGTCACGGTACGCATCGATTCGATGTTGATGTCCGCAGTGCATCGGATGTTCGCGACATCATGTCTTCTTTTCTTCAATTCCTGATTGCTTGACCTTGAGTTTCTTTCACTCCCAACTCATTTTGTTTTCAATTAAGCTTCATTTCTTGCGGTGGAGTTTTATTTGTTGCAACCTGAATATACATTTTGATTCTTTGTCAAAGGCTTCCGCGACATCGGGTCGCGCCACATCCTTGTGCGCCTTTCTGCTGCGACACAGCGGCCAATTATATCGATGCCTTTCATCCACCTTACGCTCGTTTTTATGAATTCTTAACTCTTGAATTCTCTGCTATATAACGGTTTGGTTAGTTATTCCATGTTGCACATAAATCGAGTCTTTTAGATAAAAATAGATCGAGGGAAAAATGGACTAAAATAGATGACTTTTAAGCTCATCAAACTCCCTGAACTTAAAATTTTGCTTGTCCCGGCGAAAGAATTTTGTTTGTCCTCAACAAAGGACATTTACGATTACGTTATGCGTGCTTGACCAATTTAGTGAAATTGAAATTGCATTCTTTTCTTTGTATTGACTTTAAGTCGGATAAAGGTTAGTTTCTACTCAATCGGGTATTCATATGAAATTGTTGAATTTGTTTTACAAATGATGCAGGTTAATTGATTATCTTTGAAAAGTGAGTTGATTTTCTTTCTCATTTTCTTAATAAGTCAATTAATCCTTAGGGGATGCTCACGGGTTTTGATCTTTTCTACGATTTTCCAAATTCCATAGGCTTGTTGTTCATATTGATCTCCGCTAATGTAGGTGATTACAGCCTTGAATGTCAGGTCTTTTGGAGGCTTGTAATGTTTACGTTTTGGGTAAGGGAGTAGGATGGATGGAATTTTAGGTTAAGATTACTAATACTCCTTTTTCCTTTCTTACTCATCTGTTGTCCTTTTTTCCTCATTGTAATTTCCTTAATAAACTCCCCCCCAGGCACCGTGTTTAGGATACCACTATGATTTTCTTCTATTCAAAAGTATGTTTCCCATTTCTCATTCATAATTCAAGCTAGGAAATTTTCTTTCTTGTCACCTTTCGGGGAATAGTGCAATGTTTTGTCTTCTTAGACTTTCTAACACTCTTGAACTTTGGGTTAGTATCCCATGCAGATGGCATTAGGATGCTAGGTGTTGAAACACCCACAAGAACTTAATTGTTGAGAAGTTGGAGCCGCAGACAAAACCCTATTCCGCTAAACTCTTTCTGTTGTATTTCTTTTTCTCTTCATTCCACTTTTGTATTTTCTCCTTGAGTTCCTCAGAATTTACCTCCCACAAACTTTATTTGTTCCTCTCTTTGAGTTCTTTGGTAATCATAGGTTCTTTAGAGGATTGATTACGTAGAATGGGTTAGTGTCTCCATTGCTTCTTTCGAGAATAAGGCTTGTTTTGGCTCGATTTACGGAACTAAAGTGTATGCATTATATGAATAAGGATGGCTAGAATGGCTCAAACTTTCCAAGAATGGCACGCATCATTTCACATTGATTGTATCACCTAGGATTTCGCGATCATTAATCTAACAAGTTCTAGAATTTGGGTTGATTAAGCGTGACTAACCACGAGAGTTTTTCTTGACTCATATCGGTGGATGAGAATTTAAATGATGTTATTTTCAACCAGGTTCCTTGACTCACTTGTTCATACCACAAACTCAAGAGAAAAATTGTTTTGTTCCTTGATTATGAAACCTTCCCTTATTGTAGACTTATCGACCAAAATTCAACTAAATCACAATTTATGTTTCAATTAAATTGCATATGTCGACTAGCCATTATTATTATTTTTTTCAATTAGTTCATTCATCCACATATTCTAATCCAACTAACCTATGCTATGTCATCATTTTCATTACTGATCTATTTCTACTGTTATTCTTCTAACAATTAAAGTAAAAGTAAACACCGATTTGACTTCAAACAACTCGACATCAACAATTTCTGATTTTATTCATTAGATTGTATAAAGTTGAGAATCAACGAGTGGGAATGAGGAAGAGATAGATGAGTGGGTTAGGTTTTTCTTTTTTGAGGAAGTAGCAAATATGTTTGGAGGATCCCGAGATCAAGGGTTGCGGGTTTGGATTGAACTTTGGGAATTTCATTTATGTCTCTTCTTGACTTGGCACTTTCTTTTCTCCATCTGTTCTTGAGCTCAGTTCATTGGTGAGAGATCAATTTTTTATTCAAATCATCTTGCCTGCGACCAGTGTATTCATTGTATGCTCCATTTGTCATGACCTGCAAAAATTTGGATGGGTATTTGTTAATCAAATCGAATTTTCGATCATATTTTTTCTTACATAAGCATCATTGTCTCATCAAACACTTTGTCTCTATCTAACGTCTTCTTCTCGAGCTCCTTTAACAATGACATATGAAATTTGAACCCCTTGATCTGCTCCTTTGTCTTGGCTTCTTACGCATCCCTTTCGCCAGTAAGTTTTAGGAGTTGAGTCTCGATCATATTGATTATTGTAGAATGATTCGTAGTGAAAGGTGCGGCTTTTTCGGTAGATCTTTGTCTTTTCCCTCCATTTCTTTTTGAAATTTTCTTGCGATTACATGCAGGATCTTTTTAAGGCATTCTTCCTTTACGCCAAATTCTCTTCCATTTACGCTCTCCTCCTCTTGACTCTGCTTCATACATTCCTCTTTTCTATTCGAGTTCTTCTTCCTTTTGTTGATCTCTTAACTCAATTCGACTTCATAAACATCTTCTCTCGAATTTACATTGAATGCTCAGTTCTCTTCTCTCTCTTCCATACTTTCTGCGTAGAAATGAGCATCTCGTGTTGGCTATCTTCTTAGGCTCCTCTAGAGCTTTCTCACAGTTTTAAATTCCCTGTTTCTCATCGGTGGAAGTGGCGGCCGAGTGGAAGTGGTAAAATCTATAGGACTTGTCTCATGCGGTTCTAAGTCCTCTGTGAGCATAGAAGTATTCCCTTAGGGTTGTGTTCTGGGTTTGTTCTCCTTGTTCCCCGACAGAAGAGTGTCCTCTTCTTGTGCTTTCATTCTCTCTTCTTTTCCGGAATCTGCTTCCCACCATGATCCTTTTTCTTAGATTCCTTGGCCTTACTTACCAGGTTAGGGTTAATGGTGAAGCCTTGGGAACCTCTTCTTCTTGTGTTCCACTTCACCCATTATTTAAACAAAGCCCTGAGTGATTGTTGTTGGATGAGGATCAAACCTCTTTTTGTTTCCCTCGTGGTATCTTAATATTGATTTTCAATTCTGCTCCACGTTGAGCTTGTACCCTTCGGTGTGCATATAGAATGATGGCTTCCTGTTCCCTGACTGTGCATACATGCTTGGTTGGAACTAACCTGGAACGCTAAGAAATAAAACCATACCTTAGCCTCCGAAGATCTCCTCACATGGTCTTAGGTGCTCCTTTCTCTTTGATTCCATTGAACCTACCATCCTGTCAATTTTCCGACAATCTTCTCACTGTCGGTTTGCTAACAACTTTAAATTTATTACGCTCATTTCCATCCCGCACACTCGTTAATGGCATTTGCTCAGATGGAACCCAAACTCCTGAGACAATACAGCTGTCTTCTTCCCACTACAAGAGAGAATTCCAATCACTAATGATCTGCCTCTGGTGTTTGTGCGTAAATTTTCCATGTCACCTCTTGTTCTATCATCCCCTTATGGAATAGTTGTCAACTTCTCTCCAACAAACCCTTATCAAGATAATACCTCTCGCATGTTAATATCAGCTCTTCACACAAACGCATCTTCTTCTTCTTCCACGCTCACTCAGATGCTTATTCTCGAGAATCGTCGACTCGTGTTCCTGATGAATCCATTCCTTCTTGCTTGAGCATGTTCCTCCATGATTTCGTCCGCATTCTGGATGAAAGTCTCTGGGTTCAGCCATCGAGTGAACTCCAAGGTTTTAGAGAAAGTTTGGATTTATTTGCAAAACCAATCAGAGAATATGAGAGTACTTAAGAGTTGAATTCGCATCGAGAAGTTGTGAAGATACCAATGAAGAGTTTTCAACAGCTGCACCAGTTATTATGGTGACTATTTATGATTTCATTTTATTAATGCTTATCACACTTAAAGAGTGTGCGTCATTAAATTTAGGGCAACATTGAAAAGCGCGAGTTGGCGGTGCTCCTCTTGTCGCGACATAAATTATCCGTGGGAGGAAAAGTCTCTTAAGGTTGCGACATCGGTATCTCGGGACATTGTCAAGTTGTCGCGACCTCTCTTTTCTTCTAAAGGGATTAATGCTTGTCGCGACCCAAAATTTATGTCGCGACCTCAATTTCTTTTCTCCACAGAACTTTTGGTCGCGACGTCTTCCTTGTTCTTCCTTCGGCGATGGTAACTCCGCGACAGCAACTTTTGTTGTGACTTCATTTTACGCCCGACATAAGTTTTTTGTCATAACGTAGTCTTTACTGGTACCTCAAATTTAATGAACATGACTTTTCACTCTTAATCAAGTATGATTCTCATCATCAAACAACCCAATTTCTACGACAATTAAAGAATCTATTCAATTCAAATTTCACGGAAATTTATATAGGAAAGAATGCTCCCCACTTTTTTTTTTTTTTTCTGCATCGTTCTCTTACTTGAGTTGTTGGAGTTATGTGACGGGGTTCGTGTGCTTATGCGAACCATTTTACGCATAAGTGCTACGCAGCATTTGCACGGTAGGATTCAATTAAACAAAATTAACTTTTTAAGTACTAACTAATCATTATAATAACTATAGAAAACAAAATCAAGGTTAATTGAAATCTAAAAACGAAATTAAGTCTCTATGGGTTGCCTCCCATCAGCTGCTCAGTTTTTAGTCCTTAGCTGGACTTGCTGTTTTGATTTTCCTTCTATCTAGATAACCTGCTGGAACTCTTCCATTCTTTCCTCCCTGCTTAGATAATGCTTCAGTCTTTGTCCATTGACTTTGAATTCTTCTCCGATGTCGATTATGTGTCACTTTGCTCCAAATGTATTGCTTGACACCAACGTGGCATGGCCCTCCATTTTAGTTTAACTCTGAAACAATCTCGAGTCTAAATTAAACGGTAGAACTAGTTCCCTGCTTTGAACTCTTTTCTCAGGATCCTTTGATCATACCATTTCTTTGTCTTATCATGAATTCCTAGCATTATCATAGGCTTCATTTCTTAATTCTTCCCGGTTCGAGACGGTTGGAGCAATCTCTCTTCCTTGCGGTTTAAATCAGTTCAACTTCTTGATACACATTGCCTTGTATTCCAATTCCAAGGTAGGTGACATGGTTTTCCCAAAACAATTCTGTATGGGGACATTCAGATGGGAGTTTGTATGCGATCCTGTAGAAAAGCTGAAGTGCATCATCAAGTTTGGAAGACCGAGTCCTTCTGCTTGAGCTCACAGTCTTTTCAAGTATTCTTTTAATCTCCACGTTGGAAATTGCAGCATCCCATTGGTTTGGGGATGATAAGCTGGAACTCATTACATGCTTGATCACATACTGTTCGCCAGGTTTAAATGGCTTTGTTTGCAAAATGGCTTCCCCCATCACTAATGATGATTAGGTGTTCAAATACGCTCAAAATATTCTTTTGCAAAGAAACTCACAAGCGTATTACTTGTCATTCCTTGGACAAACCCTTTGCTTCCACCATTAGGAAACATAATCAGCTAGCTAGCCGGTATGCAGTTCCCAATTGATGAGGTGGGAATGGTCTATAAAATCTATTTCACATACATGAATTTGCACCACCATTATACCTCTTAGGGGCATTTCATTTACGCTGCGATATTTCCAATCTTTTGGCATCTATCCTGCAAGAATTTAACCCACTCAGCACAATCTCTGATGTGGGCCAATAAAACCCAGTTGAATATCTTATGAGAAATTTGTTCTTTCTCACTGAAAATGACCCCCATATGGTGATGCATGGCATTCATTGAGAATTTTGCCTTGTTCATTTCGGCACACATCTTCTTATTTATCATGTCGACACCTCTTTTAAATAATAGTGGATCATCCCAAATATAATACTTTGCATCGGTTATGAGTTTATAACACATTGGTATTGGAATTAGAAGGAACTACCCCTTGAAGCTAAATAGTTCACAATATCAACATACCATGGTAGTTGGAAGGAAACTTTAAACAGTTGCTCATCTGGGAAGTTCTCTATCAGTATTACTTTCTCTTCTTCAGCAGCGCTTCTTTCTACTCTTGACAAGTGATCAGCTATCACATTGTCACCGCTTTATCCTTGATCTCGAAATTCGAGCTCTTGCAATCTTGGCACCCACCTTATCAATCTTGACCTTCCTTCTTTGACATCAAGTACACGATTCTTTGCATGATCGGTATGAATAATAACATGGGATCCCAAAATGTATTGCACGAATTTTCCTAACAAATACTATGGCTAGCATCTCTTGATTATTGAGTAATTTTCTTGTGCTTCATTGAAGGTTCTACTAGCATAGTATATGGTCCTGAATATTTTCTCCTTTCTTTGCCCTAGGACAGCTCCCATTGCCAAATCATTGGCATCACACATTATTTAAAATCCCTGATCCCATTAAGTGCGACCATTATAGGTGCTTGAACCAATTGATCTTGATTTCTTCAGCGACCTTGCGGGAGTCATCAAGTAAACCTTGTATCCTTCTCCGATGTCTGCATAGTGGTTTGATATTTTTTGAGAAGTCTTTGATGAATCTCCTATAAAATCAGCGTACCCAAGAAGCTTCTTCTCGCTTTTGCGTGGTGGGTGGTGCGAGTTTTGATAATGAATACACTTGGATTGGTCTACTTCAGTCGATGGCAGAAATTTTGTACTTGAGAACAATACCTTCTGTTACCATAAAATGGCATTTTTTCCCAATTCGATTACTAGGCTGTTTGTGCAGCATCTTTGAAGCCTTGTTCAAGGTTCTTCAAACAACGATCAAAAGCCCGGATCCATACGGTGAAGTCATCCATAAAAATTTCCATAACCTCTTCAGCAGTGCGAAAATATTGACATCATACACCTTTGGAATGTAGCGGGAGCATTACGGCCCAAATGGCATCCTTACGAAGGCAAGGTACCATAGGGGCATGTGAATGTAATTAACTTCTCTTGGTGCCAGTGCTGATAGCAGCTCGATTGTATCCACGAATACCCATCGAAAGCAAAAATGAGGTGTCACGCTAATGCATCCAACATTTGATCCAATGAAGAGGCAAGGGAAATGATCTTTTACGGTAGGTACGTGTTCGGCTTCTGTAATCAATGCATACCCTCATCACAATCTGCTGTTCCCCAATTTAGATCAAATTCATTTTTCTCATTGCGGATCACAGTAAACCCACCCTTCTTTGGAACCACATGGAGACTATCTGAAATTGCATAGATAAAACCAGCATTCAGCAATTTGAGTACCTCCTTCCTGACCACTTCCTTCATCAATGGATTCAGTCTCCTTTGTGTTCTACAGATGGCTTTGAAGTTTTCTTCTATGAAATTTTGTGCATGCAAATTGATGGTGATACCCTTCAATTCTTGATGGACCAACTGGGCTCTTTATGCTTCTTTAAGATTTGCGGCAACCTCTGTTCCTCATCATCCCGCTAAGTCTAGCAGAGATAATCACTGAATATTTCTCTTTGGTGATTCTAAGTAAGCATACTTGAATGACTTGACAATTCTTTCGACATAGCCCCTCTTCACTGGTTTCTTGATGAATTTCCCCTTTTTCATTATTTTCCCCTTTGTCATTTCTGTTTTGCTTCAGGCTCAACACAGTTTCTATAGAATGAAAACTGTTGTATGGACAATCAGAGTAGTCATCTTCAATATACTGGGAATTCATCTCTTTTTCATTGATAAAAATTTGAGCATTACAATCATTGTGAACATCAGGGTTGTAGGTATAGACATCATCAATTACATTGCAATTTTCTCTGTCTATATCTATATTCTGCATGCTTTTGATCAAGTTGAAAGCAGCAACTTCCTCTCCAACCCTCAAGGTGAGAACTCCTTTTTGCATGTCGATCTCAGTGACTCGTGTAGGAATGGTCTCCCCGATAAGCGAAGTGCCCGTGAATCTTCTTCCATGTCCAAAATGATGAAGTCTCTTTGGGAAGACAAATTTCCCAAACGTTGACCAGCACATCTTCCATCACTCATGGTTTTCATGATATATACGCCATTGGAAGAGTAATAGTGGTGGGAATAGCCTCCTCCAAACTTAATTGTAGCGACGAGAAAGAGGCATCAAGTTTATACTAGCTCCTGAGTCACAGAGAGCTTCTTGGAATTCAACCCCTCCAATGATGCAAGGAATGGTAAAACTCCCTAGATCCTTCATCTTTTATGGCAATTCTTTCTTTATCACGGCCTTTGCCAGTAGCGAGTTAGATTCGTCCCGCCTTCTACTATCTTTCTTTTCTTGCTCATCATGTCCTTGGGGAATTTTGCATATAGTGGCATCGAGTTACCACTTCGCAAGGGCATGCGATCTCTAACCTGAAAGGTTTTCAAAAACCTTGCAAACTGCTCCTCTATCCTTGATTTCTGCAGTCTTTGTGGAAATGGGACTGCAGGTCTAGAGCCTTTGATATTCTTCCTGTCCACTCCTTCTTTCTTTTTCTCCAATGCTTCTTCCTTTTCTGGGCTTTCTTCTTCTTTCTTCAGCATCATTTTCTTTCCTTTTCTAACTCCTTCCCACTCCTAAGCTACACAACCATGCAGTCTTTGGATTCTTTTTGTGTCGGCAGGAAAGGTATCTTTCCTCTGGCTTTGCAGGGTTAAGGCCAGCTGCCCTACTTGTGTCTCCAGGTTCTTCAGGGATGCCTTGGTGGTGTTCTGAAAAATTTGAGAATTGGTAGCAGTTGCTTCTAATTCTGCAAACTTTTGTTCTTGGAGGTTCAACAACTTCTTATTATCCCCCATGAAATGGAGCATTTGTTCTTGAGTTTGGAATACTCCTCGACCTGATATTCATTCTGTGTTCATTTCCTTCTGCTTCTTCTTCTTTACGGAACCTTGGTGGTTGTTATTAACCACAATTGAGGGTGTCCATGCCTTAGACTTGGCAAACCCCCTCCGCATCTGAGAAGTTCTCATGGTTCTTAGTCTTTGAGGTGATAATGTCTTGTGGCAGATTTAGTGGGTTTGAAATGGTAATTTCTTGACTCCCCAGATACTTAACCTCTTCAGTATCATAGAATTGTTCTTGACCATCTCTCGGCCACTTCCGCTTCCAATAACTCTCTTTCAGCGCTTTATCATGGGCAGTGTGTGTCTTCCTTTCTTGCTTGTCCAGTCTGTGCATAATGGCATCCAACTTGGCCTCCATGGCTGTCATCTTGCTCAACTCCATGATCCCCTTTCCTCTCTTGTTCCTCTTGAAAACTGAAGGAGTTTTCATGCATTAACAAGGTCTTGATCGGCTCTCTTGCTTCTTGACACTTACCGTTTGAATGCTCCACAACATGAAGCATCAATGATCCCACTTTGATATATCATTCAAGGCATGATATCTGATGTCCATCGAATCTTGAGATCTATCCCATACATTGGACATCTTCTCGTGACAGTTTGAACCTTTCGGGCTACATACGGGCTTTCATCTTCCTCTTTGAAACACAATGATTTCCCTCCTTTTCTCACGGAGTGAGGCGGGGAAGAATCTGCAGTCAGGCCTCTGCTCCTCCAAGTATCAAACGAGCCATATGGTAAGATTCATACCATGTAGGCTGGCGTATCTCGAAGGAATGGGAATAGATGCGGGTTTGATGACTTTTGGTCTCACCCGTTCCAACTTATTTGTGTTAGCCATCCCGAGAAATCTTCCCGGGTGCTCGTTGGGTCCTCGGTCGGATGACGATAAGCCCGTCTTCTTTGGACCATTGTAATTAGTCTTTAGTTTAAGTTAAAAATTATTTTACGTAATAAATTGCGTTGCCCGATTGCAAAGTAATCTTGAATAATAGGCTTCGAAGTCCTCCATAATGTATTCAATTGGAGGCCTTATTCCTTCTCTAATAATGCTTCATTGATCTGTCTTTCGTCTGCCATTGGTTGAGTTTTACCGCCTTCTTTATCTTTCTCGGCTTACGAGTGTTCTCTTTCTGATACGTGCTCTACTTTGGGATCAGATCGGTCGTGCATTTCTGTGCATTAAAATTTTGTCACGAAATCAAAACACTTGCATTAATAGGATTAGTCTGGTCAACAAATATTTTCAATATGGTTTGTTAAAGGTTAGTGACTGATGTAGTCACTTCCTTCTTTGTTTTTGTGTTTTTTTTTTTTTTTCAAATGTCCAAATTAGCATTTCCTTCTTTCGTCTGAATATTGATTTACTAAATTCTTTCGATCCCCGGCAACGGCGCCATAAAACTTGTTAACCGGACCAAAAGATGTATACAAATTTATGACATCATCACCTAAGGACTATTATCTAATCCGAGCGCGCCATAAAACTTATTACTTGGGACCAAAATATGTATACAAATTTATGACATCATCACTAAGGACTATTAATCTCGGCTTAGGCGTACTAAAACTAACGGACCAAAAATATGTATACAAATTTATGACATCATCACCTAAGGACTATTATCTAATCCCCGGTAACAATACCATAAGACTCGTTAAGACTACATCAATAAATTGTTATGGATCAAAACACCTATTCAAATTTGAGACTTATTACCCAAGGACTATTGTCTAATCCTCAGTAAATAAACCATTAAACTTGAGTGTGAGTTTCTTTAAGTATCACTTGATTAAAAGATATTTTTGTAAGAGTAAACCATTTTCGTGTGGTTTTGATCCAGTATACTGCAAGTGCACAGGTCGACAAGTAATAAAATGGATTTAAGTCAGATAGATCCACGAGAGATCTCGAAATTTTCAATCAACTACCCCAACTACTTAAGCTCCATACTATTTGGGCGATATCCCGATAGTGAATTTTGCTTTAAGCAGGGGAAATGAATGATGTAAAGAAAAATGGATGAACAATAAATGAATTGAATATTGAAATATCAAAATAACAATTTAGATTTGCTGATTATCTCTAAAGAAAACATTGAATAATCAGCTATTGTGAAAAGAATCAATTCCTATAGTAAATGCTTTGCATCTTTAGTTTTACGAACTACAGTCTTACAAAACTAGTCAGTTAATATAGTGTGTTTGGATCTTTCCATACCACCCACGGAGTTCGTAAATCTCACCTTAAGCGTTTCTCTCGAACACGGGGGGTGAAATAACTACTTTAAAACTAGTTGCCTTGTTACGGGTATTTTCTTTCTCAATACTTCATACCTGACATGGGCCTGAACTTTGAGCTCCTTAGTGAGTCATTGCTGAGGTTGCACTATACTGGTTCCTCACCCTCAAAATTAGAATAGCTTACTCTTTCCTTGATTAGATCCTTGCTAACACGGGATCGAATTCACTATTCGAATTGAGGTGAACTCTCTGTCTACTTAAATTTATAACTCACTCAACTCATTCTCGGTTACAAGCGAGAAGAGGATGTATTGATTTAAATATACAGAGCGCATTAGATCAACAATATTAGGTTCAAATACCTTCTCGAAATTGTTTCTTACTCTCAGGAATGCCTTCTCTGTGTCACCCAGAGGGCCTCCTGGAAATCAAAGCTGAAACAACCTCGTTATGGGTACAAGAGACTGAAATTGGGATCAATTCCAAGAACACGCAAAACCAGCAAGTCGATTTAACATCTGAAGTTTAGCTATTATGAATGAAATACTGCAGGAAAGATTATTTTTGACAATAACGTCAATTCAATGGAAGATGGGACCACAAATTGCGATTATACCATACAATGGCTTGCTGATCAAGAAAACCACTGTAAAACGGAAACTGGGTGTTCGAAATCCCAAAATTTGTCTGGAATTCAAACAACCAGACAGTAATTTTAAGAAATAAACATCTGCATTCAGCTCAATCCTTTACAGCTAACGTTCAAATCCAAATTAGAACGAAATACAAACTAATCTAATCTAAAATAAAATGGAAAAAAAACGAAAACAAAAAGAAAAGAAAAAGAAAATAAAAAATACGGAGCCTTCGACACTTGATTTCTCTTTCAAGTCGCGAGAGGCACGCTCTTCAATAGCAGCTGTGTATTTATAGGTTCTGAAGTTGGGCCCTAATTTCGATGCACCTCATTGTGGATTTCAAGTTAATGACCCGGTTGTTGTTGATCACGTCAGCGACATCGAGTCATATCGCGACCTGTTGTCTCGGTCTTTCGCGAGAAGCCTTTGTTTGGTTGTGACAAGTCTTTGGTGTTGATGTCGCGACGACAGGGCGTCAGCGCGGCCCAGCAATTGTGTGCATTTGATGTCGAACAAGTGGATGTTATCAGTGACTCTTTCTCTGTAGTGGTTGTGCGACCTGGATGTTGTCGACTTCCCTTCTCTTACCAATGTTGGCCAGCGACCACTTTGAATGATGTCGCGACTTCCCTTCTGTGTAGTTGATGTCGCGACAGCTTGATGTTGTCGCGACCTTCTGGTCTTTGCAATTGATGTCGCGACATCCAGGTGTTGTCGCGACCTTCTCTTCTTACAACTGTTGTCGCGACCGCTTACTGTTGTCTCGACGCCATACAGCAAAATTGTTATCGCTGACGGCGGTGTTATCGTACCTATTTTCTTCCTTATTACTGGCCAAATTCCCGAATGATGTCGCGACCTTCAACTCTTGAGCGATGTTATGCGTGACTTCTTTCTCTTATGGCGATGTTGCGGTACGCATCGATTCGGTGTTGATGTCGGTGCATCGGATGTCAGCGACATCATGTCTTCTTTCTTGATTCACGATTGCTTGGTGGCAGGGTTTCTTTCGCTCTGACTCATTTGTTTCAATTAAGCTTCATTTGTGGTAGGTTTATTTGTTGCAACTGAATACGTATTTGATTCTTTGTCAAAACACGACGACCAGGTCCTTTCATCCTTGTGCGCCTTTCACTTGCAACACAGCCGACCAATTATATCCATTAACGCTCATCCACCTTCTACTCATTTTAAAATTCTTCTTTTTCTTGAATTCTCACCTTTATATAGCAGTTTGGTTAGTTATTCCATGTTTTACGCACATAAATCGGTCTTTTTAGATAAATAGATCGGAAAAATGGACTAAAAATAGATGACTTAAAACATCACTGCCTACGTAACAAGTGTTGTCACTAGCGAGGAGTCTTGTCTTTGCGACGAGCGACTGCCCACGTAGCGAAGTGTCGTAACCTTTGAACAAAGACATGCCTACCACATAGCAGTGTTGTAGCACTAGCGAGTGTCGTGGCAATGACGAGGCGTGCACGCCCACATAAGCAGTACCGTAGCATTAGCGAGGAGTCTTCGAAGCGAATAGAGACGTGCTGCTGCGTAGCGAAGTGTCGTAGCACTAGCGGGAGAATGTAAGCACTGAATGAAGTTTATGCCCATGTAACGAAGTGCCATAGCATTAGTAAGTCGCGGTAGCGAAAGAACATGCTTTGTCCACATAACATAAGTGTCATAACGCTCGCGGCGATTAATCGTAGCAGCGAGCGAGGCGATGCTGCCCACGTAACAAAGTGTTGGAAGCCCTTGATCGGAGGTGCTATTCGTCGGCTATTCGGTCTTAAGCGGCATACAATTATATATGTGCGGGCTTGTTATATTATTCTTATTCACATTCTTATATTTATATAGGTGCAAACAAATAATGGGTAGAAACAAGGTCACGCTGCAACCAGAAGCTTTGCCTCAGCGACGAGGTTAAAGCAATTACACATATCTCCGCAAGCAATTTCGAGCACCAATACGATTTTCGACTTTTGAGTATCGATACTCAACATCCTTTGGGCTAAAAACAACTTTGAGTACCGGTACTCAACTTTAGTACCGGTACTCAACATCCTCTAGACCAAAAACAACTTTGAAGTCTGGAAATCTTTGTTGGCCAGGACAAAACATGCGAAGAATTTATAACAACATTGCGAAAAGACTATTGTCTAATCGACAGCGGCGCTATAAAACTTGTTATTCAGTCATGCATGCAGGTTATGACTTACTATTACCAAAAAGGACTATTAACTAATCGGCAGCGGCAGCCATAAAACTTGTTGACTTTCTACTACATAGACCAAAATCTCACAAAGTAAATCATTTTCAATTTTGGTTTGGCCTAATATCCGCAAGTGCACGAATTAGACAAGTAATAAAATGGATATAAGTCGGTGCTCGATCCTGAGATCTCGAATTCTAAGAATCAACTACCACTGACTACTCAAACCACTTACTATTTTGGACTATAACATGACATTGTGATCCGGCTTAAGAAGGCGTAAAATATACAAGTATAAGGAAAAAGAATGAACAATCAAATATTGGAATCTAAATAATAAAAGAATGATGAATAGTTAAGAAAATAAATGGAAGCTTTGGATAGCTATCTTTTAGAGACACATCAGGACCTTTGCTATTGCTGAAGTATGTCAATTCACATGGTGCTTAGCGATAAAATTGTGTATTTCGAGGTTTTAAAAAAAAATATGTCGAGGCGTTTACTTGATGCAATTTGGATCTCTCACACTCCTTGAGATATTATCTAATTTTCGATTCTTTCGAAGGCAGGAATTAGATGACACACAATAAAGGGATTTCCTTAATACAGGTAATTTTCTTTTGCAATACTTCATACCCACATTTTTATGAATTTGTAAACCTTAACTTAGTAATCGGTCGAAGCAAGGATATCTGACTTCACAGTTACTCTTCCTCTAAATTAAGAATAGATCACCCTCTCCTTGATTAGATCTTTCGGTAGCTGCAGGATTAGCTTCACTATTCGAATTGAGGTGAACTCTCTACTTGTTTAAATTGATAACTCATTCAACTCTTTCTTGATTTCAAGTGAGAAGAGGATTTATCTAAGTAAACTTACAAAGCTCACTAGATCTCTAATAAGCGAGTTAATATACAACCAGGAAATGTTCATAACTCTGGGGAATGCCTTCTACGTGTCTTTCGGAGGACCTCCTTGAAATCGAGCAATGAAACAAATCTTAAAACAGGTATAAGCCCGATATTCGGATCAAAAACATTAAACCAGCTAACCGAAGTAAATTCATAAACTCAATTATAATTCTTTGGAAACAACTACGGGAAGATAAATTCGACTATAGCATTCATAATGGAAGTTGGGTTTCTCCAATTCTTGAATTACACACTACAACATTCCTCGATCATAAGAACAACAATTTGAAGCGAAACAGCCCGAATTCTAGAAATTTATGCGAACTTCAAACATTCGGTAGTAATTTGAAAGAATGGAATTTGCATTCAGCTTACCTTTCCCGAAAGCGATAACATCGGATCGGAAAATAAACAAAATAAAGAAAGATAGTAAATAATCATAGCAGCGGAAGCAGAAAAAAAAATAAAGAAAAGAAAGAAAAATAAAATGAAGCCTTGGCTACCGGATCTTCGTTACGCCGCCAGCTGCCTCCCTTTTTCTCTTGGGTGGCGCTTATTTGCCTTGGGTTTCTCAATTGGGCCCTAATTCAATGCATTCTTTTTATTGGTTCCAAGTGGGCGCCCATTATTCTTGTTAGTCTGTGACCTCAAATCCCTTAATCGCGACATTAGTTAGTTTGGCACTTCTTAAACCTTTATCAATAAGTCATGACATTCGACTGTTTTCCTGAAGGCATCTTATGACGAGGAATCAATGTCGCGACATCATCCGTAATATCGGCGACGCTCGATCTCTTGTCACATCAACTTAAGTCTGCTGACTTTGGTAGTGCGTCTTCTTATGTCAGCGACATCAATCGCTGTCGCGCGACATCACTTTAAATCTCTGACTTTGAAGCGAGTACCGCTGTATGTGATGATATCAATCGCTATCGACATCACTTTAGAATCTCTGCGGCTTTGAGCTGGTGTTCGCATGGCCGCGACTGATCCTTTGTCAGCTGACATCACTTTATGCCTCTGCGGGGTTTCAGTTATTGCCGTTCGATGCCGGCGACGTAATCTGCTGTCGCAACATCAACCAGGCGCGGCCTTCAAGAGCCTGCGTCTTATGTCGTGACATTAATCTCTTGTCGCGACATCAACGCTTGTCTGCAGGCTTCAAGCGGTTGCTTTTTGGTGCCATGACATCGGTCTCTGTCGCGACAACAACTAAGTCTAGCGGTTTCATCTTTTCAAACTTGTCATGGCTTCAAGGCGCTTCTCTTGTCGCGACCTCCATCACCCTGTCGCGACATCAACCTTTGTCGCGACATCCGCGATGTTATCAGCGACATCATTCATAAGTCTACGGTTAATCTCGGTTGCCTAACTTGTGATCCATGTTGCGACACGCATCAAATTTCCTTCAATTTTCGATGTCGCGACATCATAACTGAGACCGTGCAAAGCCGCGCAACATTAGTTAACGGTTGCTCATTACGCCTGCCATTTTACGCATTTTTACTCCACGATTCTTTGCATTTTTTGCTTTTCTTCTTTCTTTCCTCCCACACTAATAACAAATTGGTGAGTTTCTTCATATTTACGCATATTAATTATTCCTTTTAGGATGAAAGTAAACAGAAAAATGGATTAAAAATAGATGACTTTTAGCTCATCAAACTCCCTGACTAAAGTTTTGCTTGTCCTCGAAACAAAGGAAAGAAGAATTGTTGTCCTCGAACAAAAGGACATTTTTCTGTTCTGTTTTGCAGTAGCAGTCAATTTGATTGAAATACAAGGAATGCATTGTTTTTCTGTACATCTAGCTTCAAGTCCAGTTCAAGGTTAGTTTTTAATCTTTATGGTAGCTAAAACTAAAAATTTGTTGGGGGTATTTTACAAACAACATAATCATTAGATCCTGTTGAATAATAAATTATTTTCCTTTCTCATCTTCATAATGAGTCACTTAACTCCCTAAAGTCCTTCACAGTTTTGATTGTTTCCATATTTTCCAAATTCCATAGGTTTGTTGTTCATATTGATCTCCCACCCAATGTAGGTAATTCCAGCCTTGAATCAATTAGGTCTTTTGAGCATATTGTTAGGCTTGGGTAGTGGGTGGGGATGGAAGGAATTGCAGGTTAAAGATTACCACGAACCTTTTCTTTTTTTTTTTTTTTTTTTTTCACTCACTGCCCTTTCTTTCTTGTAGTTTCTTTAATAAGAAACTCCTAAACTTCATGTTTGGGACATCTCTTTGATTGCTTCAATTAGAACTCTTGTGCCCCTATTTCTGGCAATTCAACGAGGGAAATTTCCTTTGTTTGTCACCATTCGGGGATAATGCGATGTTTTACCTTTTTGACTTTCTAACATCTTAGCGAACTTTGGGTTAGTAGCTCCCCATGCCAGATGGCATTAGGGTGCTAGGTGTTGAAACACCCTAAGAACAATTGTTCAAGAGAGTTAGGCCACCAAGATAAAACTTATCCCTATAAGCTTTTTCTATTGCATTTTACGCTCTTTGCCTTTTCTTTTCATTCCCTTTTTCTATATTTTCTCCTGAGTTCCTCAAAAACATATACTCCCCCAAACTTCATTTCTTTCTTCCTCCTTGAATTCCTGGGTAATCATAGGTTCTTTACTGAAGGATTGATTTTTTTAGGATGGGTTGGGGTTTCCATTGGCTTATTTTTGAAAAATAAGCTTGTTTGGCTCAATTTCTGGAACTAAGGTATATGCATCAGCATATGAATAGGGATGGCTAGAATGGCTCAAACTATCCAAGAATGGCCTGCATCATCTCTTGTCAGCTGTATCACCTAGGATTTCGCCTCAATAAATAATCTAACAAATTCTAGAATTTGGATTGAATAATTGTGACTAACCATAAGGATTTCCTTGACTCATTTTTGTTGATGAGTAGTTAAATTAATTGATATTCAACAGGTTCCTTGACTTACTGTTCGTACCACAAACTCAAAAATATGTTTTGTTCCTTCTATTGTATTACCTTCCTCTATTATGGACTTATCAGTTAGACTTAAGTCACTTTTGCACTTTGTGTTTAAATTAAAGCGTCATTCATTTGGCCCTTATTACGCATTTTGTGCATTTTGACTTATTCCTAATCTAGCGCTTATTCGTGTTATTACATCTGAGTTTTTATTCTTGAACTAATTCCTACTTTTATTTTCCCAACTATGCAACCACAAAGCAACACAAAATTTAACAAACCCAAAGTAACACAACAATTCAATTCAAATTTATCATTTTATTTCATTTTCAAGTTTTTGTTTTTGTCGCGACCTATGCCCTTAGTTTAATGATCTCAAAAACTTGAATTCCTTTATTAATCCTACACTCCTTTAGACATTTATTCAGGCATCTCCAAGCAGAAATTGAACAAGCAATTCCTCATAGTTCACGGGTTTGGTTTAGGGAGGAAAGTTACCCCCTTTGTTCATGTCGTGACATTTACGCAAGTTCTTTGGAGTGTCTGGGTTGCTTTTCTCACTCATGTCTTCGGCCTTGCGGCAGCATCTTTGCATTATTAAGAAAATTTAATTAAACTACAATTAACTTCTCAAAATTAACTCTATCTTTATAGGAACTAATCAAAACGAAATTAAACAAAAAAATTCAAATCTAAGCGAGAAACTAAATTTTCTATGGGTTGCCTCCCATCAATTTGCTCGATTTTGAGTCCTTAGGCCCAGACTTCTTTGTTATGGTTATTCTTCTTTCTAGATAACCTGCTGGAGCTCTTCCATTCCTTCCTCCTTGCTTAGATAGTGCTTCAGTCTTTGTCCATTGACTTTGAATTCTTCTCCAGTATCAGTCCTTAATGTCACTGCTCCAAATGTATTGCTTGACACCACTGTGTATGGCCCCTCCATTTTAGTTTCAACTTTCACGAAACAATTTCGGGTCTAGGAATTAAGCAGTAGAACATGTTCCCCTACTCTGAACTCTTTCTCGGGATCCTTTGATCACCTGCCATTTCTTGTGTATCCTTGTAGATTCTAGCATTATCATAAGCTTCATTTCCCGATTCTTCAAGTTGAGCGTTAGACATTCCTCTCTTCCTTGCAGTTTAAAATCGAAGTTCAACTTCTTGATGGCCCATTGCCTTGTATTTCAATTCGGTAGGTGACATGGTTTGCCAAAAACAATTACGTATGGGGACATTCGATGGGAGTTTTGTATGCGGGTTCACGTAAGCCCAGTGCGTCATCAGTTTGGAGAAGACGATCCTTCTGCTTGAATACGGTCTTTTCAAGTATTCTTTTAATCTCCTTTGTTGGAAATTTACCTTGTCCATTGGTGCAGGGATGATAAGCTAGACTCATTACATGCTTGATCCCATACACCGCTCGTGGTTACAAATATTTTGTTTGAAATAGCTTCCCTATCGCTAATGATAGTTAAGGTGTTCAAATCTGCTCGAAAATATTTTTTTGCAAGAAGCTCACAAGCGTATTAGCATCATTCCTTGGACAAGCCCACTTGCTTCCACCCATTTGGAAACATAATCAAGCGCTAGCGGTATATACGAGGTTAAATGATGGTGGGAATAGTCCCATAAAATCTATTCCCCATACATCAAGATTTGCACCACCATTATACCTCTTAGGGCATTTCATTTCCATTCTTGTCTGTTTCAATCTTTTGGCATCTATCACACAATTTATTTTCGGCGTCTCGAGAAGATAGTGGGCCAGTAAAATCCAGATTGGAGTATCTTTTGAGCTGTTCTTTCCCCTGAAAAGTGCCCCCCATATGATGATGCATGGCATTCATTCAGAATTTTTCCTTGTTCATTTTCGGCACATCTTGCAGTATCATGTCAACACCTCTTTTAAATAATAGTGGATCATCCTAAATATAATACACTTTGTCGGTTAAAGTTTCCTCTTACATTGGTAGCTAATTCTGGAAGAACTACTCCACCAGATAAATAGTTCACAATATGACATACCATGGAAGTTGGAAGGCTTTAAGCAGTTGCTCGTCTGGGAAGTTCTGCGGTATGTGCTTTCATTTCTTCTTGTGATGCTTCTTTCTACTCTTGACAAGTGATCGGCTATCACATTGTCACCCCTTTATCCTTGATCTCCAAGTCAAACTCTTGCAATAGCAGCACCCGCCTTATCAATCTGGCTAAGCCTTCTTTGACATGGTATGATTCTTGCATGGTGATGAATAATAACATGGGATCCCAAAATGTATTGCACGAATTTTCACAAGCAAATACTACTGGCTAGCATCTCCTTTTCGGTTGTTGAGTAATTTTCTTGTGCTTCATGAAGGTTACTAGCATGATATATAGTCCACGGAATAGCTTTCTCCTTTCTGCCTTAGGACAACTCCCGTTACCAAAATCACGGCATCACATTATTTCAAATCCACGATCCCATTGCAGTGCTGACCATTATAGGTGCTTGAACAATTTGATCTTAATTTCTCAGCGACACTGCGAGAGTCATTAAATTGCGAGGAGTCATTAAAAAATTAAACCTTGTATCCTTCTCCCGGTAATGCATGATGCGGCTATTTTGAGAAGTCTTTGATGAATCTCTATAAAATCCATCATGCCCGAAGCTTCTTACTCCTTTCTTGTGGTAGGTAGTGCGAGTTTTGATAATGGATATCTTGGATTGGTCTACTTCGATCCGATGCGAGATATTTTATTTTAAAGAACAATACATACAATTACCATAAAATGGCATTTTCCGTCGGTGCTAGTATTTGTCTTAGCGTCTTTGAAACCTTTGTTTCCAAGTTCTTGAACAACGATCAAAAGCTGGATCCATACAGTGAAGTCATCCATAAAAATTTCCATAACCTCTTGACCAAGTGCGAGAACATTGACATCATACACCTGCGGAATGTGGCGGGGCATTACACGGCCCAAATGGCACGCATCCTTACGAAGCCGAAAGGTACCATAGGGGCATATGAATGTGGTCTTCTCTTGGTCCTCGGGGTCTGATAGTAATCTGATTGTATCCTGAATACCCATCAAAGAAACAAAATGAGGTGTCACGCTAATCATCCAACCTCCCGATCAATGAAGGGCAAGGAAATGATCTTTTCGGTGGGCTTTTGTGTTGACTCACCGTAATCAATGCATACCCTAAATCACATCCTTTGTTCTTGTTGGAATCAATTCATTTTCTCATTCACGGATCCTGATAAACCCACCTTCTTTGAATATATGCTGTTTGGCTCCCACCAGACTATCACAGTACATAAATAAAACGGCATTGAAACTAATTTGAGTACCTCCTTCACGACTTCTTCGCTATCCTTTGATTAGGTCTCATGATGTTCTAAGAGATGACTTTGAAGTTTTCTTCTAAGCGAGAATTTTGTGCATGCAAATTGTTGTTGATGCCATTCAACTCTTGATGGACCAAGCTATAGACTCTTTATGCGTAACTGGGTGCCGACAACCTGCGTTCCTCGACATCACGAGTCTAGCGGGAGATAATCAGCGGTTTTTCTCTTTGGTGATTCTAAATGGCATACTTCAAATGACTTGGCAACTCTTTCCAACAACAGCCTATTCCATTGGTTTCTTGATGAATTTCCCTTTTTCATTATTTTCCTTACAATCGTTTTATTTTGCTTGGGCTCATTACAGTTTCTATAGAATAAGCGTTGGCACCTGAATGATCCAGGTAGTCATCTTTAATATACTGGAATTATATACTTTTTCATTGATAAAAATTTGAGCATTACAATCATTGTGAACATCAGGGTTGTAGGTATAGACATCATCAACTACATTGCAATTTTCTCTGTCTATGTCTATATTCTGCATGCTTTTGATCAAGTTGAAAGCAACAGCTTCCTCTCCAACCCTCAAGGTAAGAACTCCTTTTTTCATGTCGATCAGGGCATCTCCAGTAGCTAGGAATGGTCTCCCCAATAACAGGGGTACTTGTGAATCTTCTTCCATGGCTCAATGATGAAGTCTCTTGGAAAACAAATTTCCCAACGGTGACCGGCCCCACATCTTCAAGACTCCTTCGGTTTTACCATTTGATCGTCTGCCGCGGTAATAGTGGTGAGGTCGCCTCCCTCGGCTCAATTTAGCAGCAGCGAAGAGGCATCAAGTTTATACTGGCTCTGAGTCTGAGCTTTACGAATTCAACTCCTCCAATGATGCAAGGGGTGCCAAAACTCCTGGATCCTTCATCTTTTAAGCGAAGATTCTTTCTTTATCACGACCGCGCAAGTAGCAGTGAGATGCACAATCCCTTCTTCTACTATCTTTCTTTTCTTGCTCAGCATGTCCTTCAGGAATTTTGTATAGAGTGGCATCTGAGTAACCACTTATGTAAAGGGCATACTGATCTCTAGCTTCTGAAAGGTTTTCAAAAACCTTGCAAACTGCTCCTCTATCTTTGATTTCTGCAGTCTCTGTGGAAATGGGACTGCAGGTCTAGAGCCTTGGATGTCCTTCCTGTCCACTCCTTCTTTAACTTTTCTCAGTGCTTCTTGGCCTGGGCTTTCTTAACCTTTCTTTATTTGTCATTTTTCTTTCATCACTGCTCCTTCCCACTCCTAAGCTGCACGGCCATACGGTCTTTGGATTCTTCTTTGTGTCCTTGGAAGGCATCTTTCCTCACGGCTGCGGGGTTAGGGCCATTGCCCTACTTGTGTCTCGGAGTTCTTCGAGATGCGTGGTGGTGAAAAATTTGAGGTGGTAGCGGTTGGCACAGTGCAAACTTTGTTCATGGAGGTTAACCTTCTTATTATCCCCATGAAGCTGCGGCTTATCATTCTTCAAAAGATTGAGCCCTCTCGACCACGATATTCATTTACGTGTTCATTTCCTTCTTTGTTCTTCTTCTTCTTTGGAACATGGTGGTGTTGACTAACCTGTTGAGGTTGTCATGCACCTTGGGCCTTGTGAAGCCTCCACCATATGAGAAATTCTCATGGTTCCTCGGTCTTGGGTGATAATGTCTTGCGAGTTAGTATTGGGTTTGAAATGGTAGTTTCTTGGCTCACCGGATACTTAACCTCTTCGGCATCATAAGTGTTCTTAGTGGCTCTCGACACTTCCCTTCAATAACTCTCTTTTAGCGCTCCTATCTCATGGGCGGTGTGTGTCTTCTTTCTTGCTTGTCCATCACATTGCATAATGGCATCGACTTGGCCTCAATGGCTGTCATCTTGCTCGACTCCATGATCCCCTTTCTCTCTTGTTTCCTCTTGAAAACTTCGAGAAGGAGTTTTATATTACATTTAGCGGTCTTGATCGACTCTTTTGCCTCTTCGGCACTTTTTCGTTTGAATGCTCCACAACATGAAACATCAATGATCCCCTTTGATATATCATTCAAGACATGATATACAATGCATCATCGAGTCTTGAATCTATCCCATCCATTGGACATCTTCTCGACAACCGTTTGAATCTTTCCGAGGCTACATCTGAGGCTTTCATCTTCCCTGTGAAACACAATGATTTCCCTCCTTCTCTCACGAGGTGAGAATTTGGGGAAAGAATCTGCCTAAATGAGCCTCTACTAACTCCTCCCAGTATCAACGAGAACCATATGGTAAGATTCATACCATGTATTTGTTGTATCTCTTAGAGAGAATGGGAATAGATGCGGGTTTGATGACTTAGTCTCGCCCCATTCAACTTCATTGTATTAGCCATCCTGAGAAATCTTCCCAAGTGCTCGTTTGGGTCCTCGATTGGGATGACCCGATAAAGCGATCTTTCTTTGGACCATTGTAATTAGTGCTGGTTTAAGTTCAAAATTATTGCATCAATAGGCCTTTTGATTGCGAGTAATCATCTTGAATAATAGGATTCAGAGAAGTCCTCCATAGTATCGATTGATTGGGGCCTTCTAGCTAACTTCTCTATGTACTTCATTCGATCCTGTCTTTATCTGCCATGGTTGAGTTTACGCCTTCTTTATCTTTCTCCAAGCTTAAGTGTTCTCTCTAGTGCAGTAATGCCTTTGGGAGTCGGATCGATTACATTTCCTATGCATTAAAATTTTGTCCACACAAATCAAAACACACACTTACATTAATAGGATTAGTCTGGTCAGCAAATATTTTCAACATGGTTTGTTAAAAGGTTAGTGGCTAAAATAACCCCTTTGCTTGAAAAAGAAGTTATTTTGTTCTTTTTTCTTCAAAATGTCCAAGAATTAAGCATTTCCTTCTTTCCGTGCAGTGTTGATTTACTAAATTCTTTCGATCCGTGGCGGCGCCATAAAACTTGTTGGCGGACCAAAACACATGTACAAATTTATAATACTTATTGCCAAAAGACTATTGTCTAATCCCTGGCAACGGCGCCATCAAACTTGTTAGCCTTAGTCATGCATGCAGGTTATGACACTATTACCAAAGGGTATTAACTAATCCCCGGCGCGACGCCATAAAACATTGACTTTCTATTATAGACAAAAATCTCCTAGAGTAAATCATTTCAATTTTGGTTTTGGCCTAATATCCACATAGTGCAGTCGACAAGTAATAAAATGGATATAAGTCCAGATATCTATCCCACGAGATCTCGAATTCTCGTCGACTACCACGATATGAAATATACTATTTGGACTATAACTTGTAGTATTGTGATCCGACTTAGAAGAGTATCAAAATATACAAGTATAAGGAAAAAGAATGAACAATCAAATAAACTGGAATCTAAAGAATAAAGAATGATGAATAGTTAAGAAAATAAATGGAAACTGGATAGCTATCTTTTAGAGGACACATCAAGGACACTGCTATTGTGAAGTATCAATTCCTGTAGTTAGCACTGATAAAATTGCTTGTGTATTTCAGGTTTTAAAATATGTCCAAGGCGTTTAGCAGTACAGCTGGATCTCTCCACACTCCATGATTCATTATCTAATTTTCACGATTCTTTCGAAGACGAAATTAGATGACTACTTTAATAGGGATTTCCTTAATAAGGTATTTTTCTTTGCAATAACCGTACCCGTTTATAGATCTGTAAGCCTTAGCTCCCAAGTTATCGGTCAAGCAGGATATACAACTTCCTGGTTGCTCTTCCTCTAAATTAGAATAGATCACCCTCTCCTTGATTAGATCTCAGCTAACACGGGATTGGCTTCACTATTCGAATTGAGGTGAACTCTCTGCTTGTTTAAATTGATAACTCATTCAACTCTTTCTTGATTTCAAGTGAGAAGAGGATTTATCTAAATAAACTTACAAAGCTCATTAGATCTCTAATAGCAGGTTAATATACCTTCAAGGAAATGTTCATAACTCTCAGGAATGCCTTCTCTGTGTCACTCAGAGGACCTCCTTGAAATCAGAGCAATGAAACAAATCTTAAACGGGTATAAGAAACTGATATTCAGATCAAAAACATTAAACCCATAAGTAAATTCATAAACTGAAATTCACAAGCTGCTGGAAACAACTACAGGGAAGATAAATTCTGACTATAGCATTCACTTAATGGAAGCTGGGTTTCTCAATTACTGAATTACACACTACAGCATTCCTCTGATCATAAGAACAACTGCAATTTGAAACTGGAAACATCGAATTCCAGAAATTTGTATGCGAACTTCCAAACATTCAGTGTGTGAAAGAATGGAATTACGCATTAAACCTGCTCCAAAACGATAACATCGAGATCTAGAAAATAAAACAAAATAAAAGAAAAGATGAAAATAATCTAATCTATAACGCGGAAATAGAAAAAAAAATAAAAGAAAAGAAAAGAAAAATAAAATAGAGAGCCTTCGGCTACGGATCTTTAGTTTTGCCGCCAGCCTGCCTCCCTTTTTCTCTGGGTAGTTGCTTATTTATAGGGTTTCTCAGTTGGGCCCTAATTCCAATGCATTCTTTTGTGGATTTCCAAGTGGATTGGCCCATGTTACTGTTTAGGTCGTGACCTCGAATCCACTATTAACATTAGTTAGTTTGGCACTTGTTGCGGCATTTATCAATAAGTCATGACATTCCTTTGTTTTCTGAAGGCATCTTATGTCGCGACAAAGGAATCAATGTCCCGCACGTGACATCATCATCCAGCGACATGATCTCTTGTCGCGACATCAATAAGTCTCGCGACTTTGAGCGGTGTCTTCTTATGTCGCGACATGATCGCTGTTGCGACATCACTTTAAGTCTCTGCTGACTTTGGTAGGTATCTTCTTATGTCGCGACATCAATCCTTTATTCGCTGACATCGCTAAGTCTCTGCTTGTTTGTGGCGTGTCTTCTTATGTCGCGACATCAATCGCTGTCAGCGACATCGCTATGCCTCTGCGGGTTTCAAGCGTTCGTTTCTGATGTCGCGACATCAACTTAGAGCTATGACCTTTAACTTCAGGCTTACGTCTTATGCGACATTAATCTCTCTTGTCAGCGACATCAACTTATGTCTCTGGAGGCTTCAGCGGATTTGCTTTTGGTGTCAGCGACATCGGTCCTCGCCAGCGACAACAGCTTAAGTCACTTCAAGTTCATCTTTTCAAACCTGTCTTAGCTTCAAGGCGCTTCTCTTGTCGCGACCTCCATCCTTTGTCGCGACATCCCAGCCTTTGTCGACATCCGCGATGTTGTCGCGACATCGTATAAGTCTCTGGTTAATCCTCAAATTTGCTAACTTGTGATCCACACATCGCGACACGCATCAAATTTCCTTCAATTTTCACGATGTGTCGCGGCGATCATAATTCAATTTGTGCAAGCCCAAAACTGCAACATTAGTTAACTCAGTTGCTTTCATTTACATACTGCCATTTACGCATTTTTTACTCTTGCAAATTCTTTGCATTTTTCTCTTCTTTTCTTAACTCTTTCACACTACATAACAATAACAAATTGGTGAGTTTCTTACGTATTTACGCATATTAGTATTCGCACCAGGATGAAAATCAAACAGAAAAATGGATTAAAAATAGATGACTTTTAAATATCAGGTACTCTGACTTCGATGCCCAGGTACTCAATATCCTCTGAATCAAAACAACGATGGGTGCTCAACTTCGATGTGATGCCCCGACCTGCGATTTTGCGAGAAATGGCGGTTTGCCTCTTTCATAGTAATTTCCAGCAAAAACCGTCACGCAAAGAAAACAACTCAGCGGCTTGAACCCAGCGAAACCACTAAAGCCCCCCTGAAAACCAACCAACAACACTTTCATAATGGAAGTTGGAACACAACCCATAAACAATTATGGCTTGTGATAGTTTTCATACCTTGCTTTTCTTGAGAACTTGAACGGACTAGATCTCCCAGAAAGCAAATGAAGAGCAAGCAACCCAAAGTTGGTTCTCTCAGCGGTAGCCACAGCTCCCCAGAAAGCGAAACAAAAGTAGAGGAAATCCCCAAATTCTTAGAAGACCATGTTTGGTCTATCCCTTTTTGGACTTAAATTTCTCCTTTTTTATTTCATTTTAATCCTCCTACTTTCTTCTATTTACAAATCAACTTATTCAATTCCTACTTTAACATATACTCTTCTTACATAATGACCTTTGGGTCCTTAATTTGATAATTACCATTTTACCCTTAGCACTTAAATTTCTGAAAAATGCAAATTCTACTTATATTTATACCCTAAACATGTAGTAAACTACTAAGGTATGATTTAGGGTGTTATAGGGTTGACTTATGTAGGACGTTTTCATCGAGAGGATAAGCTCAGTATGACATTTCAAGCAGTTGTCCTTCTAGAGTATATTTCCCTATCTATTGAGATTACATGGTCTTTGGGGATGTGTAGATGGTTTTTGCTGATGATGACCATCATTGAGACATTTTTCTTGTTATTGTTTATTTGCGTCATAATCTTTGTTGGGCCACATAGGTTGTGATCACTTCTTAGATGTTATGTTTCATCCATTGCTGGAGTTGTTGCAGGATATTCTCTATTTTGTGTCTCGGGATTTTGGAGTCAGATTCCACATATGTTTCTAACAAGATCTTTTTAGTCGATGTCATGAGTTACTCATTTTAGACATATGAGGCATTTTTGAGTTCTCATTGGACCTTCATGACAGATAGACATGCTTGTAATTCTTTTTTATGATATGGATGGTTCGACTTTTGAGCATAATGTTGATTGACTAGAGTCACCTTGGATATCTACTTGTTGTGATGCCCCACTTACTATACTAGGGTAGATCCCTCCATTTCATTCAAGAGATCTTTTATACCATTGATAGTTACTTGACATTTCTTCTACATAACCATTATTTTTAACTTGACATTCAAAGTCGCTTTCTCTAGTTTGGCGCTTAGAGCCTTTATTTTTAGTTTGACATTTAGAGTCGCTTTTTCCAATTTGCTGTTCAAAGTCGTTTTTTCCAGTTTGGTGTTTAGAGCTGGTATTTCTAGTTTGGCATTCAGAGCCACCTTCTCCAGTTTGGCGTTTAGAGTTGTTATTTTTAGTTTAGTGTTTAGAGTCACATTTTCTGGTTTGGCATTCAGAGCATTTATTTCCATTTTGGCATTTAGAGCCATTATTTTCAATTTGGCGTTTAGATAACTCTCTGGTTCGCGTTTAGAGCCCTTATTTTTAGTTTGGCATTCATAGCCTCTTTTTCCAATTTGGCGTAGAGTCGTTATTTCCAGTTTAACTTTTTAGAGCGGTATTTTACAGTTTGGCATTCGTTTGCTTTCTCCAGGTTCTTAGTTTAGTAATTATTTTAGGTTTGGCGTTCATATTGCTTTCTATGACCCAGTAATTCCAGCAATTATTTCCGGAATTTGGCGTTGAGCCATTATTTCAATTGTTCAGTGGTTATTTCCAAATTTGGTGTTCGAATCGCTTTCTCTTGTTTGGCGTTCGAAGCGTTATTTTCAATTGATGACATTTTAGAGTCGCTTTCTCCAATTTAGCGTTGAGTCACTTTCTCCAATTGCGTGTTCCAAACCGCTCTCCGTTTGCGTTCGAGTTGTTATTTTTTAGTTTGGCATTCCGCAGCCATTGACTCTGGTTGGCGTTCAAAACACATTTCTAGTTTGGCGTTCAAAGTCGCTTTTTCCAATTCGGCGTCTAGAGTCGTTATTTTCAGTTTGGCATTCAAAGCCACTTTCTCTAGTTTGGCGTTCAGAGCCGTTATTTCCAGGTTGGCGTTCAGAGTCGTTGCTTTCAGTTTGGCATTCAGAGTCGCTTTCTCCAATTTGGTATTCAGGGCAAGTATTACCTATTTTAGTGTTCATAATCGTTATTTTTATTTTAGCATTCAAAGAAGTTTTGTAGTTTAGGTGTTCAAAACCATTTCTAGGCGTTTAGAGCCATTTCCGGGCGTTCAAAGCCATTTCCAAGTGTTTAGAGCCGCTTCTAGGCATTCAAAGCCATTTTTTATAGTTTAGAGTCCAAAGTTGTTATCTTCATTTTTCATGCGTTTAGAGCTGTTGTCAGGCTTACAAAGCCACATTTGTTGTTAGTAAACATTCATAGTCCTTATTGTCGATTCTGGCATTCAAAGCCATGTGTCAGACATCACAACTACTTCCTTCTGATATCCAGAGCCCCTTCCAAGTTAGATTTGTATTTAGATGTTGTAGATTTGCACACTGATGCACATGGTGGCATATAACCCGATATCTATAGTTGCCTCCTTTGTAGCGATGTTCGAAGCCCCTTGTAGATACAATAACCTTTTCGTTTTATTATTTTGCCCTTGGCATTTTTGCTATTATAAATTTGTTTTTAATTTTATTTATTCGATATTTTATTGGTTTTAAGTGATAAAAATAGAGGTTTTTAAAGTGAGAATTCGCATAGTGGATTAGTGCACCCCAAATTAAGCCATAGTAGTTTAATGATATGTTTAGGGTATAACACAAGTTAAAATAAAACCGGAATTAATACAAGAGTCAAGGTTAAATTGGTAAAATGTCAAAATGAGGACCTAAAGGTCATAAATGAAGAAGAGTATATGCCAAAGTAGAAATGTGATAAGTTGTTATGCAATGAAATAGAAATGAAGGGCTTTAATTCAAAAATGAAAAAAGAAAGCCAAAAAGGGGAAGGCCAAACAAGGCCTTATACAAGATGAGAATAAGACCAAGTTTGGTTTAGTGAAATGAGATCATTTCTCATTTTGGGGAAAACATGGGAGCTAGGGCACGTTCTTGAGAGAGGGGGAGAAGCCATCTTTGGACTCTACTTGTTCTTGAAGAGGAAGGAAGAAGGAAAGCTAGAGGAGTGTTCAAAAAGATTAAGGTATGAATACTTGTCTAAGTTTGGGTATGGATTCACCCATTTGCTTGTTAGGAACCCTCCTGACTCCCTTTTTTATTGTGTTTGGATTGGTAAAACCATAAGTTAGTATATATATGTTTGAGTTAGAGTTTAAGCAGTCTTTTTTCTTTGATTAGGATTGATTTTGAGAAATTTTTGTATAAAAGAAATGTTGGGGTTTTAGGGAGATGCATCGAAATTTTCCCAAACCCATATTTCTTTGTATAACAGCCAATTCTTTCATCAAATTAGTAGTTAGATTTTTGGGTAAACTAGACTTCTAGAAGAAAATTTTTTCTTGAAATAAGTGTATCAAATTTGGACCCCATTTGACCCAGAAATTCGTCAAAGTGAAGCTTTGTTTTCGGGCAAATTCTGGTTCTGTTTTGGTATAGTTTTGGTATTTAGGCCATAAATTGAGTTTCACTCATCCAAATTGAGTGATTCAAATTTTTGGGTAAACTAGACTTCTAGGAGAATAAATTCCTTAAAATAAGTGTATTCAAATTTGGACCCCATTGGACCTAGAAATTCGTGAAAGTGAAATTATGTTTTCGGACAAATTCTGGTTATGTTTTGAAAATAGAGTAGTCCCAGTTGTTTAGGACATATCTTGAGTTTCGGTACTCCAAATTGGATGATTCCAATTTCTACTGAAAATAGACTTATATAAATATAATTTTCTTAAAGGAAGTTTGGGAAAAATATGACTGATTTGTTCCCAGAAAATTTTACAAGTGAAGGTGTATTGGGTAGAAATCAACCCTAACCAGAAACACTAGCATGCGTGACTGATTTTTCTTTGTTTGTTCTTTGATTGTGACGTAATTGTGGTGGATTAGGGACTGATGATGATAAAACCTAACCTAAGATCGGGATTCCAAGGATAGGAGACCAGAATCGATAACCTTTTTGGTTTGTTCTTCATATTTATCTTCTTGTTTCAAGTTTTGTGTTTGTTTGTAAAGCAAATCTGGAATGTTTGTTATGAAATCTGGGTTTTTGGTTTGAACCAGTTAAATCTGAAATGTTTGACAAACATCTGCATATGTGCTTCTATTTGAACCATAAATGAATTTGTTCGAGCGTTGGTTAATTGACTTATAAATGAACTATGTAGTGGAAAACATGACGAGATTCATGTATGTATAAACGAATCCGTTGAGAATGTTAATTGTATTGGAAATGTAAGAAATGGTACTATAAATGACTAATTATTAATGCCCTTAAGAATGTTAACCGTCATGTTCGGTAGGGATAGATTTGGTATACCAATAAGGGTCGATGTGATGCATAAGCGAAATGATTTATAGTGGCATAGATCCGTAGCCAACGAGGGCCCGATTATCGATAGAATACACAAAATGCAAATGTCGCGGTCCGTAGCGAGACATTGCGAGTTATTAAATGTTTTATGTCGGCCTATTGCCCGTAGTCGTGCGGTGATTAAGTTATCCCTACGCGCTCCAGTTTCGGTTAGATTCGTTTAAGGAGCGAAATGATTAATAATCGTATGTTCAGTTATGACAAGAATAATAACACATGGGAGCATGAAAGATGAAATTGTGTATTTCTAAATTTGAGACAAAATGAAAGTATGTTAAACTACTATAAAATGGTATGTTATAAATATTGCATAGATCCACATGAGTAGTATGTTGAAGGTTGTTTTGGAAAATGTTGGATAACTTGAGATGATTAGAAGTGATGCATATAAGCAAAGTTAATTGTTATTCAACATATATGTGGCATAATTGTTTTGAAATGAGAATAGAAATGTAAGAAACTAAGCATGTGAAAATGCTTAGCGATTAACTCCCATGACGCAAGTCTGGGTAGATAATGTGGGGTGAAGATGTGAGCTGAGTCATCGTCAAATCATGTGGAGTATAAGTAAAATGCTTTCTAGTCTCATACATACACTTCATTCATGATATCATGCTGACTACTTTGTATTGAAATCAAAAGATGTAAAAATCTGCATAAGAAGATTATATTTTCAATTTTTTATTTGGAATGTACTTTACATGGTGGATTTTCAAAGATAAGAGGTGAACTCTGACAAATATTTTGTAAATGATTTGGAAAGGGCATGGAAATGCCATTTGGTATAAATGTTATACTAAAGTATAATTATGGGCCCTCTTGAAAAGATATAATGCATACTTCTTATAGTAGTGAATGTGAAATAGTAGTGATATCATAGTCACATATATAAATATGATTAAATGGATATTAAATATTCTATCGAAATTGAGTATATGAAATGTGTTTTATAGATAAATGGATTCAATGGTCCGCATCCCCGGGTCCGGTCCAGCAGTCGAGTCGGGTCAATCAGGGCGTGACACCCCTTGTTACTCACGACCTCAAACTTCTTTCCCCTACCCATGCTTGGTGAAGTTATTACATCCTTCATCTATGGTCATGGTCATTACCCATCTTGAGTATATGTTTTCTTCTAGTCATTTTACTTCTCACTCGGCAGCATATGAGCTACTCACGAGTTCTCATCTTGCCACTTATGATTTCTTTTGAACATGCAACTAGCCTTTTAAGCTCACTCTTATCTTGCTTTCACCACATGGAGTGCTTAGGACTATGTCAATATACATAGATCATTTTTGGCACTCATGGTTGGACTAACCATCACCAGCTTTAGACTTGGATGCGAGTTTCACCATCGAGGAGGGCCTTCTTAGGGAAGCAGGTCCATATCATGAGCTTTATTGGTTTGTTTAGGAGTGTGGCCTTTCCTTGGTCGTTTTTCATTTGTTTTTAGCATGTCTAGAGCCCTCTTACTCTTGCTTCGAGCTCGTATTCGACTAGATGACCTAAGGGGTCTCCTATTTTTTTCTTCGATAGAGTTCATACGTTTCACTCAATGTTCATCATTTCACTTCACTTTACGATTCACTTTCGTTACACTCATGAACTCTGTTGTAGAGAGGCATATTTGTGGATACCCATAGATGGCTACCACTTAGCAATCATCCGAATGGTCACACTTTTTTTGGAAAAGAGTTTATTCAAATGAGTTTTATATTCTTTTTTTTATTATTATTATTCCATTCGATTTTGAATTTATTTTTTTTAGGGTTGTAATGAAATATTTAAAGAAGTTATTTTTTTTTATTTTGATTTGATTCTTTGTTTTCTTTGGAGAAGGAAATGTTTTTACTTAAATAGGAGGGAATTATCCTTTTGAAATAGAAACGGTCAAAGAAGGGGAGACGTGTTTCTTGGTTTGGCACTAGAAAGCAATTGAAAGTTTAGGTATGGCGTCATGAATCCACTAAGACCCTTGGTTTTTGGGTTTTTTTTTTTTAGTTGTCGAATGTTTGTTGATGAATCTAAAATTTTATTTATTTGTTTTTCTTCATGTTTTGCATTCTGGGTTTCTCCCATTCCTTGGAATATCTTTTTTGCGACTGTGGATTCTATGTTGTTTTCGTGACTATGAAAGACAATTTTCTTGGGATGAGTGGAGTGAGGAGGACAATAGGGACGATATATAGAGAAGATGGCGTTGTGAGTGTTAAGGGGGTGCATGTATCTTCATGTATGATTATAGTCTTTTTTTTCTTGGTCAATGTGCTAGAGCTACAGGGGATTTGTTTTGGTTGATTGTTGGAGAATTAATGGCGGTGAAATAATGGGGGACTTTAGCCATTTGAAACAGCGAGTTAATGGAGTACTCTCCATCTTAATAATTCTTTATTGTTATCTCCCCCTCTCTCCTAATGATTTCCTTTGGTGAAGATTCCTCTCTCTTGAGTTTTTCATGTGGCAGTAGCTCCTTCTCTCACTTATTGATTATGAGGTTTCTCTTTCTTAGATTCTTGTATATAACAAAGACTATTGGCCATAAACGTGTATATAAAATTGTGCCTATGTGTCCAAGTGCATGTGTCACCTAAAGTAATATAATGGAAGTACGAGCATCATTCCATGAGGATTAAGGTTTACTAGTTACCCGGGAGTGAACCCCTAGCTTTATCTAGCTGAACACAATAGAGAAGTTTGATTGAAAAATAAACTAAATTAAAGGAAAGCTAAAGCCAAAGAGTTTAACAAATAGTTGGGTGAGAGATTAATGATAGTGATAGCCTAGGATTTTGACTTCATCTAACAATTCCTTATGGAGGTTCGCAGTCTTGTGATGTTCAAACTATATATCGATGGCGGATCTCACACAACACATGCTTTTCTTTCTCAAGCAACAACAATCAATCTTTAGAAAAGGTTATTGTGTATATCTATCACAAACC
The DNA here is from genome assembly GCA_016808115.1 of Tetrastigma voinierianum. Classification (NCBI taxonomy): domain Eukaryota; kingdom Viridiplantae; phylum Streptophyta; class Magnoliopsida; order Vitales; family Vitaceae; genus Tetrastigma; species Tetrastigma voinierianum. The sequence goes on from JAEQBH010003365.1 coordinate 151,085, forward strand.
ATCATAACTAAAGATGCATTAAGCGTTTGAAATCCCTAACGAAACCCGCATGTAACATAAATATCTCTATTCTATGGTGAAACATGATGTCCTATTCATGGTCTAACCCAATAATGGTTTCTCAACCTCAAATTAGGTCACAAATCATGCTAATGGTGATTAAGCAATAGAAAGCATGAAGAACTAAATAAAACATTCAATATAATGAAATCCAAACATCAAAGATTACAAATAAAAACCTTACTCCATAGTTCCTTGTCAAACTACATAAAAACCTTAGATTAAGAGTTTAGAACATCCTAAAGGGGTTTAACATCAACAAGATAAAGGAAAACATAGAAAGAGAGAAGAGGAAACTAGATGAAAATAAAGAAATCTTGAGATCATCCTCTTTTCTCTATTGCCTTCTTCACCAATCTTCAAGTTTTTTCCTCTTCTTCACGAATAAGACTCGAAATGGTCTTTCAAAAACTTTGGGCTTTGTCACCCATGCCTTGGCTTGGCTTTGATGGCACTGCTATGTGACAAAATTGGGAAGCTACTGCATCCTCTGAAGGTCTAGTGGCATTGCAGCGTGGAGACTCACGTCACAGCGTAAGATCTCCCACGCCATTGCATGGAATCTCCCATACCGCAGAGTAAGGAGTCTTGTGCCACAACGTGAGAAACCTCACTCTACAGCGTGAAGCACTTCTCACACTCCCTTTTATCTTTGCAATTTGTTCTCTTACAAGCTCCATACTTGATCCTTGTTTACCTATTTTTCACCTAAAAGATGACCTACATACAAAGATACAAAAAGCAACATGAGACTACTGTAACATAAAAACAACCTAAAATCACCTAAACACCTAGGGATAAATTGACAGGTACATTGGATACTCAACACACTAAACTTAGATCTAAGCTTGTCCTAAAGCAAAGGAAAGACACACCACAACAACAAACAACTACTATCAAAATGTGAGTTGGCCAATTTGATCTTTGGCGGCAAACTAGAATACCATGACAAAGCTCTATGGAAACATGATAGCCTACATGGGATCCCAACACATTTAAAATCTTTAAAGAACAAGGCATCTAAGGGCATGAAGATTAAGGCAATCTTTGCTCTAAGCTCTCAATGAACCCTTTCTAAAGAAACTCGGTGAAATGGAATGCTTAGATCTCAAATGTAAACAGAGGTTCCAAGGCACTCTTCAAGCAGCTATTCGCTGACTTGAAGAGCATGGCAAAATAGGATGGGAACACACCTTTTATTCAACACATAACACTATGCAGTTGTAGACCCTCAATTTTGCCCCTCAACACTTGTATTTATCCTATGGGTGTCACACTCACCCATCGTTCTCATATAAAACCATTAGGGCCCTTTTAAGCAGTGCGTCTCACGGGCCTCGGTGGGCTTGTGTATGTGAATCCGTTAGTGCGCATGTAGTTCACTTTATAGTGTCATCATGGCTTATTTTTTTAGTTATTGGCATCGTGCTATAGGAACAAGTGGGAGGCCCCCTCGAGGGTTTAGCTGATCGAAAGTTTATTAAGTATGTAAATTTAGACACTTGAGCTGTTTCGATCTATCTCCCTTGTCCAGAACTCGAATTGTTCACTGTTTGTTTGTTAAGTTCCTTATTTGCCAGAGGTTTCTGTTAAAATTCATAATTTTTGTCAACCACGTTTGACTAATCGGTTTGACTGGTTCATCAGGTAAATGCGTATGCGACCTTTGTTTTTGGGTGATTTTGGTGAGCACTCCTCTGGTTTGATCATATCTCCCTCATCCGGACTTGGAATGGTGCCGTTTTTTAGTCTCCTTATTCTTCAAGGGAACATTCTATAAAAATTCCTGGTACCTCAGCCGGATGGGTGGTTGGCATCACAGTTCAGCCAGGTTAGTCGGACGGCTTGTGTGGAGCGCTGGTTTTTGTGATTTTGGAGCCCAAAACCTATTTGGTTCGGGCCCATAAGCTCCAGCTAGACCATGGGCAGTATTGTGGGTCCATTTTGGGCCTTGGCTTAAGTTACATGCAGCCCACCATGAATCCATATGGATACTTGGTGGTGAAGCAGGATTGAAAATAGAAGATATTAGGCTTGAAAGTGGAAAATCAGGAGAAGAGTTAATGGGAAGCTATTTAAGGGCCGATTGGGGCTCTTTCCAAAGCTTGAAGGTGAAAAAAAAACCAGGTAGGCTCAGGAGGCTGGGAGTGGGGAATGAGTACAAAAGGAGAGAAAGATCAAAATGGAAGGGACCTTTTGCGGGGACGACATTTTAGGACTCCAACCTTGCGCGTTCTGGTCACCTTGGATGTAGTTTGTTTCTTTTCGTTTTGTGGAAGAGGTAAGAAATAAACCCTGTCTACATTCTATTCTTTAAGAGACATTCCTGATCAAATTTGGGGTTTCTCCTCAACCATTTGACCGCTTTCAAGCTCATACGTGGCCGGGTTCGGCCGGTTTACGCTAGGCGGGTTTGCGTAGTTTGGATTTGGTTTGGTTGGTTCTCCTACTCATCTGAGCTGAGAATCGATCACCGTTTGTTTTGTTAGATTTCTAACTCTTTTATAAAAGTTCGGGAAAATTTTGAGAGCCTCTCTCAACGATATGGACTGGTTGGAAAACCAGATAAGTCGGTTCATTTAGGTTAGGTTTGCGGGAAGAAGCGGGTTTGCATAGTTTGGTTGGTTTTGGTTGGTTCTCACTCATCGGGCTAGCGAATCGATCACCGTTGTTTGTTAGATTTATGACTCTATTATAAAAGTTCTGGAAAGATTTTGAGAGCCTCTCAATGATATGGACTGGTTGGAAAACCGGATCGGTGGTTCATTTAGGTTAGGTTTGCGGGAAGGCGGTTTGCGTGGATTTGGTTGGTTTTGGTTGGTTCTCCTCATCCGAGCTGAGAATCGATCACCCGTTGTTTTGTTGCCGTTCTGGATTTTTTTAAAAGTTCTGGAAATTTTGATAGCCTCTCTCTCCAGCGGGATGGACTGGTTGGGGAACAGTTAATTCGGTTCATTAAGTTCGGTTTGCTAGAATGGCGGGTTTGGGTAGTTTGCTTTGTTTTGGTTGGTTCTCACTCATCAGAATTTGAATGATCACCGTTGTTTTTAGATTCCTGACTTGTTAGGAAAGTTATGGAAAATTTTGATAGCCTCTCTCAACGGGATGGACCGGTTGGGAAACCAGACAGCCGGTTCATTAGGTTTAGTTTCTTTGGAATTACGGTTTGGGTAGTTTGTGTTATTTGTGTTGGTTCTTGGTCATTCGGTCAGTGCTCTCGTTTATCTTTTTGAATTCTGACTTTGTAAGGGAGGTTAAAGGCCCACGAAATCTTTTCTCAATATACGGGCCCGGTTGGAAAGCCAAGACCCATGATTCATTTAGGTTAGGTTTTCAGGAACGGCAGTTTAGGTACTTTGCTTTGCTTTTGATATTTAATTTTGAGAGCAGTATGCTCCAAATGTGCGACTAACCTCTTATCTGAAACTGGCTAAGGACCACAGGTATGTGCTTTAATGTTAGGTAATGAATTTTACATAGATGCTTTGTGTTTAGATTGTATAACGCTTGCTATGTTTGTTAAGTTCAGCTTTGTGATGGCGCGTGGCCGGGGGATACAGTCATATTTGCCTTTGGTTGAATGTTTTTAAGCATGCTAGATACCAATTGAGTTGGTATGATCTAAGTTGTATGTTTAGCCAAGGTATCGATGTGACCCATATGCTCTACATACCCGATTCACTAGTAGAGGCAGAGGTTAGAGACTGGGGTGCTACCTGCATGCCAAGTACCTTCCAGATAAGGTGTCGATCCCGGGACCCGGAAATCTAATTTTTGCGGACAGCTTTTCCATCACCCCAGGAGTCATTGGGTTTTGTTCTTACTTGGTTTCCCCACTTAAAAATAAAAATAAAAGTAGTAAGCTCAATGGCGATTCCTCCTTGGGGACGGATTTTCCAAAACTCGAAAATCAACCCACATTTTTTTACATTTTCCTTTCATTTAAAAGCGAGTCGCGCCGGCCCGTGGATCGGGTATGGTCCACAGCAGTAGGATGCAATACTAAGGAGTTCTTAGATAAGTGTCCCTATAGAAGGGATCCATTAGCGACTCCCCACCAGTTGGTTAAGGGCACCAGGAAATAAGTTACCTCGAACTTCACCAAACTCAGCAAAGCCCAACAAGAAAACCAAAGCACCTACTTGTGAGATTGAATCATCCTCTATCCCATGTAACGAATAGTGAAGCCAATGACTCCCAATCAATTGGCTTAGAGCATTAGGCTTTGAAAGACCCCTCAAACTATGTCTGGAATCCCGAATGGCTCAACTCACTTTTTTTTTTTTTTTTTGCAAATGTGGGGCTCATTGGCCCTCTTTATTAAGGTGTCCTAACACTATGGAAGTTAAGGTCTCTCAGGGTAAGCTTAGTTCGAAGAGAAGAGGTTGAAGCCTAGGTGTACACAAGAGATCTATTTGTGTGTGTGTATAAGTTTGAGAAGGAAGTAATACCTTGAAAAACAAGGGGGCTCTACATATCAAGCCTCCCACAGCCACTGGACACCCTCACACTTAGATCACAGAAATGTAGCAATATCCCAAGTTTTTGATAAAAAAAAAATAAAAAATGAAGCACAATGTCAAAGCATTCTCCAAACATTTTTTTTAGCACCAACCCAACTCAAAGGAGACAAGAAACAAGAAAAATAAAAAAAATGAAAAACACATGTAATAAGGACTAAACCAACTATCAAACTCACTAACTGAACACTAACACAAGCATGCAAAACCAACACACAAGATACTAAAACATGCATGACACTAGGCAAAACTCAAGACAACTAAAACATGCATAGCACGAGACACAACACATGATAACTAAAAGGAAATTCAAAGTTGAAACTACCCGCAAATCTGTCCCCCAAAATTGAACAAAATATTTTCCTCAATGAAATAAGCATGAAAAACATGGGAAAATAGGACTCTCTTGAGGATGATAAGGGCTGATCATCATCTCTCACTGGCTATGGATTGGGGAGTGATGAGGTACGAAACCATGGGGATGATGGATGGCTTTGGAGGATATGGTGATGCTTGCTCCCATGGTGGCATGGTGGATGGCTCTAGAGGGGGTACTGAACGACTTGCATGTGCCATAGAGGGATGAGACAACATAGCTCTCATGGAAGTGTTCGACTTATTCACATTTTGGTTCAATACATCTTGTCTTTCGCTCAATAAGGCTTGTCTAGCCATGAGAGTTGAATGGTTGGCCAAGAGTTGCTCAATCATGTCCTTTTGCCAAGTGGTTTGCTCTTGAAGAAGAGCATTCACACGCTCCATAAGCTGCTCGGATCCTTGAGTCATAGTGGGCTTATTATCCTCTTCATCCTCTATCTCATCATCATACTCTTGTTCCTCAAACTGAACTTGCTTTGTTCTAGTAGGAGGCTCTTCCTACACTAGCATTTCTCTATGTGGTTGAACATATTTCACCATTATCTCGATTGGTGGGACAATTATTTCTTCTTGAGCTGTGTATGGAACCCCCACTTTCTTACATAGCTCAAAAATTAAGGTCAGGTGCCCAAGATTGTGCTTTCTCACACTATTCATCAAAATGGATGTCTCTATAGCCTCATTCACATCAAACTTGATACCCTCCATTATGGCATAGAGGTAGAGAGCTCTCTCTTTGTTTACTTTTGAGATGTTGTTGCACAAGGGATGATTTTTTCTTTGCTATAAAATGATTCCCTTGGTTTGCCTAAATAAGATAAGCCTTTTGCTAGGAAAAAGAGAATTTGTTGGATTGCATTATGTTTTCCATGAAACTCTACCATTTATTAAGCATTGAATGATTTAACTTTATATAGTTAGGGTGTTAGACGAAGTTTGGAATTCCTCATAATTTTCTTCTTCAAGTTTGTAGTATTCATTTATCACTTTTTTTTATCAACCCACTTACCTTGGACAAAAATCGTCCCATCTCATTCCCCACAAAGATTGGCATAAAATTCCCTCACAATGGGAGCCATAGTAGCTTCAGGGTGCTTGCACGGTTTAGTCCATCTTTTGAAATCTCTCTTCTCAAAATTCCATGTGGCTCGACAAACCTCTTTTCTTTGATAAATTTCAGGGATACTAGCTTTGTGTACCTCTCAAACGCCTCTTGGTTCACAAATTTTGAAGGATCAAATGCCGCGAATATGAGCGGGAGAAGTATCCTTGCGAGCTCTTTTGGGTGCCATAAGATCAAGTCAACCACAAACCTGAAAGGAGAAAACATCTTGTTCAAATAAGCCATTAGACGAAGAATGGCATTATTTTTTAGAGCTTAGGAACTCCTCTTGTAGTAACTTGGAAGAAAGGAAGCATTTAGAGGCAACACTTGAGATTCACTTTGGCATTTTAACAAACACTTGGTGGGAAACTTGAAATTCTCTTGTTGTTGAAGTCACTAAGAGTGTTGAAATGCTTCCAAAATACACACAAAAGAGCCTAAGCTCACTAGAAACAACTAACCAACAACCCCAGGACAAAATCTTCAAGTCTTCATGGTGGAAGCTAAGGTTTTGGGTGGGAGTTGGAGATGTGGAGATGATGTGGAGAGGGTGGGTATGGGGAGGAGATGAGATAGAGACGGGGAGATTGAATGAGAAGAGGGGAGAAGAATTTCAGGGTTAGGGTTCGTGGGGGTGTGGGGGAGGTATGGGGATGATCAGGTGTTCGAGTTTCTTAGGAGAGAAGTTCTTGAGTAATTGAGGGGATGGTGAGTTAGGGAGGAATGAGTTCAAAAAAGGCCCTTTTGAACTCTCCGAGATGCCACACCACAACATGGGTTTCTTCACCCTGCAGCGTGGGAAACTCCACGCTACTGGATCTCATTAGGCATTTCATGCCAGCATGACATGCCATGCCACCACGTGATATGTCACGTCATAGAGTGATCATGTTTATGTCGCAGTGTCAGCTTGATCACGTTGCAACATGACTTACTCATGCTTCTGGATCCCCCTTAAGCCAATCCACGCCATAGCGTGAATAAGGCATGGGAGAAATAGAAGTCGACCTTCAACACACGTTGCACTTGAACTTATTCTCTCCATTTTTTAGCTTCTCCTCCTTATTGATCTTCAACCATCCAATTTCTTTAGCCATAGAACCAACTTTAGGACTTCCAAAAACACAGAGAAATGCAAAAGAAAAACACCAGTAAGATCAAACTAGAAATAATATTTAGCAAACTAAACTAGCTTAATTGACAAAAAAAAAAAATTGTAGAAAACATAACAATGCTTAGGTTGCTCGAGTAGCACTGTTTAACGTGATTAGCTCCAGCTTCCCGCACATCGATATTTGCTTAAACATGAACACTAGCTCAATTGGGATATTTTTTAACAACAACACACACAGATTACATTTCTTTCATGGTGGCTCGAGATTGATGGACGTCTTGCTTGCATTGAAGTCACCTCAAGTATGGCTAAACTCGTATTAATCTTGAATGTTCCTTTTTCCGAATGCATGACCTTAACTTCGCCATATGGAAAGAATTGTGTCACTATGAATGGTCCGAACCATCTTGATTTGAGTTGAAAAGAAGCACTTGTTGTCCCGACTCGAATTCTTTCCGGACAATATGCTTGTCATGCCATGCCTTAGTCTTTTCTTTGTAGATCTTGGCATTCTCATATGCATCATCCTGGGACTCCTCAAACTCATTCAATTGCCATAATTACTTTCTCTCAGCACAATCCATGTAAAGTTGCCTTGTGGTCCCAATATGCCTTTTGTTCTAACTTTGCCGGAAGATGGTAAGCCTTGCCATAGACCAACCTATAGGGAGATGTCCCTATTGGTGTCTTAAAATATGTTCGGTAAGCCCATAAAGCGTCATCCATTTTTCTTGGCCAATCCTTTGAAGAAGAATTTACAATTTTCTCCATAATTTGCTTCACTTCCCATTGGAAATCTTAGCTTGCCCATTGGTTTAAGGGTGATAAGCTAAAGCTGTCTTATGCTTGACTCTATATTTCAACACAAGAGCATCAAATAACTTGTTGCAAAAGTGAGTACCTTCATCACTTATAATTGGCCTTGGAGCTCCAAACCTTGCAAAGATGTATTTCCGGAGGAAATTTAATACCACTTTGGAATCATTTGTTTGAGTTGTAATCGCTTCCACCCATTTAGACACATAGTCCACTGCCAAAAAAATGTACTTATTGTAGGATGATGAAAATGGTCCCATGAAGTCAATTCCCCAAACAGCAAACAACTCAACTTCTAGAATTGTATTTAGTGGCATTTCATTCCTCATTGAGATATTCCCAAGTCTTTGATACTAGTTGATTCGTTCTTGCCAAGTAGGTGTTCGGAATCAACAAAGTTTATAACCTAGGATTCCTACTATTGACGTAGCAAAGCTCTTTGCGGTATGGTAATACAGGGTCGAACACGGGGATGGGTTTTCTTTATGAGAAGAGTTAAGTGCATTGTGGTGTTTTCTCGTTGGATTTATAGGGTGTGTGGAAAACGGTGTGAATAGTTGTGAAATAAATGGTCTTAAGGGTTAGAAAGACTTAGCAAAGTCTCGGGCCACTGGGCTTAGGGTTCTAGGTTAACCAACATGTACTTGGGTCTTTATTCTCGCGTTGGGGAGCATGACATATAGTCATTTCCCGATCCGGATCTTCATTTAGCTTTAAAACCTAGACCTTAAGAATTTTCCTTTTTGAAAGATGGCATTTGATTAGGCATAAATGTCTAACGGTGGCCACATCTAAAACACACCTACAGATAACTAATAGGAGGCAAACTAAGCGGGCCTCGGTGGATCTAGTGAAAGTATCCGCGAGACACAAACTTGCCAAATACACATTAGGAGAGCATGCTTAAGGGTGCAACTTTAAGGTGAGACGGGGGCATAAATACCCTTAAATACATACATGAAGAGCATGAGAACATGCGGCTAAGCCTAAAAACAACACCCGGTGGTCTTACCCTTGGATCGAGGGGCTTTGCTTGAAGCATCCTTTGATTTGTCATCACCCGAGGGGTGTTTGGCTACGAAAGTCTGAGAAAGTAAAGGGAGAAGAAGAAAATCACCACCGAGTGGGGAAAGGAAGCCGGTGCTTGATTTCCTTGATTGATTGATGGAATGCTAAAAAGTTTATTTGATTACAAGCAGTACTGAGCTTATATAGGCGCTCAGTATAAGGAAATTACAAAAATGTGTTAAAGAACCAAAATTACATAAGGGCAAACTTGTATAAAACCACCAACAAGTGGATCAAAAAGCAGTCAGGTGAGCAGTGTTCGCAGGTTGAGAAAATTAGCAACCTGCGAAATTTTGCAAGTTGCGAAATTTTGCAACCTCCAAAATTTCAATAGTTTACTTCTTCCTTCTTCAATAAATTTGCTTCGAATTTCCTCTGATTTGATCATACATCTTCGAATACGGCTCAGGTTCATTGTGTTTGAGTTAAATTGAAGAAATAGAAGGCATTCGACCTGCAAAACTACTAAAATAGCTACAAAATGTGATTAGTAGCAAGCGGGACCCGATGTAACAATTGAGTTAGTGAGTGGAGTTAGTACACAAAAGGCGCATAAAACACTGCTATAAACAAGGGTACCGATATTGCCTTGTTGGGTCACTAATCCTCCCCAATAGAGACATTGCTAAAAAGAAGGAAGATCATGCAGGATATGTTTTTGCAAAAATGGACTGTCTATTCAAAAAGTATGTGCAAATAATGCCCAACCTTTAATATGACCAATTGGGACTCTGTATAAAGACCAGCTTGGGAGAACAAATGCCATACAGGAGCAAGTTTAAGGGCAGCAATTATTCCTAGGAAATCAACCTTAAATTCCACCAAAATCTAAGTGTTTGTAGGTGATCGGTTTGCACGCAGTAAGGCGCAAAGTTACTTCCCCCAACCCGAACAAATTATAGCATGTAGGCGGTGGCCAACCTAAATAGATTCAATTTCATTTTATTTCTCACTTATTATGCTTGTGGGATGCAATGCTAAGAAACTCGACTTCACAGAAGTCAGGTGTAGCGGGGATCCAGGTGACTCCCGACCAACTAAGGTTTAGGGCGTGAGTGAAAGGATCTTCGATACAAACTCTGGGTTTCACCCAGGACTTTGAATGATTTCGAGGAACCCAACTTTTCTGACTTGCAAAACTCACGATCCACCCGTGTAGCGAGCCTGAAGTCGGGTGACTCAGACGATTGGTTTAGGGCTGCAGGGCTTCAAGGCTTTCGAAGTAGACCCCTCCCGGATTTGTGCTCGGGTTTCAAGGCAAAGTGGCGCGGCTTTACATGTCTCTTTTCTTTTTCTTTTGGGCAACGACGCCATTTGATTCGTTCTTACCAAGTAGGTGTTCGGAATCAACAAAATTTATAACCTAGGATTCCTACTACTGAAGTGTTAAAGCTTTTGCAGTATAGTGGCTCTAGGGTCAAACACAGGGATGGGTTTTCTTTTTCTTTTGGAAGACTCATTAGCCTTCTTTCTTAAGGAACTCTAATCTATTATGGGCCGTCAACGATGCTAAGGACGATTTTATAAAGTAAAAGGAGAATGCAGCCTCTTAGCCCATTGATGAAAACTAATGTGAACTGTGTGTGTGGCTAGAGAATGGTAGAAGGCAGGGTAATTACCAGGTCTTCAAGCGGCCAAAAATCGTCGGGCATGGAACCATTCTAGCATTTGGTATCATGCAGTGTTTTGACTTTTCAATTTACGAGGAAAGGCATAGTCCCACTGACAATATAGGGCCAATAAATGAAAAAGTTTAGAAAAATAGATTTGTATAATATATATCAAAAGGTGAATTTACAAAATTTTGACTTTTAAAGAAAGTAAACATCAAACACTCTTCATAAACAAAATGGGCTTTGCTGGGCATGTAGTACAAGTAAAACTACAATCAAAAGTATGAATATCACTTCCAACACTAACTGTCCCGGCACGGGATGAGAAAGTTAGTGGAGGAAGTGGTACCTCCTCAATCGGTGGCGGCAGGAGAAGGATCATCCTCGGCACAGGCGATTTGAGGAATGCTGTGGCTGGTGAAGTGGGCGATCTTTGGCTGGGTTGCCAACACATCAAAGGCGGTGAAGGGGATGATGGTGGAGGAGGCGATCTGCCGTGGTGGGATAGTGAGGGCTGACGGGGGCTTGTGGAGGAGCCAGCGGGAAGGCCCAGTGGCTCTGTGGCGCATGATCTTTGGCACCGGATGCGTACTACGACGACCTCGGTCGCGGGTCATCCTCTGAGTTTGCTTTGTGAAGTTTGCAAATGAAGTTGTCGTGGTAGTCTTCTTGACTTTGTCTCCATGAGAGCCGGGAAGTCCCAGCGAGAGGGTGTGTCTTTGCGAGGGGCGGTGCGGAGGTGCTCGACCCAGCTATATCTGACTGAGCAGTGGGCATGGGGCTTGAAGGCTCTGGGGCGAGGAGGACATCGAGACTGAGTGCCCGATCTTCGGGCTGAAGGAATTGGAGGGGAATGCTTGGTGAAGCTGGTGCGGGAGGCTCCCCAGTGTGCTCAGCTATAGGGGACAGGTCCCCTCGAGGATTATCATCAGCTGACTCGTCCTCGTTTAATCCCGGAGGGGGAAGATGGAAGGCTCGAGGCCTGGCCCACCATCGATCAATAGTAAGGGTGGCCTCACAGCCTCGACGGCCGGCTCGATCGAGGCTCGGTGGGAGCCGTGTGCTGAGCACTGGCGTAAAGTCGAGGAAACGAAGAGGTAGGGGACTCGGCTCGGGGTAGACTCCGGTGATGGACTCGTCACTCGAGAAATGAAATAAGGAAGTCATAATCAGCTCTGCCGGGCTGAACCAGTATCCCTCCAAAATGCGATATAACACCTCCAAGATAGCTCCTCTCCTTTGTACAATATGCTGAAGTGGAAACATATTAGACCTCAAAACGTGGTCTATCAGAATCATACATTGCGGAAGGTGCCGCTTGAATAATATCGACCCACCAGTAGCGTCCATAGAGAGAAGTCGGACCATCCACGGTCGAAGGATGGGACCTTGTCTATAACACTACGCATTGGCGAGGACCAGCTGGTAGATGGAGGCGACTATGATGCTCGGATGAAGTATCCACGGCTTCTTAGTCGATAGAAAAATGAAGAGCAGTCGGGTTGGCCTCTTGCCTGGATGTCATCTTATGATAGAACTCGATGAAGACCCGAGGATAATAGGCGACGCGGCACACCATGAGACGGCTCGGATGGTATTGCTGCGCAGGGAGCATGGAGTCACCAGGCCACAGGTCACGCGGAAAATGTCGGGAGGATCAGTAGTACACCTCCCATGGAAATCTCTCTCTCCTGCCCCGACTAGCATTCCCGGGATGGGGTCGCGGGGAAGTAGAAGCTGCGATGACGGATGCGGGAGATAAATGCGGGACTCAGGTAATATCCTAATAAGGTGGAAGAGGTGGGCTGGGTCTCAGTAGATGACTCTCAGGGCTGAAGTCAGGGCTCCTCTTGGCTGGTGGGGCCTGCCTGGCTGGGTCACGAAGGAAGCTGGGTAAGTGGGCTGGCCTGAAGTGTAAATGTCTCTGCGGGCGGGGGGCCACGGAGGAGGAACCCTCGGCACCGGCCCAGCGACGGGGCTGTACGGCCGAAATTTGGGACGGGAAGCAGCGACAACGAGAGGGCGCCACAATGGGCTCTTTGCGTGACGAGAGGGGCCGATGGCGTGCAGAGAGTCGGCGATGGGGGTCGGCGGCATGGGGAGTGGGGCCACTGGCGGCACTGCGGCTGAAAGTGAGCTCCTCTTGTCTTGCCATTCGGACGAGGAGAATGACTTGAGGAGGAAGGGTTTTTCTGAAACTGGAAGGTTGAAGTGTGATTTGAAAATGAAGAGGATCAAGGGTTTATAAAGGGGAGGAGGGGTAGGTGGGAAGATATGAAAAATTAATGGCTTTTAATAACCATTAATTGAATGGCTCAGATTATAAAATTTAATTTCGGGGCGTGAAACGGAGGTTGTAGGAAACGAGATTTGCGGGGAGGAGGAGATGGACGGTGTACGCATGCGAATTTTGTAACCTGCGAAAATTTTTCACAAACTGAGAAATTCTCGAATAAATTCCACCCCCCACACTAGAACACTGCAATGAAAACAAACCAAAATTATGAGAAATTAAAAAAGAAAAATTCCTGAATTTGGAAATTAAAGGACATTAATGGAAATCCTAATTTAAAAGGAGTGAAATAAAACAAAACAAAAATCTAATTAAAATTTAGGTGGTTTCGAGTTCTACTGGGGAACCACTCCCACTGTGATCTTGATAAGAGAGGTCTCATGGGGGATTCGAGGAGGCTCTCCGTACTTCTGCTGATGAGTGTGCTGCGAGTTGAGGTTCAACTACACTCACAGTTGTTAAGCTATGCTCTCAAGTAGTCTTGGTGGCACCCAATGAGATGCGGAAGGGTGGCGTCTGATTAATCCCTTCATCAAGCCCACTTTGGTTCTCTTATTAATTCTTCTTGCAGTTCATAAACACTGTGTTTTTCTCCACCAGTGCCACTTAGGCAGACTTCTTCTGACTTCTGCTCCTTATCCTCAGCTGGCTTATCCTTGTTACTCAAGTGAAAAATGTTGAGCTCAAGTCATGTTACTTAGAAAGTGAGTTTGCATAACCCCCATTCAAGCGATGATTATAGCATTAGCTGTGTGAAAAATAGCCTCCAGTATGATGGGTACTTGGTGAGTGCTCTGCAGATTAGCTACGTATCAAGAACCACAAAATCCACTTAGGATAATAAATTATCTACCTTTACCAAGACATCCTCAATTAACCCCTTTGGTATTTTCACTGATCGATCTGCTAAGGATAGGGTGATGTTGGTAGGCTTCGACTCCCTAAACTGGCCTTTGTACATTGGTATGGCGGTGGGTTGACAACGGCTCCCAGTCAGCGTGCCTTGTCTGTCTGAGGTCCCTCCAGTATTGGCGAGATGGTGGGGATCTGGATCTTTGTATTTCCATAGGTTTTACACGCGGATGATAGGCGAGCTTGTTGGTCGGAAGAGCCTTCTTAATCAATACTTGACCCTTTTGAGTTACCTGAGTCCTTTGAAATTTAGCATTAGTTGGAACTGTTTGATCATATCAAGCGATTAGGATGTTCACCTTGACACCTTTCAGCCCACTTCCAAGATGCCTTCTTGCTTAGAAGCCTTCTTTTTGCCTCGGTGCTTGGGAAATGGGGGGTGAGCATGCTTCCTTTCATCAGATCTTCTTTGATGATTATGTGTTCAACTCCCCTCTTCCTCCTGTTCTCACAGTTTTCCGCGGATTTGGGCATTGTTGCTCAATTTCCTTACCACTCCTCGAGGTGATAATGGCACGGACTTCATCCATTTTTAGTGCCATTCGTTGAAAGCTTAGTTCATCGCCACAGGATTGGGCAGTGTTTGGGAAGGGTCTCGCTTTTCCCTGCGCTTGTTGTTGATTGTTCGAATGCGTGATGGTACATGGTATCAATTTTTTATTTGTTTTATAGACCCATCAATCCTTTGTCTATGAACTTTGACCTTTTCTATTCTTTGGTTGATCCCCAGGCATTGATAGTTTTTTACTGCTCCTACACAAAAATTCCCACCACCTTGCTGAATTCATGATAGCTTGCTCCCTGGTGATGAGGTTGAGTGGCTCTTTGCTGTTGAGGAGGTGGACCCACATTGTTCGGCTGCTTTGATGTGCCCACAGGGGAACATATCTGGGGTTTAGGCTTCGGAAACGAGGTTGGGAGTGTTTCTTAGTTGGGATTATAGTGTTGCCATCTTGGGCATCGGTTGAGTGGCTTTATTTTGGCTATAACATTTGCATTTTCAATATCAGTTCCCTTCTTGAGGGAAATTGGACAATTCTCTCCTTGATGATTGGTAGATTGACAATTAAAACATGGTTGGCTAGGCATAGATGCCTCAGTCACTGCCCTCACCTCCTGGTGATTTCTCTGCTCGAGTTCTTCCATCCTTCTGTTTAGGGTGGACGAAGCAGCCTTGAATTCCCATCCTCGTCGGTGAATAAATGACCTCCCCTTGGGTTTCTTGTTGGTTTTCATTCTTTCTACCTCCCTTGGGTTCGACTCATCCCATCCCTTGGAGGTTTCAGCCACGTAGTTCAGAAAGTCCATAGCTTCATCAGGATTTTTGCTGAGAAAGTCCCCCCCACACATGGTTTCCAAAAGTTGTTTCATGGAAGGATGTTTCCATCGTAGAAATGGTTCACTAGCATCCGTGTATCAAAGCGTGATGAGGGCGCGCCTTGATGGTTTCAAGATACCTTTCCCGGCATTGATAAAATTTCTCAACTTGTCATGATTGCAAAGGTGTAGATCTTCCTCTTGATTGTTGGTTTTATGGGCCTTGTGAAGAACTGTAAAAATTACGCCCCTTTATTTCGGTGATTTATGATGGTTCTTGGCCTTAGTGAGTTAAGCCCAGTGCGGCTTTATCTTTGAGTGTGGCGGCTCGACAAGCGAGTCGCCATCAAATGCACCTTGCCCAGAAAGTAGTGCAAACCTCCCTCGAAATCCCGAATGTGTGTGTATGGATTTTCATTTCCATACCATGAAAAGTCGGGACGGGGGCGAATAAAGGTCACCATTTGTAGCATTACTTTGCGGGAGGTATTATCGTGGTGCGCTCGCCTTGGTGGGTGAATGTGATCCCTCATTGATCTGTATGCATTGGGTTCACGATGAACCCCTTGTTGGCTCTGCTGCTCTTCAAGTGGGGTCTCCATCTGATTGGTGTGCAGGCTAACTTCACAACCCTCTTCAATTGAAGCACCTAGCCTTTCTAATGCACTGCGGTGTTTACATCCCCCTTTGCGTAAGTTCTTTATATGATCACACCAGCGAGAGACCAATAAAGAAACAAAACCTTAAGGTTATGGTTAACTAAAATCAAAAACGAAGTGCTTGATTTGCACAGTGAAGTTTTCAAACCCCCTGCGGTGGGATTTTAATTCCTACTGATGAGCGCAAGTGGGAAAAATGATAAAATCAAAGAAATGAATTGCACGGAACTTGTGAAGTATGAATCCTGAGTTCAGCTGTTTCTTCTCCAACTGAGGCACATCCACAAACAACGGTGCCATTTTGGTCGTTCTTGCCAAGTAGGTGTTGAATCGACAAAATTTATAGCCTAGGATTTCTACTGCGCGTAGCAAAGCTGCGCGGTATAGTGGCTCCCAAGTCGAATCACAGAGATGGGTTTTCTTCGTGAGAGAAGAGTTACAGTGCATTGAAAATGATGTTTTCTCGTTGGATTTATAGGGTGTGTGGAAAACAGTGTGTGTGAATGGTTGAAACTGAAATAACTGAAGTAAAAAGTTAAGTGAGAACTCCTTGAAGTCTCGGGCCACTGGGCTTAGGGTTCTAGGTTAACCAACATGTACTCTGGTCTTTATCCTCACATTGGGGAGCATGACATATAGTCATTTCGAGGCAGGATCTTCATTAACTTTAAAACCCTAGACCACTAAGAATTTTCCTTTTTGAAAGATGGCATTTGATTAGGCATAAATGTCTAGCGGTGAAAACACATACTCCAAGAAACACTACCTATGATAACTAATAGGAGACGACTAATTGGGCTCGATGGATCTAGTGAAAGTATCCTTGAACCAACTTCTTACGGAAATACACATTAGGGAGAGCATGCTCAAGAGATTTTAACCTAAGGTGAGAAGCAGGGGCATAAATACCCTTAAATACATACATGAAGAGCATGAGAACATGCAGCTAAGCCTATAAACAACACCGGTGGCCTTACCTTCAGGATCGGGGTTTAGCGAAGCATCCTTGATTTGTCATCACGAGGGTGTTTGGCTACCCAGTGTAAGAAGTAAAGGGAGAAGAAGAAAATCACCACCGGCGGAGGGAAGGAAACCGTGCTTGATTTCCTTGATTGATTGATGGAATGCCAAAAAGTTGATTTGATTACAAAGCGATGCGAGCTTATATAGAGGCGCTCGATAAGGAAATTACAAAAATGTGTTAAGAACGAAAATTACATAAGAGACAAACTTGTATAAAACCACCCGACAAAAGTGGATCAAAAGCATTCAGGTGGCGGTGTTCGCGGAGTTCTGCGAAAATTGGCAACCTGCGAAATTTTGTAGGTTGCGAAATTTTGCAACCTCAACTCAACCGGTTTGCCAACTCCCTTGCTTGATAAATTTGCTCGAGATTTCTCAATTTGATCATACATCTTGAATATGACTCGGGTTCATTGTGTTGAGTCAAATTGAAGAAATAGAAGGCATTCGACCTGAAACTACTAAAATAGCTACAAATGTGATTAGTAGCAAAGCCGGGACCCCAATGTAACAATTGAGTTATTGAAGTCGATTAGTACACAAAAAGCGCATAAAACCTGCTATAAACAAGGCTCGATATTTCCCTTTATTTGGAGTGCCAATCACTAGTCACAAGCCAAACGCCAAATGAATGTGCACCTTTAAGCAAGGTTGTGATAGAACCGAGTTGGAGCACTTTTGTTGCTGTTCTACTTTCATAAAGTGTCCCCATTCAAGGGAATGACAATGTCTCGAGATACTTCCGTTTCTTCATTTTGAAACCCACCTCCTCACAATTTGGGTGGCACGATGCTTGTCTCTGAATTGGGTCCTCGATAATAATGATTCACCTATGAGGAAAAATTTCTTCTCTTGTTGAGATGATAGCTTTGGTGGAATCACTTTAGCTATCAGATAGTGGCTATATCAACAAACAGAAAGTGGAGCATAGTCGGTTGGGACCACGACCAATAATTTTTCATTTGGAAAAGTGTCATTGATTTGAACTTGTTGTCGCACTTTGCATTCACGGTAATTCCAACCTAGAAGGTGATGCGCCCTTTAGATTCGGTTCCTTTTTTTGTCTCTAATGTCGACATCGAGCTGCTTGTAGAAGGAGAGACGAATAATAAGCCTTGGCTTAGCATATTTCTTGGCCATGAGATACTTGATTGTTGAATGGTTCGTATAGACAATCACTTTATTCCCAATCAAATAAGGTGAAACTTATCGAAGGAGAAAATGTAGTATAGCCGAGTAGTTTAATCTTTTTGTTGCATAATTTAATTGTGCCTCATTGAAGTCTATTTGCATAGTGTATGGCATGAAAACTTTGTTCACCTTTGGCACAAAACAACCCTACCGCATAGTCGCTTGCATTGCATATCATTTCAAAGGGGAAAATGCCAATCACGAAGCTCTGAGAATAGGTGCACAAATGGGACTTTTTCTTGAGTGTGGAGAAGGCTTTCATGCTGAATTTTCATCAAAGTTGAAGGGGACTCCTTGCATTAGAAGACTTGAAGATGGCTTGGAGATTTTTTAGAAATCTTTGATGAATCTCTATGAAAATTTGGCATAGACGAGAAGCTTCTAATTCCCTTCATTGAAGATGGAGAAGGGAGCTTATCCATTGTCTCTATTTTTGTTTTATCAACCTCAATTCCCTTTCTAAAAATCCAATGGCCTAAGAGAATACCCTCTTGCACCATAAAAAGACATTTCTCCTAATCGAGGATCAAGTTGGTCTCTTCACATCGTAAGACCGATTCGAGTTTGCAGGCAATCATCAAATGAAGTACCAACCGCAGAGAAGTTGTCCATGAACACCTCAATAGACCTTTCAACCATGTTAGAGAAAATTGTCATCATACACCTTTGAAATGTCCCCGGTGCATTGCATAACTCAAATGGCATCCTTCAAAATGCAAAAGTACCATAAGGACAAGTGAAGGTTGTTTTCTCTTAATCTTCCGAGGCAATAGCAATTTGGTTATACCACGGATATCCATCCCAAGCAATAGTACTTATGTCCATGTCGATCTAACATTTGATCAATGAAAGTAGTGGGAAATGGTATTTTCTTGTGACCTTGTTCAAATTTCGATAGTCAATGCAAATCCACCATCCGATCATTGTTCTTGTTGAAATCAAGTCATTGTTTTCATTTTCCATCACCGTCATGCCTCCTTTCTTGGGCACAACTTGAACTGGACTAACCCAAGGGCTATCCAAGATGGGATAAATGACCCTTGTGTCAATCCATTTCAATACTTCTCTTCTTACCACCTCCTTCATGGTAGGATTAAGTCTCCTATGCGCTTCTATAGTGGGCTTGCTATTGTCATCTAATAAAATTCGATGCATACACATAGAGGGTTGGATTCCCTTGATATCCGCTAGGGACCAACCAATAGCACCCTTGTGAGCCCGAAGCACTCTCAACAACTTTTCCTTTTCAAAAGTTGAAAGAGAAGAAGAGATAATTACTAGAAAAATGGATGAATATCCAAGATAAGCATATCAAAGGTGTGTCGGTAATGGTTTCTCCTCTAAAATTGGTGGTTTCTTAATAAATGGAATAAGGCAACTTGCGCTTGCTCCCAAAGCTTCAAATTATTTCCTTCTATTTGGTCCGAAGGAATCAATCCACAACAAATAGTTCTTCACCTCATCATCTTCCAAAACTTGAGATTCTCCTTGTAGCAAAAATTTAGTCTCCAAAAGGGAATTCGATTTGGCCCACTTGGCTAGACACTATAGCTTCTACGACATCAATGGTAAAGAAACTATAATTTTCGTTGCACTCTTAATCTCGATTCATCCTTTTGCTCATCGATTAAAGCTCTACCGATGGCCAAGAATGGTCTTCCAAGAATAATAGGAATTCTTTATCTTCTTCCATGTCAAGAATAGTGAAGTCGACTAGGAAGATAAATTTATCCACCTTGACAAGTACATCTTCTATTATACCCTGCAGATGTTTTAAGAGACATATATGCCAATTGCAAAGTTACCGTTGTTGGTCTTGCTTCCCTGTGGTCTTAGCTTCTTGAAAATGGAGAGCAACATCAAATTAATACTTGATCCCGAAATCCTGCAATCTCTCTCAAAGATAGAATTCCCAATAGCACATGGGATTGTGAAGCTACCCGGATCCTTAAGCTTGGGTGGCAACTTCTTTTGTAAGATGGCACCACACTCTTTCAAAAGAAACATTGTTTCATATTCCCCCAATTTCCTCTTTTTAGCAAGAATATCCTTCATGAATTTTACATAGCTTGACATTTGCTCAAAAGCATCGAAAAACAGGATATTTATATGGAGCTTCTTGAACACTTCAAGAAATTTGGCGAATTAGCTATAAAGCTTGTTCTTCCTCAATCTCTGAGGGTATGGAATTTTTAGGGTTTCCTCTTATGGAGGGGGGCAAGCACTTGTTCTTTCTTAGCTTTGTCACTTAGAGGTGGGATAGAAGGTTGAACTTCCTTTGTATCTTCCTTAGGTTTTTCAACTTCCTTTGGTGCTTCCAACTCTTTTCCACTTTTAAGAGTGATGGCTTAACCTCTGAAGCACTAGGCAGAAAGCCTTGTTGCCTCTCATTCATCATGCTAGCCATTTGTCCCAACTGAACTTCTATATTTCTTATTTAAGCTGACTGATTGTTGAGAGTAATCTTTGTGTCATTTACAAATTGACTTTGAGACTTGGCTAATTCGGCATGAGATCTAGCCAATTCAACCATGGCTTCTTCTAAACCCAACTTTTTTTTCCTTGAGAAGGAGGTGGTGGAAATTTATCTTGTTCAAGGTGCATCACTTTCTGAGGCATCATATTCTGGTTATTCCTCCAAGAGAAATTTGGGTGATTTCTCCAACTCGGATTGAAATGGTTAAAGTATAGGTTAAATTGTTGTCGGCGGTTAAGGTTGGGGGAACTTTCCCAAAAATTGAGCTTGTTCAAACATCATTGGGCCAAATGGATTCCCGGTTTGGTACTCATTGCTTTGATGGGGCCATTGCAAAATTCACATAAAGGAGGAAAACGAACCACATTTGTTGTTTGCTTGGGCATTTGGAGTTGTGTTACTTGAAGTTGCTTAGTGAGCAAAAGCGAGAGTTGCCCGAGTTTGAGAACATGTCAATGTCATACATCTCGATTGGTTTCTTAGGGGCAACTTGCTCACTTGGTCATTGGCAATTATTGATAGCCATATTTTCAAGCAGTTGGTAAGCTTCATCTTCACTTTTGCTTATTAACGCTCCTCTCGTCGATGCATCCAACAAAGTTTGTTGTTCCGATCAATCCATTATAGAAATGATGCACTTGCATCCATTTTGGAAAATTGTGGTGAGGACACTTTCTTAGAAGATCCTTGTGCCTCATAGAATGTTTCTCCTTCATATAGTCAGAGGGAAAAACATGGCTAAGAAATTTTGGACCAAGTCGGCTCATATAGTAATAGAGTCCGATGGTTCTGAATTCAACCAATGCTTCACGTTGTCTTTTAGTGAGAAAGGGAACAATCGAAAACGAATAACATCGTCACTAACCCCATTGTATTTGACAGTTTCACATACTTCCAAGAAGTTGGAAATTTGTGTGTTAGGATCCTCCTATGGCAACCCCATAAACTGAATACTTTGAATCAAGTGGAGAGTAATAGGCTTTATCTCAAAATTATTTGCTTGAATTGTCAACCTCCTTATAATTCGATGGGGTGCCAACGGGTGGTAAAGCATAATCTCTTAATGGCCTTGGTGATTGTGCCATGGGAGGGTACTTGGATGTGAACTTCCCTCACTTCTAGACTCGATATCTTCCTCATTCTTGAATCCTTGAAGATTTTCCATGGATCTACTCGCTAACTTGACATCTCTTTTTTTTTTCCTAATTCTTCTCAAAGTTCTTTCCAATTTCGTATAAAGAGAAATAGGATTATCACTACCTGATTTTCGCATAAACAGGAATCAATACCTATGTCTCAAGGAACGAAGAGAGACAAGATGTCAAAAACTTTAATAACTAAATCAAAAAAAAAAATCCAAAGTAAAGAAGGGCTAATTTGACATCAAGATTAGTAAAAGCACAAATCCCCAACAACAACGTCAAAAACTTGTTGGGCACAAACGTGTAAATAAAATCGTGCTTATATGCGTAAGTGCATGCATCACTTTAAGTAATACAATGAAAGTACTAGTATCATCCCACGAGGATTAAGGTTTACTCATTACTGAAATTGAACTAACCCTAACTTTATCTAGATGAACACAATAGAGAAATTTGCTTGAAAATAAACTAAATTAAAGGAAAACTAAAGCCAAGATGTCTAACAAACAATTCGGTGAGAGATTAATGATATCGAGTGCCTAGGGTTTTAACTTCATCTAATTAACAATTCCCTAAGGAGAGGTTCTACTTGATCTCAATGATGTTCAAACTATAAATTGATGAAGGATTTCACCTGGCCATGTGTTATTAACCGGCCCAATGACAATCAATCTTTAGAAAAGATTCTTGTGTATCTTTACCTCAAACTATCATAACTAAAGATGAATTAAGCATTTGAATTCCAACAAGCCACATGTAACCCATAAATTTTATCTCTATTATTACGGTGAAGCATGATGTCCTATTTATGGTCTAACCCAATAATTGTTTCTCAAACTCAAATTAGGTCACAGATCATGCTAATGGTGATCAAACAATAACAAGCATGAAGAACTAAATAAAACAATCAATATAACTAAATCCAAACATCAAAGATTACAAATAAAAATCTTACTCCATAGTTCTTTGTCAAACTACATCAAAACCCTAGATTAAGAGTTTATAACATCCTAAAGGGGTTTACCATCAACAAGATAAATGAAAACATAGAAAGAGAGAAGAGGAAACAAGATGAAAATGAAGAAATCTTGAACTTCTCCTCCTTTCTCTCTTGCCTTCTTTACCAAGCTTCAAGCTCTTTCCCATTCGAAAAGTCCTCTTTTGAAACCCTAGAAGCCCCATTTTATAGGCAACACCCGAATAAGGCTTGAAATGGGCTTTCCAAAACTTTGGGCTTCGTTAACCACGTCTCGGCGTGGCTTTGATGGCGCTGCGACATAGCAAAACTCAGAAGCTATTGCATCCTCTGAAGGTCTAGTGGTGCTGCACCGCAGAGACTCATGCCGCAGTGTGAGATCACCCACGCCGCAACGTGAAGCATGTCTCATACTTCCTTTTATCTTTGCAATTTATTCTCCAGCAAGCTCCATTCTTGATCCTTCTTTACCCATTTTTCACCAAAAGATGACCTGCAAACAAAGATACAAAAACTAACATAAAAGCCACATAACTAACATAAAACCAACCTAAAATCACCAAAACACCTCGGGATAAATTGAGTATATTGGATACTCAACTAAGACTTTTCCTTCTCTAATAATTCCACATTCATGTGTACCAAGATTTGTATGTGCTTTCAAATAATCTCATATTGTTTTTAACTCAATAGATTTCTGTGTGTATTTTAATTTTTCTAAAAATTCTGTATGTTTTTTTTTTTGAGCGAAAAATTCTGTATGTCTTTAATACTTTAATATTCCTCTGTTTTCTGCATTCTTTAACAAGTTTCATAATTATTCTTACTTTTTTTAATTTGTGTGTAATAAAAAATCTTATCTCTGAAATTTATGTGGGTTTCAATGATTCTCTGATTTTCTGTATGCTTAAATAATTCTAATTTTTCTTAATAAAGAA
Source organism: Tetrastigma voinierianum (assembly GCA_016808115.1). Taxonomy (NCBI): domain Eukaryota; kingdom Viridiplantae; phylum Streptophyta; class Magnoliopsida; order Vitales; family Vitaceae; genus Tetrastigma; species Tetrastigma voinierianum. The sequence goes on from JAEQBH010003365.1 coordinate 174,686, forward strand.
TCTTTTTCTCTCAAAGTAAATATCGGAATTCTACGTTTTGATTATTGTTACATTTTTTTAGGATTACCTAGATTTCTTTATTTTAGTAATTCTCATATTTTTGCTCTTTATTTAGATTTCTGTGTCCCAATAATTAATACAATAGTTGACTTTTCTCTCTCTTAGTAATTTCTTTCATACTTTTGTGCTTTAAAATTCTGGTACCTAAACTCCCCTTTGCGCTTCATAAGTCTCACTCAAATTCTCATGCTTTAATAATCATGTTTCCATATTTTTAATAATTTTGCTTAACTTCTATGTTTTATTGATTACTATGCTTTAACAATTAGCCTGTTCATCGAGCTGAGTACAGATGCATGTGTCCATGCTGTCGGGATGTCATTAAGGACACGTTACATGTAGTCTTCTGTCTTCAGTTGCAACATATATAGTAAAAAACATATGGATACATGCATGAGTTTATGTGAATTTTGTTATTGAAAAACCAATAGAACGGAACGAACAGAACAAAAACATTAATGAAAACTGTTTGTAGAATGAATAAACTGGAACCTATATCAGTATGACTATGATAAACTATTTGCAGAACAAACAGAATAAAATGTTAAAGCAATAAGATAGAACCTGTTTGCAAAAATCAGGAATGATCAAGTCTTGTGTTGGACACAATTTTCTTAAAACAATTTATTGCCCTCGCAGTGGAGATTCGAGTTCTTGACACTTCGTCTCCCAAGATAAAATAATCTCCCAACACAAAAGAAAGCACTTCAAATAAAATGTTAAAGCAATAAGATAGAACCTGTTTGCAGAAATTAGGAATGATCAAGTCTTGTGTTTGACACAATTTCCTTAAGACAATTTATTGCCGATTCTAATTCTTGAGTTAGCAATTAAGCCCCAGAGGATAAAATGATCTTAACACAAAAACACTTCTTATAGTTTAATTTATTTAGACGAGAACTAGTGCAGAACTTGGTCTCTCAAAAATGAAGATGATAGTTGACAGAAAAATGAATGAATGCAAAATGAATGATTGTGTGGCCTATATATAGACTTGCTCATGGCCCATTACGTTCATGGCGAGCAGAGACACGATCGCGTTTGTGGAGAGGCAGCTCATTCGGTCCGCGATTCCAGCAGCCAGCGTTTGAGGTCTTAAAAAAGGCTTAGGGCGGCGTGCGTGTGTGGTGAAGCTAAGCGTGCTTTAGGTGCCACGCTGTCGCTAGGGTTCCTCTTGGGGCCTAAACCCAGTATAAGGTAGGTGTATATATCTGTACTAAAAGTCTTGTTCCCATCCAGATGGGGGATACAAAAACTTACAGAAATCTTAAACCTTTATTTACTACCATTTCCAGTAGTGATGTTTGAAGACAATGTTTAATTCACTCCTTAATGGTTTTGAGCAACTTAATATATAATCTTCATCTCCTTATAGAGGAGAACACATTCCCATGTGTACCCACTAAAAAGAGTTTATGGGATCCATTTTAATTTTATCTCAAAAATAGCTAATTTATTATGCTCAAACCCATAAGTGCTCATTCTTTTGTACAATGGTGATCGGTGCAAGGAAAAAAATTACGATGGAGGAGTTGCAGATGGCAGCCATAATAATAATATGCTGGGAAATCTGGAATAGGAGACATCAGTTGGTTTGGATAGGGAGGAGAATTTCGGATGGCCAAGTGTTACTACTAGTACTAGCACGACAATCAGTGGATCAGTGGAGGGATATGCATGCAGCTCCTACTTCCTCACAGTTTCCGGCCGCCCCCTTGGAATAGAAGTGGTCGCCTGGGTTTACAAAGTGATATGCATGGTCAATGACGGACCTAGAATTTGGCTTTAGGGGACATTTTAAGGCCCTGTTTAGTTCACGAAAGTTTTAATACTGTCAAAGTCGAATATGAAAATTTTGATGTATTACAATCTTTATTTTCATTTTAGGAAAATAGTTAGTACTTGAATTTGATTGAAAAAAAAAGAATAAGAAAATCCGTTTTGTAAAACAATTTTTTTGAAAATGAAATTAATGAAAACAATGAAAATGTGTTTAAAATATAGGTTACTATTCACGATAAAATTGTTTTCGTGAAACGTGAAAGAAAATTGAAGTGGAAGGCGAGAGGAAGAAAGAAGAAAATAGTCGCGATCCACGTGTTTTCGTTTTATCTCGTCAGCCGGAATCCAGTGTTTCGATTTAATTCGAAAATAAGGAAAACGACCACATGCGGAGTTTCGTTCATTATATAAAATGTTGAAATAGTACAATTCATTTTCTTTATTTTTCAAAATTTGTTTTGTCTGATTCTAAGTAGCCCAAACGTGTTTTCCTTTGTTTTCGAAAAGTTTGAATAGAAGAAAACAGGAAAATTTACCTACCTCTTAAGCAGGGGCTTAAGATTCCAAAATTTTGTCAATCCCAACATTAAAAACATAAGCCTAATTGTATAGGTTAAAGAGTTTGGGGCATGTAGCTTCCCAAGTTTGATTCCCCTTGGAAACACATAAAATTTGTGAAAAAAAAATTCAGTAGGAATATGTACTCCTCTTAACCTTACTTGGATCCGTCACTAGCCATGTGGTGTGTCCCAAGCTCTTGCAGCTGAGTAAGAAATCTGCTTGAATTGGGATATCTTAAGCGTTCAAGAGCAACGACATCTTTACTTCTGATCAACCATGATTCAACATCAACAATTTGACAAAGATTATACAGATTTAAGAAGCTCTCTTCTAATCTAATATATACAACACCCTCAAACTATAATATATATGTTGTGTCTTCTAAAATGGACTTATGTTCATGTGCAAGAAGTGGGTGCCACATGCAATCCTGTACGTATTGTGTTGGACGTAAGCCATAATTTTTTTTTTTAACTTGATATATAGATAATAGATCAATTAATGTGTGCACTGTCAGATCAATTCACCCTGTTATATTGTTTTTGTGTGGAGGGGCAGATAGATTCACCAAGTGTGTGTGTTTTCATCTCATATGCTTATGACTATGTTCTGGGGGAAATTTGTGTGCATGGCTGGAAGCTTTTAGCTCTTAGCTCTTAGCTCTTAGCTCTTATTATTTGCAAGGCATTTATGGTGGAGACTGACTGTCTGCTACTTGATCGGCTTCTCGCATCCTTAGCAGTATATATTCTTCACTGCGATTAATTATACAGGATTGTATGGGCCTGTTGCGGGCAACCCATAGTATTGTATTTAACGACCATCAGCTAACTATGCAGCTCATCTCTTATAAAGAGCAGCTGGTTGAGTGTCTGGTCATGGTGAATGGGTCTGGAACCATCCAAAAAGTATTATGGATGTAATTTTTTTTAAGATGTTTCAATGAATATTACATCTTTTTTATGTCAAAAAAAAAAAAAACAATTAGCCTGTTCACATATTTTAATATTTTTTGTAATTTTGTGCTTTATTAATTCATGCTTTAATAACTACCATGTTCCGATACTTGTTTAACTTTTCCTGCACTTTAAAGATCTCTTCTTTTTTCTTTTTTAAATCCTCTTTAAAGATCTTCTTAGTGTGTGATTCATGAATTGATATTTTCCCTTCTAAATAATTCTAATATTCGTTAGGTCCTTTTTGATTTAGACAATAAAAATCTTCACCCATCTTAGAGTCTCTAGCCCTAGATATTGGGTTTTGGGAGTAATTATTTAACCACTTTGCGGAACTCTTTGTTTTGCTTTACTTTTTTCTTTGTTTTGCTTTACTTTTAGCCGAGATTAACTTTTATTCTGATTATTTAGTACCTTTAATTAAAAATATTTCTTTTAAAATTTCCATAAAAGATCCAAAATCGTTTCTTTACTAATTGCCAAAGTTCAAAAACCATTTTCTTCCAACTTTTAAACTCAAAATCATTTGTTATTTTATTTTTTAAAAACCTTCTAAAATTATTTTCTTTAATTCCAAAAAAAAAAAAACTTGTTTTCTTTAGTTTCTAAAAATTTAAAAACATTTTTCTGTAACTTTTAAAATTCAAAAATCAATTTTCTTTATTTAAAAAAAAAACTTCAAAAATAATTTTTTAATTTCTAAAAACATAAAAAATTATTTTCTTTAGTTTATAAAAAATCACTTTAATATCTAAAAAATCAAATCATTTTCTTTAACTTTTAAAAATTCAAAAATCATTTTCTTTATTTCTAAAAAAATCGAAAATCATTTTCTTTGGTTTATAAAAAAAAAAATCACTTTAATCTCTAAAAAATAAAAGAATAATTTTCTTTGACTTCTAAAAATTCAAAAATTATTTGATTTAATTTTTTAAAATTTCAAATTTTATAAAAGAATAAAAAATCATATTCATTAATTAATAAAAAAATCTTCTTTAAAAAATCGAAAATAATTTTATTTAATATTTAATAATTTTACAAAAAAAATATTTTCTTAATTTCAAAATTTTTTAAAAAATCGTTTTCTTTGTTTTAACAAATTCGAAATTTATTTTCTTTAATTTTTAAAAATTAAAATATCATTTTCTTTAATTTAAAAAAAATCAAAAATCATTTTCTTCAATTTTAAATTTTCAATTTTTTTTTATATTTAAAAAAAATTCTTTTAAATTCAAAAGCCACTTTCTTTAAATTTTCCAAATCAAATATGGAAATTTCAAATATCTTTTTTTTTTCCAAAGTGACCATATTCTCTTCTTTATTTTTTATTTTTTTTCAAAATCACTAATTAAATGTTTACGTTTCAAAATTATCTTAATTTTTCAACCTAATTTAAAAAAAAAAAATCCAAAAACATAGTTAATTCAAATATTCCAATAAAATGAAATCTTGTAGAGTTAACTCGGGTGCTAAATAAATGAGCATTAGTGAGGGGTCTGACATTCCACGTACCCTTTATTAAATGATTTAACACTTGATTTATAACATAGTTTGCTAATTTAAGTATAAATGTTTCCACATATATTATTGCACTAACCTTGTCTTTCATTGATAGTGTTTTTGATTCGCCACCATGGTATGTATTCTATTCCCGTTTGTCTTTGTTCATTTATTTATTTATTTATACATTTATTCATCATGGTATGTATTCTATTCCCGTTTGTCTTTGTTCATTTATTTATTTATTTATACATTTATTCATTAAGTGTTTGATGTACCCTTGTGTTATTATTGGAGATAATTCTTGGTATCTATTAGTTAATTAATTGATTGTCACAATTCTCTAAACTTAATTAATAGAGACCGTTTGTATCTTCAGTTTAGAATTACTTCGACTCACTAAAATACTAATGAGTAAGCTAGACTTTCAATTTGGACTAAGTTTTTTCATTAGATTTGTCTTTTCTAAAGAATTCGCATTAAAGTTTATTTAACATTTTGTTTTTATCTTACAAAAAAATAAAAATAAGTGGTGATTCAAAACCGTTTTCTAAATGGTTTTTTAAAAATATAAAAACGCGTCTTACCTTTTAGTGGAAAATGCGTCTTAGCTAAAATGTAGTGTCCACAAGACTCTTAATTTATAATCACATATGTGGGTACCAAGCCCAAAGGCAAGTATCACCTTATACCATTCACCAAGCCCAAACATCTTTACCCGCAGGTTAAGCCCAAGTAGCATGCCAGGCTCAAGTATCACCTTCCAGCCGATCATTGGGTACAACACCTAGACTTATCATTTCCCAGTCGGGAGTCATCTTTAAGAAGGCAGTGGACTAATGATTACGGCCCAGGAATTTAAGAGCTGACCCCCGGCTCCACACATAACCCCGTTTTGGAAGTGGTCAAACACTCCTTAGGGCACAAGTTGCGGTCAACTAAGCCATCAAAAAAGGAAGAACGGGTTATGGCGCGCAAACAACGTCCTCTTTCCCCTTCTGTTTCGAAAGGAAGACACCCACTTTCCATAGAAATCGGATTATCTTCCTTCCCCATAAAGGGAGGAGGAATCACAACAAGGAAGGTATGACATTCTTTGATTGAGAAGACTAACTTTTTTACTTTCCAAATTCCCTGATCTAACTTAAGCATCGGAGAGACGGCGAGCGCACCATCGCCGTTGTCTTGTTTGTTTTGCAGGTACATGCTGCCAGGTTAATGCTACGAAAATCCAGTGACTCAGAAAATTCAAGAGACTACAACACAATGCTAGGAAAGGAAGAATAAGACAAATACAAACTATGAGTGGTAGCTCAATTAGTATGACATATTGAGTCGAGTTACCAAATGGTTAGTAGTTCGAGTCTCTTCATGGCTACTAAAGGTTTACCCAATAGTTAATTTCAAGGGTCGTGAAATTAATTGAGGTGTGAGCAAATTGACCTAAAGAGCCAAAACTATAAAAATAAAAAAAATAAAAAAAGAAAGAAAGAAAGAAAGAAAGAAAGATATAAGAAGAGGAGGAGGAATGAGACAACTACCAAGACGTCAAACTAAATCACATCATTTTGACAAAGTAAGAATGAGACAAATACTAATAGGTCAAAGTGACATTATACACAAACCAAAATAGACCAATACAAATGCTATGAAATTAACCCATATAAAAATGTGGGCATATGGAACTTATAAATAAGAGGCCAAAATTTCCACAAAAATATCGAATACGTTTGTTTTTTTTTTTTTTAAATCAAGTCAATCAATGGATTACTCTTTCTGAATTGGAATCATGACCAAAATAATGGAGTGAACACATCATGATTAGGATAATATTTCTATAATCCTTAACATAAAAAACAATCTAAGACGGGTTTTCTTCATTTTGAAACCAAATTTGAAAAAAAAAAAAACAAATAATTATGTTTTCCATAACACTCGAATAATAATTTTGGACACATTATTTTGTGTGACCCACTAATGAAAAATGGGTGGAAGAAATGACAAAGAACTTACCAAACACCACAAACATATCCCATTATTATTGCCACCAATTCTGAGTTTAATGTCAAAATAGTTAAAATCTAAGAAAAAAAAACATAAATAGACTTTTTTTCTTCAAAATAACCATCAAATTACTTTTTTTGAATCCACATGTGTTTTGAAAACCACATTCACAAATTACAGTTTTAAAAATTAATCTTAAAATCGTATTCATCAGTTATAGTTTTAGGTTAATTTTTAAAACCGTATTCATCGACGACGGTTTTAAGGTTAATTTTCAAAATTGTAATTAGTGAATACTATTTTCAAAACACATGTGGATTCAAAAAGACTAGTTTAAGGTAGGGTAGACAAAATTTGTGCTTGTGCGAGCACTAACGTGGTTTTTGCGGGTTTTGGTTGGATATAATCGTGTTTGAGTCATATTCGTATTGACATACCTAACATGTTTAATAAATGGGTAATATTTGTATTGATCTGCTATAGAGTGACTAGAATTGATATCAATTAATTATTATACTAATTAATTAACCTATATAATAGGTTATTTGTATTAAATATAGATTATTAATTATAATTCCTATTATTTTAAATAATAAAGTTAATAAACATGTTAAATTTAATAAGTTATTTGTGTTAAACATGAATGATTAATTATAATTCATATTATTTTAAATAATCAAATTAAATGAGTGCGTATTAAAACATTGGCTACGAATAATAAATGAATTGTGTTTGAGTTAATGAATGTTGACAAGTTTATTATTCTTGTCGGGTTTTGGTTGACGAATGTTGACATGATCCGTCGTTAATGAGCTATGAAAGCAACGATCAGTAGACCGCAATTCACCCTAATTTAGGATTATTTTAAAAAGAACTCTATATATGTTTTTTATTTTTATATTTGAATTATTTTTACATAAACTCCCCAATTCTAGGAAGCATATCTATTCTCCCCACCTGCAAATCCATGAGATTTATCCTAGTACATGGTTTGACAATTCTTCTGTCTTCTTTCGAAAAAAAATGGAAAATCACATGACTCTAGCTACCAGTACTACCAATATTCAAAATAATGTTGGAAATTTCCAAAGAAAAAAAACAAAGTGTTTTTGTTGCCAGAGAAGAGATCCAAAGTGAAGCAAATGCACAGAGATGCGTTGGCTTATTGAAAAATTTGCCAATAAAATAATTGTGTAAAAAAAAAAAAAAACAAAATTTAATTAATCATTTGTATATGTATTTTTTAAGTTCTTTTTATTTTTTTCATATATATTGAGGGAGAACGTATGGAAATTATGAATATATGACTAAGACTCCATTTGGCTATTATGCTTATAACATAATAGTGTTTTTAGCCAAAAAGTTTTTTTATTATAACATTTTTATGAGAAAAGTTTTTATGAAATTTTGGAAAAACGATTCTAACAGTGTCATTGATAGTGTGGAACATAAGTAAAAAATGCTTTTAATGTGATTAGATTGCCACAAATAACACTCAATTTAATTACAAAAATAAATTAATATAATAAATAAAAAAATTTATCACAAAATATAAACATATATAAATATTTATATTAGTGAAATAAAAATTAATTAATTTTATGATTACGAAAAATTAAATTATTTACAACAAAAATTTGAATTAATAAGTTAACATCAATCATAGTATTATAAAATTGAAAAACATAAAAAGAAAAAAAAAAGAAAGAAAATGAAGGGAACATTGGAGTTGAGAACAATTTGTGAACCAAGAAAAATCCCACATACCACTTGGGTGAGAATTAAGGACGAATAGGAGAGTGAAAGAGATACAATGGTCTTAAAAAACACCTTTCAAGTGTTTTTTTTTAAAAGAAAAAAAACATTTAAAGTATTTTTTAAGGTCTAGCAAATATATATCTTTTATATTAAAAACACTTTAAAAGTGATTTGAGAGCTGCAAACACTTTTAAGTCAAGCGACTTTAGTCGAAATATTTTATCTTACAACATTTCTTTGAGAAACTCTTTTATGAAAATCTAGAAAAATGATTGCAATAGTATTTTTTATAACATGGAACATAAATACAAAAACATTTCTAATCTTATTAAATTACCAAAAATAACATTCAATTTAATTAGAAAAATATTATATTAAGTAAAAAAAAATCACACAAATAGATATCGACATATAAACATCGAAACTAATAGAATAAATAATATAATTATTCTTGTGATTGCAATAAAAAAATTGAAAAATATTTAAAAAATAAGTAAATATCAATGATCATATTATAAAATTGCAAAACATAAATTTAGACCACAATTTCAAGCCAATAAAACATTGAAAAAAAAAAGGAAAAAATGGAGAGTACAATGGACTTGATAACAATGTTAAATTGTTTCAACTTGTAGAGTCTCTATTTGGGTGATAATTAATGAGGGAAAACGAGTAAAAATGGAATAAATGAATAATAATAAATAAAATCTTAGATATTTAGAAAACACAATCAAAATGATCTATATATTTTGATTTAAAATCCATAAAATTATCAAAATATTACCAAACATTTATTTTTATATTAAAAACACTTAAAAATTATTTTAAGACTAAAAACATTTTTAAAAGCAATGTTAAATGGGCTTTAAGATGAGCAAACTCGTACTTACTTTCCCTAAAACATGTTAACACATAACAATCTAAGTATGTAGAATTTTAAAGGAAAGTTAGATATTTGACAAAAATTAGAAAGCATTTTTAATGAATTTAAAAAATCGCATGTAGTCAATTCTTGAAAAAAATTTATAATAATAAGTAATTTAAAATACTTATAAAGTAATCAAACTAATTTATTAAGTTAAAAGAGACTTATAACTTAATCTAAAAGTCATTAAATAGATTAATTATATTGGTAAAAATAGTTCATTTTAAAGTAAAAAGCAATTTAAGAAATAAGTAAAGAGAGTCAATTTATTGTTGAATTAAATATTTATTTTACTTTTTTTTACCTCACTTTTGTTCTAAATTCTTTCACCGAATCACCATGTCTTTTACTATTTCACAATTTCCATTCTCCTAATTATAATGTACATGAATAAATATACCAACTTGATGATTTTAAAACGTGTTTTAATTAATTAAATTTTACCAAACAACTTTAATACTTAAAATAAAAATAAAAATAATAAATTTTGAATTAACAATTTAAAACTAGTAACTTAAAAGTCAACTCAAGTTTTTTTTTTTTTAAATGGAAAATAATTTTATTCATTCAAACTCGTAACATCTAAAATACAAGTGGCTAAAAACTATAAATGATGAAATTGATAGGGGAAAACCGGCCAACACAATAACAAACTAAATAATATAACAAAAAGGTAGCGCAATTAAATTCCCCTTTACTTGCAAGAACTTATGAGGAGTACCAATAAAAATAGCGCAAAAGCAATCGATAGCGCCTGAGAAATAATTTGTTTAATGTGAAAGCCGCTTAAAGTAAGGGTAAAAACCACAGGTTAATAGGAATAAACAAAATATTTCAGCTATGATCGATAGAGTACAAAGAGAGTTTCAATAAGTCTTGTAACGTCTTATGTGAAGCGTCGAAATTAAACACCAATGCTTCAATCAGAAATAAGAAGAAAAGAAAGATAAAAGCGAGGAACATAAAGCTGTGACATATCTCCTGCTCAGATATCGTATCGACAATCCAACCGTACAGAATGAAGTATCACGTTTTTTGAACCTGCTGTCCAAAAATCAGCCCGATCCAACGGTGAACGAATCTGCAATTGTAATATGAAAAACGATGCCTAGTGGATGTGCGAAAATCACATAAGCTTTTCTTCTCCTCCTCTCTTTCTTTTCTTCAGCATGTTCACCATGAGTGGTCTGCTCTCTTGTGCCTAATCTGACCCCTCTCGCCCAAATAAGTGAGAATAGTGAAATTTTCCCTTGATGTTGGGCTTTTACTCTGTATAGGAAGGGACCCGAGCGACGAAATAATATTCAGGTTAATATTATAATAAATCGGCATAAACATCCTGGAATTTGATAATATAGTAAGCCCCAGAATATACGATTTTGGTTGATAGTTACCCCTCATCCGATAGAAAAGTTAAGCCTTGAAAGATTGACTTGATATGTGGGAGAGCATACCAGCTTAATTCTGCATTTCAGCGGATGGCTGCGTATACAGATAGCTTTACTTGAATACTGTATTGGACCTTTAGGTAGCCTCTTCCAGGTGATCCTTTCTCACTATGCATTAACACTCAATGAAAGCACCAACTACCTAACCCCACTAGAAAAGTCCAACCTAAAAGACCAATCTATTAGATGGAAGAACCTCTCAAGCTTAAGTACAATTCCATAATTTCATGGGGAGTTGATGTGGGGCCATAAGTAGTAGGTTACCCTTCTGCGTGAACTCTTGTAAGCCGTGATAGGTATCCAAGTACAATAAAGTCGGCCCGAAGGCCGTCGAATGGGTGGAAAACCTCTCAAGTTAAGTATTCTTTCATGTTCTTATTGAACCGATGTATGATAGTATCATTAGTTCTTCATACTAAGGGTCACAATCTAATATCTTTGACTGATAAAATCCGCTTTGCCTGTTTGAATTGGTCTCACATAAATAAAGCATCACTACAAGATGACAAAAAGCACAATGTCGTAATAAATCGATGACAAATCAAACGCCATAATAAAACAATGACAACTAGAAAAACAAGATAAGGCCTAAATCTTTATGGAATTACCACTTTAGTTATTATTAAGTAAATACCAATTTATCAAATATCCTCTTAATCCGATGATTAACTCTCCTTATAAGGACTATAATCATCATCGACTCCCAATTAAATTGTTTAATACTTCATCCACTAACTCAATAAAATAATTACTATCATAATGAATAATTAAAAATGAGAGTAGTAATTCATTTTCAAAATGCTCGCTAATTGGTGGTCATATAATCCATGGTGTAATAACCATATAAGGTTCATGAATAATTTGTAGGAAAGATAATAGTTTTTATAAATAGAATAAATTCAATAAATAAGTTGTTAGTTAAAAAAAAGGGAATGGAGTCAAAAACTTGTAATTTTAGGTAGCATGTCTGAAAAGTCAAAAACTCTTATTTAATTTCAATAAAAAATGAATGGCGTTGGATAAATCTCAATGCTTGTAATTTAACGAGTTAAATTTACATTAAGTTTACTTATTCTTAAGTTAATTCAAGAATTAATACCTTATCCCTTATATACACTTTAAATATAAGTTTTTTTGAAAATAAAATAATTTTACTAACTCAAATTAGCAATACATTGATAGAAACACATATATAAGTTCGTTAAAAATCATAAAGGATGAAACAACACTCAAGTTAATAGCATAATAAATAGACTTAAAAATTATAAATTTGATAATACTATAATGACTATAATACTGCAATATACTGACCACCATAATCTGATTTGTTGTTTTGGTCTAATCGAAAATCTTTTGTCCGTATGAATAGGGCCAACACACAATTAACAAGTTGAATAAAGACGATGAAAAACAGAACATTGTATTAAGATGACACAAAACCAAATGTCATGACAAGACGAGAAAATCATGAAAAATAAGATAAAACTCATATTTATGTGAAATAACCATATTTTTAATGAATAAATTGATATAAAAAGGTGAAGATAGGTAATTTCAAGCTAAAAATGATAAAAAAAAATCATCCATTATTGTTTAAGGAAGATAAGTGACTAAAAGAGATATATGAGAGAAAATAAGACTAAGGTTTTAATAATACATTTCAATCCCTTGATCCAGGCCTTCACTTTAAATATTAAGTTTGTCCTAGTAATTTTAATTTAAAATTTATTTCGGATTGTCATACTGATATATTTATTCTTATTTATTTTAACTAATGTTTATCATGTATAATTTCAAATGATAAATTTGTTTGTTAAACATTTATTAAAGGCACACAACACAAACACAAAATATTTATCCATATAAAAAATTTGTTATAAAATATAAGGAAAGAAATTAACAATGGTTACATAATTTATAATAAATTAATTATTTTAATTGTTATTTAAAGTTAATGATAATATAAAATTATTTTACCAAATTTAGGTTTTTGTTTAGTTTTATTCACTTTCCTGTTGTAATATTCTATTCTTACAATGATTCAAGCCTCAAATCATAAGTAATTCCATCTCTCTTTTACCATTTAAGTCACGACCGAGGATTCCAAATATAATTTATATGTTTAATAATTTAAATAAAATTATTAAGTTATGTTAAGTAATAAAATTGATTTACCATACAACTTTAATAAAACTTAAAATAAATAAGAAAATTATGGTTTAAGCTTTTCTTTTAATTTAATATTATTTTGCTTTATGAAAAAGGAAAATTTTCATCTTTAAAGAAACCTTTAAGTATCATAAAACGTGTAAGTAAGATGATTGAAGTTTTTCATAACTTAATCAGTGGTCTCGAGTCCGAGCTCTAGGAATACAATTATGTTATGTGGTGGAACTTTATCGCCCTTATGGTTCCTTTCAACTCGTAAGAGGATTAGTCCAGGTATGATATAGCTTAAATATGTGTATTTCGTGTGTACATAGGTTTGCTCAGGACACCTCATGATTTGATAAAATAAAATAAAATAAAATCTTTAAGTATTGATATTGACTTATCAATGATGATAGCTTAGTGGTTAAGAAGTGGGTTAAGAGATAGATGGGCATAAGGAGGGAATGGAGAGGGTTTAAAGTTCCAATGAAGACAAAATTAAGTACTTATGAAAAAAAGATTGAAATTGCCTTTATATATATATAAGAAGGAGATATAAATCAAGTGGCGTTTCCGTTATTATTTTTCTAAAAGAGGCGTTTATTATTATTTTTTAAATTTTTACTAAAAATAATTCGCTTGTAAATTTTACATTTTTATTTCTTTCAAATTTTATATTGAATAAAGAAATCAAAATATTTTCCCAAAACCAAAAAAATAATACTTTAATTTTTTTTTGTTTTTGAAAATTAAACAATTTGGTTATAATATAGTAAATTATTTTCACTAAGACTTGAACCCGAGACCCTCTCTTCCTTATGCTCTTGCTTTTAAAACATTGAACTCTCTATCACATGAGCTAGGCACACTGAGTTATTATTTCTAATTTTTGATATCTAATAGAAATAAAACACTGTAAATGAATTTATTGCTTAACTCTATAAATCATTTTTTAATTTTGAATTCTATTCAAAATTAAATAAAAATAAAAACTATGTAAATGTAGTTATGGACCTTGCCTTTTTTGTTATTATGCGTTTCCTACGTAAAAGACAAGATTCGTTTTATTTTGAAAAACTATTTGGAATCGCTACTTAATTTTATTTTATTTTAAAAGAGAAAATAAAATAAGAAAGAAAAACTCTAAATATGACCTCGATAAAAAAATGCATATATATATATATATGGGAAAAAATGAGTCTAGGTCCAAGGGTAAGGTTACTTATCGGGAAGGTATGATGAAAGTATAACACTCTTTTAAGCCCCTAAATATCGAATTTCTACTAATTGCACTACGATGAATATGACTTTTGACTAATCGATCAACAGATATTAGATATAAGTAATAATAGTATAAGAGCACACTAGATATATATAAATAAATAGTTAGATAAGAAAAATATATACTTGAACCGAATATCTAAAGCGCTATTAATAAAAAACAAAGTTAGTGCAATAACAAATATACAAAATATTCACAAATTAAATAAGAAAATTAGTTATAAATCATATGCTAAATTATTTATTAAATAGCCATGGGATGTCGGATCGTCAAAACACATTCATACATTATATAAATTAACTCCGTAAGATTCCTTTTTATTGGAGCAGTATAATTAATCATGTATTTAGATTTTGAAAACTGATTTGAAAATTAAAGTTTGAGAATTTGAAATTTTGAAATTTGAGTTTTGAATGAATTTTGAGAATTAGAATTCGATTTGAGATTTGGAATTCAAAATTTGAAAATTTTGAGGACTTAAATCTAGAAATTGGAAATTTGAAATTTTGATATTAGGGTACTTGAATCTTGAAATTGAGATTTAAAAATTTAAAATTGAGAATTTTGAAATTTGAAATTAGGACAATTGAATCTTGAAATTGGAGATTTGAAAATTTGAAATTGGGAATTTGAAACTATGACGTTTGAATTTTGAAATTGAGAATTTGTAAGTTTAAAATTGGAAGCTTGAAAAATTAATATTAGAAACTGGGAGACTTAAATGCTGCATCCAATTAATCTTAATCCAACCATCCCTTGGTTGGTTCCTCCCATTTGGGAACAAAAAAGGCATTCTGACCAGTGACCCCTAGTTGATGGTGTTGAAATGCTGGAATTTTGCACCTCTTGCCACAGCTTCAACATGCTACCAGCAATATCCAAGATTTGGCCTGAAGACCACCGACTGACTGTTCGTCCATACAACATTATTCCGATTAGACCACAACACCCAACACAGAATCCCTATAAGTGAAGCCTTCTCCAAATTAAAACAAGAATTCAAGACTCTATCAAACCAAGCCTGAACTGATTCAAATCTACCATGGGATGGAAGAGGAGTTAAAAGGGGATTTAAATTCCAAGAAGCTAATGATAAGGGTAATGAAATAACAGATGCTGAAGATACTCCCTGGCTGCAACACATAGGACAATTAGGAGAGATATGAACCATTATGGATCACATATTATAAGCCGTAGGAAGAGAGCCTTGCAAAGTTCTCCAAACAAAAATTGCAATTGCCATATTTTTTTCCTAAGGGCTGGAATTTTTTAATTTTAAAACTCGGGAATTTGAATAAATTGAGGGTGGTTGATGGTTCGTAATAAATTGAATTATTAAACAACAAAAAAGATCAACAATCAATTCAATTAAATAAAAAACAATAATATACTCACAAGAAAAGAAAAATAAAACAATATGTGGACCCCATATTTTTTTATATTATGTGTTTCCCACTAAAAATGTGAGACTCATTTCGTATTTAAAAAAAAATCATTTTTAGAAAATGGTTTGAAGTCGTCACTTATTTTAGTTTTATTTTAAAAGGGAAAACAAGTTAAGAAAGAAAAACCCTAAATGTGACTTTTGATAACAAAAGGTAGGTTTGGGAAAATTGAGTTTGGGTCGGGGGGTCGGGTTATTTATCGGGAAGGTACGATGGAAGCGTAACATTCCTCTAAACTCCTAAAGTTGAGTCTCTACTAAATAAACTAAGGAAAATATGACTTTTAACTAATCAACTAATGAATACGAAAAATAAGTAATAATGATACAAAAGCATGCAAGACATATATAAATAAATAGACAAATAAGTAAATAAATAATCAAGTAAAGTCATATGAGAAAAATGTGTTCCTAGACGTATCCGAAGCGCTACCAATTAGGAAATAATGTTAGTGCAATAACAAAATTACAAATTATTCAAAATCAATTAGAAATTAAGTTATAGATTGGATGTCAAATTATTTATTAAAAAGATATATGGAATGTCGGGCCCCACCCAAGCACATTTATATATTACACAAATTAACTCCCCAAGATTCCATTTTATAGGAATTGTAGAATTAATCATGTGTTTGGAATGTTTGAAATCCGGAAATTGAAATTTGAAAATTGGAAGTTTGAAATTGAAGTTTGAAAATTGAGAATTTTGAAATGAAATTGAAGTTTGAGAATTTTGAATTGTGATTTTCGAAATTGGATTTTGAAATTAAGAACTTGAGTTTTATAAATTTGAGACTTGGAAATTTGTAATTTGTAATTGGAAATTGGGCGACTTGAATTTTGAAATTATGTTATTTGAATTTTGAAATTTGAAACTTGAAAATTTGAAATCAAAAATTAGGGTGCTTTGAATTTAGAAATTAAGACACTTGAATTTTGAAATTGAGAATTTTTAATTTTGAAATTTGAGATTTTAGAAATTTAAATTGAAAATTGTGTGACTTGAATTTTAAATTGGAAACTTGAAAATTTGAAATTTGAAAGCGAGGGACTTAAATTTGGAAATTAGGACACTTAAATTTTGACATTGGAATTGGAAACTTGAAAAATTGAAATTAAAAGTGGGGACTTGAATTTTGAAGTGGGGCATGATTTTGAATTATAAACTTGAAAGATTAGAAATTGAGGGGACTTAAATTTTGAAATTATGACACTTGAATTTTGAAATTAAATTTGTAATTTTGAAGTGGAACGTATAAATTTGAAATTTGAGATTTTGGAGAACTTGAATTTTAAAATTGAAAATTTAGATTTTAGAACATAGAAATTTGGAATTTGAATTTGAAATTTGGACATAAATTTTAAAATTGAAATGAAAATTTAAAACTTGAAATTTTGAAATTTTGGGATTTTAATAAATTAAGGGTAGGTGATGATTCATATGTTAAGGAAAAATAAATTGAATTATTAAAAAAAAAAAACATCAACAACCAATTTAATTATATATATAATTTATTGTTATATTTAATTTATAGTCTTATTATTTTATTTTCCTTGTAAGTATATTGTTACTTTTTGTTTATTTAATTAGAATTGGTTGTTGATGTTTTTTTAATAATTCAATTTATTTTCCTTATCTATGAACCATCACCACCCTATTATTAAAATCCCCAAATTTAAAAAAATTCAAGTTCTAAATTTAATTAAATAAACAAAAAGTAACAATATACTTACAAGGAAAATAAAATAATAAGACTATAAATTAAATGACTAATTAAATATAACAATAAATTTTATATATATATATATATATATATATATATATATATATATATATATATATATATATATATATATATATATATAAGACAATTAATTAAAAATATCTATATATAAAATAAAATTTATAAATAATAGAAAGTATTTTTGGTAGACTGGGCAACTCCGGTGATCGCCTCAGCCAGAATTGTCTGCAAAACAGGAATCATAGAAATTGGGACATCAAGCCCAAATTAAAAAATTATACTATGAGATTTTTGAGTCTCTCTCATTTGAAATGACCTATCCTCCCTTAAACAAAAACTCATATACAAGTTTGGGCTTCCAATTAAAGGCTTATTGTCCCAAAATTTTTATTTCAAACAAATATTTAATTAAGGGCTATTAGGGCCTCCCACTCTTTGGTTGGGGAGGCCTATGATTTCCTTTTCTTTCTTCTTTTTCAAATCAAGAGGGAGATGCCCCCTTTTATAGGAAAAGAGAGACTTCTCTCCATTGTCAATTTTCAATGTAGGATTGCCTTCCACAAAGGAAAAATCTTCAAAACCTTCAAATTTTGAGGGTCTACACTAATATATTTAAAGACTATAATTAAATGACTAATTAAATAATGCAATAAATTAAATAAATATAAAGACAATAATTAAACAATAACATAACTATAAAAAATTAAAAATGAATTTCTAACTAAAAAGAAAATCGAGGAAACTTACCTAATAGATGAGTAGCTCCTCAGGTTGAATCACCTCCCAAGCTGAGACCACCTCCAAGCTGGGATTGATTTCCAAGCCGAGAACCCCAATTATTATTAATAAAAGAGCTTTAACTAAAGGTAATTTGGGGGACTCCCGCAATTAAAAAAAAAAAAAAAAAATCAAGGCAACTTAGGGCCTCCCACTCTTTGGGGAGGAGGCCTATCCTCTTGGCCTTTTACATGACCAAAAAATGGTTTTTTTAAAACTTTCAAATGAATTAGGGTGTCTCTCTTTTGAGGAGATGAGACTCATCCATTTCTTTTCCCTCAGGGTGAAGAACCCTTTTATAAGCAAGAGAGGAAAAGGTGCAAAAATGCATGAGGTTTGCCCATATGTCCCGATTTGGCCCCAAAACCTTTTAGGTCGACCATGCCCATAAAGTTTATATTGTAACACACTTATGTCACATTAATGGATTCAAGCGGATTTCGAATGGGGAGTTAAAGCGTGCATGTGTGATGCCCATCACGTCGAATTTTTAGCTTACGTAGCAGATATCCACGTGATTCATTAAACCCAAAATTTTAAAAAGGCAAATTTACCTTCATCCCTACGCAAACTCGCCCTGATATCCTCTCTCGCCCTCTCAATTTGCTTTGCAGCCTGCGTTTGGCTGGTAGAAAATGGAGGAAACGGAATGAAAATTTGAATTAAAGTTTTGGATTGCTTTAGTTTTTCAGTACTTGTTGGATGGAGAAATGAGGAGCCATGTAATTCAAATTTTTAGTTTCTTGTCGTTTTCATTCAGTTTTTTCATCAACCAACCAGAGTATGGAAACTGAAATCCAATGTTCAATTACTCATACGACGCTCAGAATCTTCAAAATCTTCCTGTAAAAATGACACGATCCAAAATATTACAATAACGGGTAAAATTAAATGGAGTTGTTACTTGATCCCTGAGGTATCATTTGTGAGGCGCCCTCAAATTTTCTTTGTAATATCTATCGTCAAGAAAATTCGAAGGACACCTAAATCATATTGGTACAGTTCTTCAATATGTAGTAATTGAAAGAGCGCTGGCAATTCTTCATGCTAAGTTAATCAAGAATGGTTGCTAGAAAGGTTTGGTGTCCTTCCAAAAGAATGTTTATTATTTCTCTAAAAAATAACCGGATGTCCATTTCAGGTATATCCCCATATATTATATACCCATCGTGGGGGGTTACATGGTAGACGGTTATGAGATAAGCGTTTATGAATGACCCTCAATGTCCTTACATTACCCATTAATTTATACATTAACTGTTGTTATACATTGATTGTGTCGTAATGCTTGTCGAGTGGACGACAACAAATCTTTACGTTTGCTTCCATCTCCCGTGCGAAGCGGCTTTGTTTGCTGATATCAGATCTCATCCACCTCGATGCCCGAGATGGTTGAGTTGGGAGTCATGCCTAATCTTCTTGCCTATTGAGTTCGGGTCACCTACATGAATGTTCGGGTCACTCACACAAATGCCACGTGCGTTGTAGCTTATCCCGTTCCACTAGCCCCCCTAACGTCTTTTCAAGCCATTAGGGTTGGATCGACGCTAGACTCTTAGGTTGTCGCATGCCTTAAAAGTCATCATGATGTTGACATCTCCACGGTCCTGTCTATACAGATGATAATTTTAGATATAGTAATTGCTACAGATGAGCATATTTGGTGCCTATATGGTGAAGTATTGTGACACACGGCAGCACCAGCTGAGTCGTTTGTCCCATATGTGGGAGGGGGCCTAAGAGATGTACAACAAGGTGAAGGCCGACTCTTGGATCCCTCAGTTGGAGAAGGTTATGGAGGAAGCTCGATTGAAGTGGGTCGACCTTGCCCAAGAACGTGTCACTTAGCCGTTGAGGTCTATGGTCGTCGATGGCTAGTTGTCAAAGGTATAAAACAATCATCTCATGAAAATGGAGAGAATGCCTGTGGGGACTTAAGTTGAGGCTGGGGCAAATCGGTACAGCCACCAAAAGGCATAAAATAATCATCTCATGAAATGGGAGGATGTACGTGGGGACTTAAGGTACACTTAGGAGTCTAGGGTCGTCAAGAGCTAGGCGCCAAGGCATAATTTGTAACGCCCTACCCGTAACTATGGTAAGTGAGGGGATGCCACCTGAAGTAGAGACTTGGAAACTTGCACATTTGGAAAATAATTGAAACAGCTCGAGCAAAATGACATAATCATACTTCAAAAGTTTGAATTATAAAAATTTAGACTACAAAATATATAACTAAGTAAAACTACAACCATAGTGGTGTTTAAAAAGTCCTATACATATGCTTGATGCAAAAAATTACTTGTATCCATTGCAAAGTTTCCATAACAAAAAAATTATTACACAACCACTTCTATTCTGAAAAGAATAGGGTCTACAGAAAGGGGCTCTAAAGGTTGTGTTGGCCTTAATGAGCTACGGGATCTCCTTGACAACTTCTTTAGCACCTACATAGATTAAACACTCATGCTAAGCTTATAGCTTAGAGAGGAAAATGCATAAAAAAAAACAAAACCACTTATAACTATTCTCAAATATAGTAAACAAGCGTACAATATTATTTCAGGTAATTACATTTAACCATTTTCATGCTTATCAGGTTCATATATATATATATATATATATACATATATATGTACGTATCCTTTGTAGTTCATCATATTCATCACTCTCATAGGAGTACATATCCTCCTGATTCATAATAAGAAGGTAGAAGTCATAATTTCCTGATGTAGTGAAGTATCTTGATGCATCATAAATTCTTATTTTCATAAGCATACTGATCCTTATTCATGTACTTTTCATATAAATGTTTGCTTGTATAGACCAGTAAGAATGAATAACAGGTACACGATATAGTATGTACCCGTAGGTATAGTACAATACAGTATAGTATAGTACAGTACAGTACAAGAGTGCTAAATCACTTAATAAAAGTGTCATAGCACTAATCAAGAGTGCCGAAGTACTAAACAGGAGTGTCGTAGCACTAATCAGGAGTACTGAAGCACTAAATAGGAGTGCTGAAGCACTAAATAGAATCTTGAATCACTAAATAAGTCTTTGGCTTATAAATAAGTCTTTGAAGCACTAAATAGAATCTTAGTAGCACTAATCTCTATTTATTCACTATCCGGTCTTAAGCATGCATACAATTATATGTGATTCAGAACATTTTACAGAGGTCTAACCTCATTCATATCATTTTCCAAGTCAATTCTTATGACCGTAATTTCTTCATACATATCAGCATGCTCAAATCATAACTATCATGCATTAACAATGCATTTTTGCCAAAGAGGTCAAATTATGGGAAATGTTCTTCCCACCTAGAGACAGATTTTTCACCTTCACTTGCATAGTTTTTTGGGAACAAACAAGACATATTTCACCCAAACTTATTTCATAAAAGTTGTAATTCTATGAGTCTATTTTCAGTAGAAATTGGAATAATCTCATTTGGATAATTATAACTTAACTTATGGCCAAAATACAGAACCTACCCATGTTAAGAAATCAAAACCCGTATCTTCACTTCAGTCTCAAAAACAAGGGCCTTAGGTTCAGAATTGCTTCTCGATACCTTCTATATTTTTGTAGGTCTACCTCTTAGGGTTCTTTCCCAACTAGAATCATCAAATTTGGAGGTCGAGAGACCAAGTTATGGACATTACAAGAAAACGGGTTATGGGGAAATTTTGATAGCACTTCCCCTATAATTCTATCATATCCATTTTACACAAAATGGTCCTTAGAAAAGGATACTCCCAACATAATTTTGAAATACTTTCTTCATGAAAGTTGTTCTCCCATAAGTCTAGATTACATAGAAATTTGAAATACTCAATTTGGATAAGTAAAACTCAACTTATGACCCAAACACCTAGACTGTACCAAAATCAGAGGATAAACCTTGAAGCTTACCTTTAAGCTCAGATTCGGGTTCCAGAATTTTTTTGGGCACTATGGGGCTGATTTTGATTACACTTCCTTCATAGGGTTGTGTACAGAAGTCTAGATTACACAGAAATTGGAATCACTCAATTTGGAGTCTAATGGCGAGTTATGTCAGACAGAGCAAGGGTCGAAAAAATAAACCGAGACGGGACCTCAGGCCTACTCACGAACCCCTAGCTTCAGTTTTTTTCACACCAAATCCTCCATTAATGTCGCGAAACACTTGCTAGGGGCATGACTGTCAATTCGCCTCGAGCCTTGACTGAGTTTGAAATGTGGCGACACTTCTTCCTTGTAGCTGATTTTGTCCAATTACCAATACATGTTCAAAGATAAATCGCCTTCCTAAGTTTATAAATTCTCAAATTCAAAATTTAATGCCGACAAAATTACTTCTAAATATCAAATCTCAATTGTACATGTCATATAAGCTGTTCAGAATATAACAATATTTGGGATCTCTCGAATCCGACTTTGTACTAATATAAGCGAATGTTATCATCAAGTGACTTTCTCAATTAACTTTCAAAACTGACATTTCACATAAACATGAACTTATTAGTTCAACGCTGATCGACATAAAGTTCTAATCAAATCTGACCATTAGCCAGATCCACAACCTAACCATCACTCTTCGCGGAAACTAATAGTACCTTAATAATGTCAACGAATGGGAGTGAGCTTAAAGATCAATAAGAAATACTAATACATTTTCATGGATCAAAAAGTTTTCAATCATATAACAAATAGGAGATGTTTTTCATCAAAACTTTTGATTCAAAAATAAGTTGGAACATTAACAAAATATACTTCAACACATTCTCACATCCATTTCAAATCAGTTTCATATCAAATGTGATCGAACAATTTCATATCAAATTTGAAATTTCGATTCAA